>JAPQRP010000019.1:36731856-36757753 GCA_037367295.1 Apogon hyalosoma | reverse complement strand
GTGGAGGGGGGGGGGTTGAGGAGAGCACCGAGGAGGAGAGAAGAGGGAAGAGTGAGCCCAAGTGTAGAAGTGAGAAACAAGGCCATGTAAGTCAAAGGTTGTTGTCAAGGTTCTAAAGGAGTTTATGAAACATTTGTGCAGGGTGATGCGGTATCAAACTGACATGCCATATCCTGTTTGTCTGCAGTACTTTCTTCTCCACAGGCCTCATAGAGGGGCCTAATTGCTGCGTATATCTACAGAGCCCACGGCAGCCCTGTAAGTGCCCCAGGCAGTGTGCTGATCAGACCTCTCCCTCTGCTGCGCTAAACTGTCATCTTCTACAGCTATGTGTTCTTATATTGCAACATAAAACTGATTTCACTTGATTAAAAAGATCAAATGTTGGTCATGCCAATATGAGTAACTCAAAAGAAACACCACAATTGCGTCACCAGTACCACAGCAACATTCATCAGAGCACTAGCACTGGAAAGTCTATTCTTGATAATCCACAGCTATAATGAATGAATATAAAACGGCCATACAAATTTTCCTAGAATACTTTTTATGGAAATAAAAAGGACAGATGAGAGCAGAGGCCAGAGAGTGATTATGTGAGAGAGAACAGCCACTCTTATGCTGGCACCTCCAGCATGCGGGCCATCTGCACAGAGGGCCTGGAAATGAGGATGACAATGCTAATCACTGCCATGGAGGCCTGACTGGTGTGGATGAATGGCCATCCCAGGCTCTAAACACACTTAGTAGCGCTCATCACACAATGTTTTTGTCTGGGCATGCCAGGTCCACAAGCCTCCACCAGCCCCGCCCTTTTCCTGTACACACTCCATCACTCAGTGGCAACATGTGTATGGCTTCCTGTCAATTCAGGAAGTCTTGGTTCATGTCCCAGCCACATTAATGGACTAGGCAGAGGATACTTAGTAATTTCCTATTTCCCTATTGAAGCAATTGTTGTTGGCTATTCTCATTCATCGTTGCCCCAAAAATTAGATCATTATCTGTTTCTTGTTTCTGTATTGGTTGTTTCTTTTTTCTCAAACTTAATCCTTCACCCCAGAAATTCAGCATCACATTTTGAAGGTGTTCATTTTGGTCAGTGATGGAAAAACAGCAGCTCTGGACATTCATATAAATGTATGTTTTGTTACAGCCTTTACATGTATCACGGAACAACGTTGCAATGTATAGTAGCCTCAGGCCAAATCACATAATCAAAGCAAGTGGAATTGTCTTGAGGATAAGATCAATGTAGTGACACATGTATTTTCATGACTGATCAATCAAATGGCTAAATCCAATAAACATAGCTTTCAGTAAGAGAAAATGTCTGTTTTATTCCTTTATTTATGGAAAATGAAAAGAATAAATTGGGAATGACAGACTAACATGAGCAAATAAAAGACAGTGCCAAGACAGTCTTTGGTCACAGAGAGGGTTTAGCTAAGACGGGAAGGCCCATAGTCTCAACTTTTCATCCTGATGGTTTCCAGCTGTAGTGTGGTACATTGTCATCGTCTTGGGGCTTGCTTTTACGGGTGTCCCCATAAGTGAAAGTGAAGAGGGCCAGCTGTCTGGCAGCCGGCTTTTTTTTTTTTTTTTTTTTTTACCCCCAGCTTCGGTAACCAGTAAACCTCTTTGTTTTTACTACACTGGAAAGGCATTTTGAGGTAACCTCACAGTCTGCTGTTTGGCTCAGTAACCTCACATACAGCACAGACATACATAGGCTACCTACTTAGCTATGTTTTTGGCTCTAACATTTGATTTTAGCTTTACAAAGTCTAACTCAAAGTGTTAATTTGAGTAGGATAAGTTTTAATTTAGTCAATGACTCAAATAAACAGAGGAATAACACTTCAAAGGGTTACTTAATAAACTTTAAGAAAAGCATGTTGCATTGTGGAGTTTAAAAACAAAAGAAAAGCTAAATATACTGAGTAAAAAAATACATACTTGTACGTACTCATACCCAAATAAAAGTTGAATGCTTAAAAAAAGTTTTAACCACATTGTAAACCATCAAACTGATTTAAAAACTCTAATCGTTAGCCTACATTTTTGTTTTAACCTGGGGTCGGCTTCCAGAGTTAGGACAGCCTTTTACTGTATGTCTTGTTGCAGCTGGAATGCACTGCTGCAGTTCAACTTTCATGTGGGGCCTGTCGGAAAGCACTTCATTCTAATGCGCTGTGGCTTTTCAAAATCCAATCCCAAGTAAGAAATAAAAGCCCAGACAACTGCATTACTGTCCAACCTGTCAGCTTTGTTAAATATAAGCTCCATCCTGCCTGCCAGAGCCTTAAAAGCTGAGCTGGCAGAGCGCAGGACTGGAAGTGACAAAAGCAGATAGCTGCAGCTGCGATTTTAGGAAAGGAGAAAGGACACTTAAATGCATTTTCATACGTTTACAAGGAGTTCTTTCTGTTCCCTATGAATCAATAATAAGCAGCATGCAGGAGACCTGAGATACAATTATCTACTCTCAAGTACCTCCCTTGTCACTACAATGAGAATTAAAGTCAACATGCTGTCAGGTGCAATGGCATTCATGTTCCCTTTAACACCAGTAAGCCTGTCTCATGGGGCAGAAGAAACCAAAGTAGCCTGAAAATGACACATTCCTATTGGAGAATCAAATACTTTATACTGGAAAATGGGAGGAAAAATATGCCTGTAAGTGTGTGGGTTTTTTTAATATCTACTTTAACATAATGCTAAACAAATGCCAACACAAAGTCAGCATATTCACTATAGTTGAAAAATATCACCCATTTTATTACTCTCTAGTCTACATTTCTCTGCTGTCACTGCAGCGCAATGTAATTACATCCTCTAAAAACTTGAAATTGTTTTAGTTGTGCTGTTGGTCTTTTCTTCTGTCACACTCATAATTCATTAGCATTCACAGGTCTTATCTTTCAAGGATGCATAGATGCTTTTAAGTATATCTGACAAGTGCATCTGTTTCTTAGACTGGCTATCACCACATCATGCTTCCATGCTTTAGTTGGAGGCTCGAGTCCCTAAGCATTGCTTTTAGATATTGAGATGTTTCATGCATCCATAAATTCAATTACAGCTTGTCTATAGGTTTTGCTGCACTACATCAGTGCACTGAGACATTTTTCTTATTCAATGAGTTGTTTGATTGAAAAAAAGAATAGTCAGGAATAATATAGAAGCAGACACAGGGGACAAAGAGACTTTGTATCTGAGCCACACTGGGATGCATAAATAAATGAGCAAATTGCCTCCAACTGTATAATTGGGATACAATGATATTCCCTTAACCAAGTAGTTCTCTGTAGAATTCATAGAATCCATACTCATGGATATGGACTTGTTTTGAGACATGGAATAAAAAGCCACAATGAAATAAAATTGCCAGTTTTAACACAAAAATATGTTGGTGCTAATCTTAAAACCAGTGTGAAATTTACAACCGTTATAGTGTGAGGCACAAAAACAAAGCAAAAAATTATGATTGTATATTCATTTGACCTTTTTCAATCCTCATCATACAATATTACATTGATTAAAACACAGCAGTTGAGTCTTTACACTGCTACAGTATTATTGGGAAATTGTAGTTTCATGTCATCATACAGACACCTTGTACCATTGTCAAGAATATACGTCAATATACGCAGTCCACCTTAATTTGATGATGTTCATTTGACTTAATGGCCAGACTGGACATTGCAGTACAGTAATAGGTCAATGGCAGAGAGACAGCTGTTAAAAATAACATGCCTGACCCTCTGGTTCATTTATGATACTGATCATTAGGTGTTATCTGTACTGTGAACTAAATAACATCTCGTAAACACTGACTGTTGGAATCAAGTTGCTTCTGATGGGATCTGAAAACATTTAGCCTGGGGGTGCCCAACATTCTTCTTTTGAATTTTTTAACATCCTAAGATCTACCACTCTCTACCCTGTCCCATGCTATGCAAAAAGTACTGTTAGAAAGAGGACACATTATTTCAATGAAACTGTAAATTACATGACTGAGCTCTTACATGGGGCAAATATTAATCCATTAACCAGCAGAACCTGGTTGTTAAATGACTGTATTATGTTTTCGCAACTTGTTGACTCCTTAAAACTTGTGGTTAATTACAAAGCCAGTATTTTATTATATATATGGTTCATGAAAGTCATCAGCCTTCAGTTTTCCCTTTTGGTTATTACATTTTAAAATTTTTTCACAAGTGTCTTGGTATTTCTTCTCAGTTCAACTGGACTAGTTTAGCTCTTTTGAAGTGTAAGTTCTCATTTGCCCAGGTCATCATCGTCGTCATGAACTACCAAGAAGAATGATGACCTGGGCATATGAGAACTAACACAGACCTCTTCACAAGTGGATAAAAACAGATAGTGTCACTAAAACCAAAATAAAGCTCAGAAGATATTCCTACATGTTTTCAAGAGTGCATGCTCTATTGACAGGGAACTGAACCTGTCCCATTCAGCAACAGATTGAATAGTTGAGACCCTGAAAATGATCCAAACATCTACATGTGCCCTTAGATGTGAACATATGGCCTGTTATATAGTGTAATTAATTTGCACAGTTATAATGAACACATAATATATTACATGTGATCATACATTGAGTAGAATGAATGAATGAATGAATGAATGAATGAATGAAATGGTCTATAAAATATAAAATATAGGAGCAATAACATTAATGTTAAATTTGGTCTGGGGAAAAAAAATCCCCAGGTCATTTTAATAAATGAAAGGGAAGCAAACGAAAGCTGACAGAGAAATTCCAACTTGTATAGAACTACAGCATCTATAACAATCGTATTTATAGTAGGTTATTATGACTCTGCTATACTCTGGTAAACATTTTTTTTTTACAGGAACATACCTTATATTTATCACTAATTATCAAAACAGGCAACAGTTAATATAACATGGGGTTTCAGTAAAACACTCAGGCCTACAGTTCATATTTTTTCATATCTTTTCTTTTTTTACATGTTGACATCTCATTTAAATTGCTTTTTGTGAAATGTTTCCAGTGCAGTAGCACAAAAAGCCTGAGCGGAATGGTCCGGCTACAATATGCTTGAAAGATGAGGAACTCACCCCTTTCCAGCCATTTACTGCAAACCTTTTCTACAAAGTGCTCCAAACGGAGCCATTACACGATTGAGGTGAAAATATTTGCTTTTATCACCCATCTATTTGAACACTGGCCACATCCACAGCCAGCAAAATGCTCAGTGTGTAGCAATCACAGTGTTCCTTTGCATGTCATCATTTCCAAATAATTTACCAGCCGCAATTAACTGACTCTAGTTGTCATCACAGTGCTGTGTGAAGTCTTTAGAAGAGGAGTTAATGTATTAAAGAGACTAAAATAAAGCAGCATTAAAAAATGTATATGTACATACAGTACATCTATGCATCACTGATGATTGCATATACCAATTGAAAATAAAAATGACCTCCGCCTGACAAATTAGAAATAAACCTGTTTGACAGGCCCCGTTTGGTTAGAACAAATGTGAGACATGAAAAATAGTTTGACACACTTTCATAAAAGCAAGTGGCGGCAACCCATCCTTTAGCATGTGGTAATGGCCTCTCGTTGTTAGATTCAATGGAAAAAGCTATTCATACTGTTATGTGATTGAAAAGAAAATTGAATCCTTTTGATGTTATAAATGTGTCTATTACCGCATTTGCACACAAAATTTCTATGGAAATTATAGAGAAAGGAGTGATTCTCTGGAGGAAATGTTTGGGAATGACATATTGAATTCTATTCATGCCTGAATATCAATATAGTGCATGCGGTCTAGAACAACTCCAAAACTATATGATTTTTCACTGGGCTGAAAGGCTAAAATTACTATACTATATATATGAAAAAAGGTTAATGGTTAGATATTTCTTATGTTCTAATGACCAACCTCTTCAATTTACTGCTAAAGTTATGGGAAACTTTCCCTCTATATGATAAGGTATATCTGCTGCTACTATTGGAGTTCAAAAAAGGTTCATTGGTGGGATGGGTCAACACGACACTCACAACCAGAAAAATGACTTCAAACATAATAATCCTTAGGGGGAGAGGGTTTGCAAGGTTATCAGTCAGGATTAGTCAGTTGCACTGGAAAATGTGCTTTTACAGATACACTGAGTATTAAACATTATTTTCATGACATTAAAAATGAGTTTATTTTCCTATAGGTTTATTTAATGCTCAGAGGAAATACTCAGTCAAACATCTGCACAATGTCAGACAGGAAACAGCCTAGAATATATTGTGTATATGTAGCCATGTACTGCTGACCCTGAACAGCTTTGCGTGGGCATATTGGATGTTAACTTAAATGCCTTGCTCAAAAGACTCACAGTGCTAGTCATTCACTTACCTATATAAATATTTCATACTGAAATGTTCAATGTGATATCTATTTAACAGATCACAAGGGTTTTTCAGTAGTCATATAGACATTACATAGGCATGTGTTTGACTGGCAATTCAATAACTTTTTTTTTGATGATTTCTATGATTTCTGTTTTATTATTATAACTATTATTATAACTATTTTTGAATGACTGAAAATGTATTGATAGAAAAGTCATTATAAAAAGTGCAGTGAAACTCTAGTTGCTTATCTTAGTAAACTTTCAACACACTAAAATTATGCATCTCTAAAACAACTCAAACATTATTTTTCTGTAACAGAAGCTGTAAGAGGAGAATAATTGGTGCAATATATGTTTTTCCTGTGTTTTCTGGTAGTATAACTTAGCTCTGAAGTCATATGTAACTTTGCAAACTGTCGGTATTTGTCAGATCTGATCTTGTCAGAGATGTTTATACTGTGTATAAAATCCTCTAAATATCACAAATATAACCTAATATTGAGATGGAAATACATTTCTCACACATGCCATTTTTAACCACATTTAGAAAACATTAAGAAACATTTTGACATTCCTTTTATTACATGCGTGGCGAGCCTCTATGTGGTTGATGAAATTAAAAAAGCTGAAAGAATGAAGGAGTTCAGAGTTTTTTAACATTTGCATTCTGCTGATGAGAGCTGGAAAGAAATATATTTTAACTTAATGTGTACTTATTAGCAAGTCATTCAGGCATAAGTCCACTATTTTAAAATTCTGCCAATTTATAAAGCTATAAATTTGCTTAGATGTAAATTTATGTCTCACAGCACAGTGCCCTTCATTTACTTTTAGCTTTTTTTTCGGTCAAAAGCCCTTACACAAGGTTCTTTAAAAAATAAAGTTCCTGGAAAAACCTCTTGGAGTGTTTATTAATCACGTGTATTAAGTAATATGTGTTACATGTGGCAAAACTATTAACAAAACATACAAGAAACTAAAAAGAAATCTGTATTCAAGGTAGTGCACCTCATAATTTAACCCATCGTTGAACACAAGCTGCTTTCTGATCACTACACCACAACATTATTCAATTGCCTTAATGAGTGCATTTAAAGACTATTCAGCTATGCCCATATTTGATGTTTCGGGCCTGTTGTAAAACATTTTGAAGTCTCAGCAAATGGTTGTAATAGCTTCCTTTCAAAATGGTGATAATGATTATGGATGTATTCAAATGAAATTAAATCTCAAAGACTGTGATGCAAGTCAGTGTGACTAACTCAAGCGCATCAATCATTTTCCTGAAGCTTACAGGAACACTGTCAATTCACTCAGAGGTACTTTTGATGTCAGACACAAAGGAATAATAATTGCGTTAATTCAAAGGTACACTTTATACTTACAATTTCAATCAAACTTCAATCTAGGATCAAAAAGATATGTTTGCATTATGCTCTGGAGCAATCCAATCCCTGACTAGGAGGACAGATTTTCCCAGAATGTTTAGTAAATAGAAAAGCAGATGGCAGTTACTTTTTTCTGTGCTCATTACATTAAGAAGATGCACAAAGTTTCCACCCCACCGGACATAAAACCAAAACACCATGATTAAAAAGTATGTTATATGAGAGGTAGGAAACATAAGCTCTGATGAATAATTTCAAATTAAAAAATGTGCACAAATTTTGGTCGTTTGGTAAAGCACTTGATCACAAGTGCTATGATGCCAAAAAGAAACCTCTCAAGACTGGACAGAAGCTTTCTTTTCCAGTGCACAGTGTATAAAGATTCTTTTTTTCCCCCCAGATTATCATAGGAATGGTGAGGAAGTCGAGAAAAGTGGTGGATTTTGTTGTTAACGTGATGGATGTGACCTGAGGACAACGGGATATTAATTTGCATGTGATTAGCAAGACTGTGATTGAGTGGATACAGAAGTGGCATGCTGTGGTGTGTTGTTGCCGTGTCATGAGGTTGTCATCCGGTGTGTGTATGTGTGTGTGTGAGAGAGAATGTGTACAGTATGTATGTGTGTGTATTTGAGTGTAAAACAAGCTCAGTGGCTGCAGGTGTGAAAGTAGCCCAGGCTGTGAACTCCACACACTCCCTCATCCTCTCTCACTTCCTCTCCCACTCATTTATTTTGCTTTTTCTCTGATTTGGTTTTACACTGCTGCACTCTTCTCATTTGCATCTGCTCCTGACACCCTTGTACCAACCTCTCCAACACACACACACGCACACACACGCACACACACACACACACACACACACACGCACACACACTCTTGCTCTCCATCACACACCCACACAACCTACTATCATCATTCACAACTTGTCCCATCTTTTTGAGTGTGGAAAGAATGAAGAAACTCCCTGTGTAACATGTAAAGTTGTTCTTTCTGTCAATACTAATACAGTATCACGTAAAGAAAAAAAACAAACAATTACAGATCTTTACAATAGTATTTCCAGTTATTTTACAGCTGTTTTTATTTGTTATAAACACCAAAAATGCATCTATGACAGATTATGGGCTCGTATTCTTCTCTTGCTCTTTGTCTGTTTTTTTTTTTCTTTGCCTGATGTGTGATATGTGTGTGTGTGTGTGTGTGTGTGTGTGTGTGCATGCTTTTAATGGGGGTTGGAATTCCGCAACATATGTTTGTATTTATACCAATGTGTTTACTGCGCACATTTAAGCATGGATGCACAAAGGAACTGATAATCAAACCTTTAATCCAATTAATTTATCCAAGCAGCAGAATGAGCTGAATCCATCAGGCAGCTCTGGTTTTATAGAGCGTTATGTGTTGAGAGTGCATCGATGAAATTCAATTAAGACACAATATCATAATTATAAAGTGAGCCATGACACAAGGCAGAGTTCATTTCTCAAAACAGCATTCTTTTGAGAAATTACCGTGTTTTTGCTAATCACAGCTTAATGGATAAGTAGGAACAAAGATTCACTGCGAGCTTCGCCAACTGGCCTTCGTTGTTGAAATATATTTAATGTGCAGGAGCTTGTACTTATTCTGCTATTGTAGGAAATAATTCTTCTGGTTGTATTAAAATCTACAGCACAGTGAGAAACTATAGACTGACTGAAGTTTTTCTAAAACATTTCATACTGTTTAAGAAAACCGAGCAGAACAATCCTAAGCATTTACAAGTCACAGGTCAGGCTAATTATGTCTTCTCATGAAAAATAATCCTGACCCTGCACAACTCATACAATCACGCATTGATTTTCTAAAGAGAGCGTATTTAATAAATTTAGCTACAGTACCAGGACCAGGTGGTCAATCATTGTCCCATTCTCAAAGCCCTTGATGAGCACTGAGAAAGATCACAGAAATAATACATCATTGTTCTGTCTAATTACAGCATGTCACAGACAAGAGCGGATTTGCATTTTAAACAAGCACTTGTTCTGATTGAGGAACAATTGTTATATATTTCATTAAATATGAGCCATGCAGAGGGCAGCACGCTCCTTCCAAACATGCTTTAGACTGAGAGGAGATACAACCCACAAAGAATTCACACCATCTCAAACATGTTCTATCTGCAACTCAAGATATTCTTTAATATATGTTTGTTTGTTTTCATTTCTTTTACACTTATGCATACTTTAGTGATATTTTTCCTCCCACCAACGATTAATTTAATCTCGCAGCCTTCTTCAAGGTCTTTTTTTTTCCTATCCCCCCACTCCCAGTTCAAGCAGAAATGAGAGAGGGTCTAAGGAGAAAGGGAGAGGAAGACGAACTAAAACAAGATGCTAGAATCAAATGCGCTTTAACAGTTTTTGACTGCTTTTGCACTATTTTCTTAGAGTGGATTTGAAGCAGGGCTGGGCCGCTTCCTGAATATCTTACAGCCTCCTCAGTGTCTTTATCTACAATCCCACTTATTTACAGATCACTGGAGGAACATCTGCTCCAACACTTGCCCCAAATCTAAGAAGTGATGTTTTGCAATATACCATTTAATTTTTAATGCTGAAATTCAGTTCTCCTTCAAAACAGAAGAACTTTCATAGATAAGCTCCTTTTGATGACAACTAAACATCCAATAGCCTGGAAATAGACTGGAATTCAAGGGATAAACAAAACTGTGGCAAACAAACAACTGCAGTAATGGTAAACACTGCTAAAGTTGACAATATCTTGGCAACATAAAAGTAGCAACACTGTTTTATCTTAGTTATAAACAAGTCTGAGAGCAGATAATCATATAAGATGAATTTCAGTATATCAGAGAAGGCACAAACAAATAAGTGTACAACATATGGTCCTTATTTTATACTTTCACATCATCAGAATTAAACAAAAAGATAAAAACCTAAATGTTCATAGACTTGCAAACATGCAAGTATAGGCTCCATACACCTGCTCAACAAATATTTTAGTGCAAGCCTTCTTATACAGTTACTATGAAGTAAATGTGTGCATGGTTACTGGTCTCTTCAACCTCGTCTCCCAGAAATTACGTTCTTATTAAACCGTATTACAAATCTAGTTACCTTTTGAAGCAATGTAATGTCACTTGCATTATGTTTGGCTGATAGTGGCTTAATTGTGTTTTAAGGAAATATTTGTTGTTAAGGGAGCAGCTATTTATTTTTTCCTTCTACAGTTAGCAGGAGGATTGTAGACGTCCAAAATCCTGGACTTGAACACCAGAGTGTTTGCATTTAACTCCCCCAGGGGTGTAGGTTTAGGCAACAAAAGGGCCTTTATGAGGGTTAGGAAAAGATTGTAGCTTGGCTTAAATAATGTAGTACTTTACAGTATCAAAAACATATATATTCCTTGTTGACTTTTTCTATATGGCATCTTTCCTTCACTCTAACCACTTGCTGCCTGTGTCTAAACCCAACCATAAACAGTTTAATAATGCTCTCATTTACAATCTGCTGATATTGTAAATCAAGTTTGCTGTCGCATTAATAGAAAACTAATGAAATATGTTGATTGTGAACAATTACATTTACTTTACATGAGGAATATACACTAATTGACAGCATTGAAATTGACATGTTGAAATAAAACAAATTGTGAACAGCATCTGATTTATAACAAAATGTATTTGCAGTTTAGTTCTATATGAATGCTGTTTCTGGGAACAGGGTTGGTCTATTCTGTTGCCCTGACAGGCACAGAGAAGTTGTGATGCACCTGCATCTGTTCATTTGTACAGCAATACAAGCTGGCCTTATGCCAGCGCTCCCCTCTTCAGCTACCGCCAAATACTACACATATTTGATTTGCAGTGCAACATAATAGGCCATCAGCTTAATTATTACAGAGGAGTTACCATCCTGAACCTTTTCTGTACAGAATTGCAGGAATGAAAAAGAATGGCTCATAATACCAACATATGCATGTGGCTTAACAATAATGTTGTTTTTCTGCAGCCCATTGAAAATGTTATTATTCTTTCTTTCTTTCTCTTTTCTTTTATTATATTTCTAAATGTGTGCGAGGAAAGACACAGAAAAGAGCACAGTTTGCCTTTTTCTACATTAATATGTGGGGTATAGTGATACTGTAGAGTGAATAAATAGGCTTCATCTGACATACAGTTCAAGATTATCTATACATGTGTCTGAATTATATATGTAATTATAGCTACTGTAATATGACAACTATCATTATTTACATTTACTTTTAATAAGCTGTATTTCTAAAAAACATCTTTGCACCAACAGATGATATTACAGATACAGATACATTTGAGGTGCTAAATGTAAATGATCCAACTGAAGGACATTTCAAAGCTTAAAAAACAGATAATCAATAAAAAACAGATTCATAAACAACATGCATTTTAATAGAAGCACTGGAAATATTTAATGTTTATGATGTAAAAAATTGTGAACTGGACTAAAGATAAAAGAAGCAATATTTATATGTAATTAAACATGCAAAGACATCATATTATTACAGTATATATGTATAAATAATTCATATTATTACTTGTAAATACAATGACATACTAGACCTATATGTTTATTGCATACATGGTTTATAAAACTGATTTGAGAGTATTTATTGTGACACTTTACGCTTCTGTTTATCACAAGGTATCAAAATAATGCAGTAATATGAAATGTATGTGGTTGTTGGATATTCTGACCTTAAATAAATAAAATGAATCCATCAAAAATAAACATATTTTACTGTTATTTATTAGGAAACAATCGTCTCTTTTGTTTTTTTCTCTACTGGTGATTACGTATACCTGGCTTGTTTAATATATTGATGTAGTATTAATAGAGAGTTGACTATTCTGGGGGGCTGTTTGGGTCTTAACACACCTTTGCAAAGCATTAAACTCCAAAGTGACAGACAGTTTACCCTTTAGATCTAATGTTATTGTATGGTGCGAGACAGGAGTTCCACCCTGTTCAAACTGAATAACGTTCATAGACTTAGTTTTGCCAAGCATGTATGGGACTGTTTGTACTGGATGCAGGTCATGGAACAGATTTCATAACAGTGCACAGTCTGTGCACTGTTTCAGCTGCTTCATGTAAGCACCATGCTCATATTGACGAGAATATAAAAAGGTTCACTCATTCTGGACCTGTATCTTTACACAGATATATTTTCATACTACACAAATGTGTGTGCTACTGCCCTGACACTGTACTATGAACCTTATCCTCTTATTCAGAAAAAAAATGTTGTTTCTTGGAAGAAGCCTGAATATCCCTCTCTTGACACTCTACACAGTTAATACAAATACTAGTACTTACTATCAACCATTCTAGAGGTCAAAGAGTTTGTTTACGCTTTGTGCATATTCAGCTGAGTATTTCTGAACCCAGGGATTGTTTCAGCTGTGTCTGCTCCTTCCTAGTGTACCTGCCCCTGCCTGGCCTTCTTGCATGTTTTGCATGGCACAGTTCCACAGTACTGTATGTCTATCACAGTTATGCTTCTCTTGAACTGTTATGAAGAAGAAACACAGGACAAATAATGAGATTCAGTGGGAAGAACAGTTAATTTAGCTATAGTGGCCTTTCCCTTGGACATCTGTGCAAAACTTTACCGATATTTACTAAATGTAAAAAAACCAGAAGTGCGTAATGTCCGTTTTTCCATTAAATCACAAGAGATGACACGAGAAGTCATTCCATAAACATGGCGACGAACATAAATATCGTGTTGATTTACAGATATATTCATTATTATTATATATTACCCCTCTATCCCATACTAAATCAAAAAAATGATTGTTTCCTGGTGTGTCCACACATACCTCACCATGTTTCTTTTAAGACTCTTCTTCTTTGCTTGTTGTAACATCTGTCAACATCTGTTTTCTTTTATTCACATGACTCTAGTTGCAGAAAAAGTTCTTTCCATTGCAGTTTTACGTGATACCCCAATTGCACTACGCCAGAAAAACCACCCCTTGCCAGCGTAAAAACTTTTCAACTGAAAACAAGTCTTGATGAAATATTTGTTTTTCCATTAGGTACATTTTTATGAACAAGTTATATTCACACAATTTGAGGGTCAATGGAAAAGTGACTAATGTAGCTTAGGTAAGAACTGTACATACATCAATGCAATACATACAAATCTAGTTTTTCACAATTCCAAACATTGTATACATTGCAGTCCAAGTGTTTATTTTGATATGAAAGTTCCACTTTTAATGTTGTCTCATTCTCACAGGGTCAAACATTTACACCTTCTTAATATTCAGTGCCATTGCCTTTAAATAGTTTAACATGAGTCGATCTCTTGGGGTGACATTACACAAGCGTCGCACAAGATTTTTGGACAATTCCTTCCTGCACTAACTTGCTTTTTCAGTTCAGTTAAGGTCAGAGCTTTTGACGCTACAAATGTTTAAGGAATATGGTTATGTTTCTTTTAATGTAGCCTATCTGAAGGATCATAGTCCAAGCTTTAGTTTATTGGCTGATGTCTGCAGATGAAGTAATAAATGATACACATATTTCTCTATTTTTATGATTCTATCCATTTAAATTAAGTACACCAGTGCCTCTTGCCGCAAAACTACCCCATATCATGATGCTCCACCCCCTGTGCTTCACAGTTGGGTGGGTGGTCTTTGGGTTACAACCCTTACCTTCTTACCTTCATAAATAACATTGATCATTACAGCTAAACAGTTTTATTTTTGTCTCAGCTGACCAGAGAACATGCCTTCAAGAGTTCACATCTATGTCACAGTGCTGATCTAATAGCTTTTCAGGTTGTGATCATACAACATCCTCTAGATATTTTGAAGGAGTTACAGCATATTTACCTGTTCCTGCAGTGTTTATATTTGTATATAGTACTATTGTTTGTAAGGATGAACATGGTACCTTAAAGAATTAGTAAATTTCTGCCTAAGCTGTTGATTTTTGGTTGTTTCTGAGTGCAGATTCTAAAACAGGGCCACAGATATGCTTCCCATTGACTCTCAGTAATGACAATTAGAGAATAATTTGTTAGTAGTGGAGTGTCTAAGGTTATCAGCTGTGTCCAGCATTAAAACAGTACAACTTCATCTCAAGTTATTACTCAATATTACACACTGAATCTGTGTGTATCTAAATTTCTGATCTCATGAGAATGTAATTACCTAAATAAAAACTGAAATTCTGTAGTATTATTTTTAAGGTATATATAATGAATATAAAGTAGTTGGAATATCTGAACTACAGGAATATTTATTAATTTATTTAACAGCAAGCACCTAGCTACAAGTGTACATGGTTAGACAAGTAGTAATAAAGATGATTTCATAATAAGTCTTGTTTATATAGAAAAGGTGAGTCTCCTTTTCATTTATTCACAAACATTTTGAAGTAGAAGTACATCGGTCAGTATACAGTATACTGTACTGGCACTTTGTAGGTCAAAAAAATATTAGCATTTTCTGTAAAAATAGACATTTGGACCTCTTGCTCATTTATGGATTCATTCATCCCCTATATTATCTGGATATGAATCACATATACATATGCCTTGCTCAAAAAACTCTGAATAACATTATAAATCTACTGTAGCTACAAATGCTGTTCATTGATTTCATTTTATGTGACGCAACCTGCAAAGAACTGTAAAATACTTAAGTACTTCAAAAATGTGGAATGAAATGCTCAGTTAAATCAGAAAACGATCCACAGACAGTGATTTACAGCAGCGTATATTGAGCACTTTGACAATTTAAATTGCTTCAACAGTCCCCTTAAAGCAGGAGTGCTGTGAAACTTCTGTGGAAGTGGAAACAGGTGCTACTATAATAGCGCAGACAGAGAAATTTACATTCTCTCAGAGAAATCACAGTAAGCTCTTAGCATGTTTACACAGAACACCACACAGGCACACTTGCATATAAACATACAGTGCTCCCTAAAGGCTGGCTCTCGGTTCCAGTTTCTCAATGAATATACATCAGCAGTCTGGCCCACTCTTTGACTGTGAGTGATGTCATTGTCAACTGCCTCAAATTGCTTTGACAGCTCCTAATCACACCTCTTGTGTTGCAAGGACTAGCCATTCAGCACCGCAACAGCACTGCTTCTTTTATCTGTCAATCACTGTCAGTGGGTGATACTTTTCCTGGGGTGTGGTTGTCTGTCAGCACAGGCCTGGTCACCGTGTTCACATGTGGCCCATCAGTGTCTTTCAGATTGATACCATACAAACTCGACTGGCTCCTCAGTTTCTCTTTTACTCACTTTAGCTGAGCTCTCTCACACCAGCGAGAAATAGGCTGCTGGCCTGGTATTGACAATGCAGCAACATGATTCAAACAAAAACCCAAGCCTTTCTACTTCTCTTTTTTTCAGAAAGTGGAATCAATATATTGTGCAGCAGAAGTTGCTCCCACAAAGGCAAGAATATGTAAACTTTTGTTTTACACTCTCTGTCTTTGGAAAAAACTTCAAATAGAGGATACATCAAACACTGAACCAGAGCACTTTGATCTCACTTTGAATGCAATGAAGTTACATTGCATTAAAATTTAAGAACTGGACTTGAAAATAGAATACTGTAGAGAAACCTGTATAGCAAAGAGACCTGTATGCTGAAAAGAATATTGTACAGTACCTCTGGAAAAGATGAACTTCAATAAAACCCCTTGTATCTTTAGACTGATAAACTGAATACAGACCAGCGTAAAGGTCCTCAGGAGGTCAGAGTTGAGGTTAAAGTGTAAACATGTCTACAGGCATATTTTGGCATGACTTTTATTGACTTTTATTAATTTTGTATTAATTGAAATACTGTTTTTGTCTATTCAGTTCATTAACACTTAAATATTCATAAAAAAAATTAAGTGTAGGAATGAATACAAAGGGGAAAAAAATGGGTAGAACATTTCCTTAAAAGCTTCATATAACCACAATGTTCTTACCTCAGCCTCTACCAGCAGGCATCAATACGTGCTGACAAATGACCATGGCAGGAAGGACAGTATAATTTACCACTGATTAAACAGCAGGGCTCTTAACAGAGAGCCAAGGTTCATATGGTTAACACAACTCATCTTTATGCAAGCATATATTATTACCTTACAAGGGTGGCATGCCCCAATTGCTGGCACAAGTAAATACAGCTTCTTGTTCTGTCAAAATGATGTAGCATATGTTGCAATGAACATAACAAAGCACAGTAAGAAATGCATGAGGAAACTAGAGATGCCATGGACTGTACACAGTTGGGTTGTTTCATTTTAACTGGTGTGGAAATCAGTCATTGCATCAAAAAAGAAGTGACCCATACTATAAAATATAATCACACATAATAATCAGTATGGAACATAACGATGTCCTGTAGCATCAACCCCATAGAGGAGATGATGATGATGATGATGATGATAACGATAATGGCGAGATCGGGATCGCTTATTTCTGTCGTATTTGTCATTAAATATATATATTTACTGATTTAAAAGGTTCTTTTGATATTTTATTCATCTGTGTATTTCTAATTAAGCATCTTTGGTAGTATTTGAGTTGTTGAGAGTTGTTGTTGAACATCCTCAAAGTCAAAACTCACTTAAATGAGATCCAGTCTTTGCTCTGGTAGATCTGCTAAGTTGAAAGGCAGGATAGACACACCAACTGTATGAAGTTTACAGTTACAGCTGTTAACATATTTGAAAATTATTAAGTTTGGAGGTGGGTCTATATTTGGGGTGGGGATCTTTTCCATTAGGGGATGATTAAATAATGATAAGCTTGTGAATATTTACTGTGATATTACAGTGAATGTAGCGTGTGACCCACTTTAGACTTTCACATCTGAAAAGGATAAACCCTTTGATAATTCTTTGACTGCAGACACTATTTGACAGTCAGTTTTGGGTATTAAAATATGCTTCTCCCCTGTTTTTTGCCCCCTCCTGTCTCAGTTCTGTTGAAGATGTGTTTGTGTTAGGCCATGAGATGTGCAGGCTGAGCTAAATGTGACTGAGTGATGTGTCATATAATCTCTTGGACATATCTAAAGGACGTTATTCCAGGAGAGGATATGGGGGCTGCCTCATGAAACATTTATCTGGGAAGAGTAGCACAGCGATGGCAAAGAGGTGGAGTGACAGAATGGAATGAGATAGAGGGGGAGAATAACAAGGAAAGTGTTTGTGCATGTGTGGGTCTGTGTTTCTCTCAGTCATTCTGTTTGTCAGTAAAAGGTATAGCAATATTACGAAAACATATATTTTGACCTCACAGCCTTAATTTACATTGAAAATGAACAATCTTTGAACCAGTCAAGAAGTATGAATCAACAAATGATGCAAAGGTAACGCACACATACTGTAGTTGTAAACACGCTCTGAGAGCTCAGAGAGGCTTTGAGTGTGATAATTCCGATCAAAAAACCCCGAGGCTGAGCTCAGACACAAAGCTTAGAATTGGACCAAGTGTTCCAGGGGAAGAACTTAACTACATCACTGAGCACCAAATGCAGCTTTGGACATAATCTACTGTACAGTGACTTCCTTATTAGTATGCAGGAAGACATGTTGGAAGTTTGTTCTGATGCAGATTGCGAGACATCTGAGCTCCAAGCAAATGTAGTCATTGTCTATGGTCAATTGAGGAGTCGACTGCAATTTTTATCAGATAATTGTGGTGTTGGTGTGCACTGCCATATAACACTGTAATTATTATGTGTAGTGTGAGTCTATAGTTTATGTTACAGTTCACTTAACTCAGTTTTTAGCAAGAAAACATCCAACCAGTAAAATCCTATATCAACACCATTTATAAGTATTTTTGGTACAGTTTATAGACATTAGCTGCAGTACAGTTCTGTTTTAACTTTTTTCTTTTTTATTGTACTTGATTTGCTTCATAGGTACATAAAATTGTCTGATTTGTACTGTGCATTGAAACATATTAACACAGTCAGTAAAGTTATACGATTACAAACTAGTGCTGTGTAGTCAACATAGCAATCTAGGAGAAACACTGGAAAGTCAGGTTCAAAATAACAGTTTTACTCAGCCGCCGTTGTGTTGACTGTTCCTCTTGGAGATGACCTGCTCGTCCAGAAGATTGTCAACAGGTGAAGCAGGGTACACATATAAAGATAATCGGGCTGTTTTGTCTTGATTGTCTCCCTTCCCGACCAAGGACAGCAAACACCAGATTATATTATGTCTTATAATTTGTCCTATAAGATTATCCTGTGGTCTGAGGTGTGTTAAGAGTGAATTTGTCCTGATAATCGGCTCCGAAACGGGTTGGGGGTGCCAATCGTAAATTTTAAACTTGTTCAGTATTTACAACCAAAAATCTTCGTGTGTGGGGAAAGCCGACAACTCCCAAGTCATGACTCGGACATAATGTGGAACGGAATGTAGCCAATCGAGAAGCAAGCTGACTGAGGAACAAGGAAGCAGGCGTAAATAAAACCAAGCATGGCCAACTTGAAACAAAGTTTGGTGGACCTCAGAAATTTGGGATTTTTCAGGCAAAATTAGCCCCAAGAACACCATCATTCCCTTCTCTCGTATGTCCTCTTCCATGTTGCGTGTTGTGTTTTCCGGTTGTTGCTATGTTTCTTCTTTGTTTTTGTTAGATCACATTTGATCACATTTGATCTGGCTTGGAAGACTAGATTTTAGATCAGTGGTGGGACAGAATTGTTATGTGTGTGGTGTGCTGTGTTTAGATTATCGGTGCACACCACACACAGTACGATCAAAACTGTTCAATGCCTGATTTTTTTATCTTCATGTGTGGGGTCTGTAACAGATAAAAAATCTCTTCAGATTTAGAAAATCCTTATGTGTGTACCATGCTTTAGACTATGCTCTGTTGGCAGTGCTAATACCTCTTATATAGGACTGATCTTGAATAGTAACTCACTACATCTCTACAAACCAGTTTTACAAAATGGGACAGGCCAGGTCTAGTTGACTAGAATGTTAACTACAGTCGATGCACCTGAAACATAACACAGTGACAACACCAATATAAAGTCAAAACTGTTATTTCTTTTTGATTGATGATTAATTTTTTGCCCCTTTAAAATGACTTCTTCACAAACAACACATAATCTCTGCATATTAATTTTCAGTTCATTTGCGGTGATGTTAATGCTTTAAGTTTATCTCCAAAAAGTTTTGACGTCACATATCACGAGGATAGATAAATGTCTCACACTTAGATTTATGGCAAGCATAGAGAAACTCCCCCTGTAAACAGATGAATATAAAAATGGCCCTCTAGTATCAAACTGCACATATATCATTTTGCACAGTGAAGTTAGATCATCCAAGTGAAGGAGTGGTAAGGATGGGAGACTTGAAACAAACAAGAATGTTTGAATGTATTCATAATATCTTTTAAGCCTTTATTAGTGATCAACAACAGCTTATTATCCCTGCACACTTATTCTATATTTTGTCCTTGTGAGAGTTAGAATTGCACTTAGTACACCTAATGGCTATTGTTGGTATAATTAGCTTGTCTAGTGTGGGCCTGGGATCTGAAATAAACGACTGTGGGCAAAAGACCATGGGAAAGATCGCTCATCTTGTCTGCGAGGCGTCGTACTCTCTGCTCCCAGCCTTTCTTGGTTGTGCTTGGCTGGCCTGCTATGAGGCTAAGGCGGTAGACCCTCAGATGCAGACAAACACCAGAGCCTAGTGGGAGCCTGGTGGAGTGGCCTCTCTCAGAAGAAGGAGATCTGCTCCCACCCAGACAAGGTCACACTGGTCTCTTGTCATTATCCTCTGAACAGACAGGGGAATAGCATTCCTGTCCAGCAGCCATTAGTGCCTGGCAGAGACCAATTACCACCAGGCAAAGGGCAAACAGTAAACGGACAAGAATGAAGCCAGACAGGTCAAAGTGGTCATACGTAGCAAAGGTCAGTGTTGTCATAATTTCACACAAGTTAAAGTTGTAAATAGCTCTGCAGATACATCGATGCACAAAGGGTTAAATGAAAGTACAGGTTCCTGAGTGCAATAAATGCTGTCCATTAAGGATCACTGCTGCTGCAGGGAACATTATTGCCATTATCTGAATGTCTTCACCAAAGGAAATTATATTTACTATTTGTCATACACTAATGAGTTATAAATCAATGTGTTTTTTATTATGATGAGCTTGATATTCTCCTTGAGCAAAGTCAAAGGTCATTTCAAGTGAACAGTCCAAATTGCTCAGCCATATCCTTTTCTATGCCTAAGTGACCACTGGCCAACATACCCTGACACATTCATATCAGGCCTTCCCCGGAGCATAACAAGACAGGAAATTCTGCAGACCCTCTGCACTGTATGTACTTTCTGCATGTAGCAGTTCCCAAAAGGCTTCCTGTGACATGTACAAGTGCACTCATACTTTTTCTTGCCAAAATAAAAACACAGTTCGACAAGGGGCACTTATGGTCACAGGGGCAGCAATGCGGCGTTCATGGCTCTTTGACACACAAAGATCTTTGCTCTTGGCTATGCAGGGGTACAGAGAAACAGTCATGTTTATCACTCCCCTTACTCTTTTTAACTATTTTAAAGTGAGGAAAAATATCTTGAACCCATTCATCCACAGGAAAGACTCCAGTTAGCCTCCTGCTGTTTCACAACTTTAATCCTGTTAACAGCGTCATGTTGCCACTGACAGGTTATTGGATTTTCAGAATATCCCACAGGCCTCAGAAAAGAGGTGTAGCTATGATCAATCTGTTTACCAAATGTGCTATGTTGCATAGTACTCTTATCTTGCCTCTTTGCATATAAATTAATCTTATGAAAACAAGTTAACAATTGTGTCATAACAAACTATAAAATACAGAATTTAAAAAAAAGACTAGTAATATGTTTTAATACAAGTATTTCTTACCTTCTAATTAAATCTCTTGATGCCATCTAGGCTGCAAACAGTTTGGAACAAATGCCTATTTAACTAACAAAAGTAGAGAAGGCACTCATTTTTATTTAATGAAATAAAAAGCAACAGTCCAAGTAACAGCACAGTGTCGGCTGGACTGTTAATTAAAATCAAAAAAGAAAAGAAAAATATCTTGCTGTGCTCATTTGTGAGTCAAAGGGAACATGAGAACAGGTAAACAAATTGATGTCATTGTCCGTGAAATAATAGTATAAATACACCAAAGATATAAGCCTGTGCCCAGAAATTAATCACAATTTCTTGATAGTAAAAAAAAAAAAAAAAAAGGCCATTCATAAGTGAATTTCATGTTGGGCTGCAACAATAAGGTTCAGATTTAATTTTGTTTGCGTTTACTGTTTTCTTAACACTTAATGTAAATGCTGATATAAATGTGGAGAACAGTATAGTGTAGTTTTTGTGCATAAACATAATTTTCTATGCACATATGAGCATCCACTCCTGTCAGGTCAGTCAGAGGTAAGTAAGTGAGAAAATGCAGGAGATTATCTACTGTGTAAAGGGGCCAAATTCCTGGGCCATCTATCATCTTATGCATTTGGTGAATGTCCTCCTTAGTATTAGATGTTAAACTGGAGAATTTCACACACCTCCTCCCACTCTGCACTTTCATGTAACACAGGGGTGATCAGCTGGAGGAAATCAAGCCCCTCTCTAAATTTCCTCTCAACTGATTAAGATAAACTGCTTTTCAGCCATGGTTACCCCCCAACCAATCAATTAAAGTAATCAATTAAAGGCCTGCCGGCTGAGCCTTTGGTAATTGAGGGTTGAATAAACACAGGCTGCTGATACTGATGATAAAGCCGTAACAAAACCATAGGCATGAAAAGGGCTTGAAAAATGTAATTTCTGGGATTTGAGTAAGTCTCAATTGTGAGATATCTAAGAAAAGCAAGGTCTAGTTATTTATTTCATTTCATACCCAGAGCAGTGCTGGTTGTTTATCCCACACTGCCAGAGATTCTGCCCTAGGACGTTAAATATTGAATAAAATCATCAGCCAGGCCTTTCCAGTTGGCTGTGGCTACTATTTGAAAAAAGTGCCAGTAGAATTCAAACATGGCACTGTGTTCCAGCATGTCCTCCAGTGAAAACAAATCCTCAGAGGAGGGTGAAAGAGACTCTTTGGCCAGGCCTGGCCTCTCTACTCCTGGCTGCAGGTCCAAGAGGTGAGGAGGCTGTCTGTACTTCACGGATCCTGAAAAGCCACACAGGTTTCCCTGACTGAGTCACATTCACTTAAATATGCATTTTTGTCTGTCTTCCACTTTGGAATTAAAAATAAATTACGATTTGCAAACACAGTACACTTGGCAAGTCAGAGAGGATTTATGTCTATTCATGTAATTTGTATTTAGTTGGAGCAAAAATATTTTATTCCAAAAAACATTTAATAAAAATAAATAAATAGATAAATAAATAAATAAATAAATACATACATACATACATACATCCATACATACATACATAAAATGTAACCCCAACCAAACTAAATCTAACCCTTTTCAGGAGATTGCTTTGGATTTTTACAAACTTCATATTACTTGCAGGAGGGCTCATAACAGGCGAGCCATACATTTGGTTTAAATCAGTTTGCTTTTGTTAAAATAAGACGGTAAGTCTGAAGCCCAAGAACTGCTCCTTCTCTCCTCAGTTGCTTTGTGAGGTGCTCTGCTGCTGGGTTTTTACTGGAAAGTGGAGACATTAGAGACAGTGAGATAGGTCCTTGTTTAAGATTTGTGTGACCCTGCCTCTTTATGAGGTCAGTATTTACATGTGCGCGCTGTTGGAGCAGGAGCCGATAACTGGCTGTTCGTAAAGTCCGCTTCCATGTTTTGATGACTCACAGCATGACATGTGGTCTGGATTGTGTTTCTAAGACAAAATGTGGAGTGCAGACATCTTCTCAGTGGAGTTCGATGGATCAGACTTTTTCTTGTGTAAAAAAACAGCACTACCATGGACTCCAAAAGAAACTTCTAATACCTAAAGTAAAGCGATGACTGTGTGTAAAATAAACATAATAAAAACAAGTCTCTGGTTTCTAAGGTGTTAATAACTGTACTAGCCTATATGCACTGCACTGAGTGCTTGGTTGAAAGTGCTATTCCTGCTCCAGCTCATTATCTAACAGCCACATAACATAATTTAACATTTCCTTTGTGTTCAGGGACACTGCAGCAATTAGCTAACAAGTGGGTCATCCATTAACCAGACCCATGGCCCTGGGAGAGATATAAGCCTCCAGGGCAACACTCAACAATTCTCTGTAATAGAATGGCTAAGGGAGAGAGTCCATTAGTAAACATTTAGGAAATCACTGAGAAGAAAGGTCTCCACGGGTAATTATATTACTGATTATTTACAACAAATACACTCTGCTCTTCATTGTATTTTGTTCCTTTAATCTCTTTCCCAATATTGTTTTCAGCTATGTTCTTCAACCATTTGCAGGTTCAGGTTTCACACGTCTTACATTAATGAACCAGTAGGTCATAAATAAAAGTTTGCTGCCTCTCAGATTGAGGCTGCTTGTGATTCATGAGGCCCTAACCTACACACAGTTTTAACCAAACACAGGATTCTCAGCTCCTTTTTTTTTTTTTTTTTTGAATAACATAAATAATGGAAACCTTGTTGATTTTCCTTAGATTGCAATTATATGATCATGCAGTGTGAGGATTGAGACTGTTCTTTTGAAGAGCAGACCATATAGTCCAGAAAACTGGTGGATGCTTCCCACTATTGATGTCCTCCTTAACAGTGATTCCACTCTCTTAGCCCTAGACAGATATACACAAAGAATAGGCTGCCCTGTTGGACTCTGATCTCAGTTGGGATGATATAGTATGGGCACCCCTTTGAAATAGTTTACTTCAAAATAAATACTTAATGCAGCATGCTTTTTCTGATGAAATAATTCATTGAACACACTAACATTTGTAAAAGCTAACCAACCCCTCACAACTGTGTTAGAGTAAGACTCAAGGTTGATCAATAGAGGCCTTAGGGGTTTTATTTTCTGTTCCTTGATCAAGGCTGTCAGATTAGTATAGGTACAGTGTAAATAGGACTGCTTCTTGAGCATAGGCGGCGGCTCTGCAGCACAGGTTGGAGCATCGCTGCCTCATTAATATGATTAGGAAAACAGCCTTCGGGCAGTGAGGATGCAGAGCAGCCCACACCGAGGCTCAGTGGATACCAACAACAGTACAGCGGCACAATGGCAAAGCGTCAGTGTGTTTTTCATGGCCCTCATTTTGCAAATCCACAAATCTGCACAAACTGTATAAATAGTGCATGAAAAAGACATGTTTCTGTGACCATGACCCCAGGAAGGTTTTTCTATCTTTACATTTTTAACTGATTGATATCTGCTGTGTTACATGTAAGCACAAGCAGTATATTGATATTTAGATTTTTTTTTTTTCACCATTTTGACTTTGTCTTCTTCATCACTCATAAAGCCAGTCTATTTCACAGGATTTCCTATAATTTTACACATTATAAAACCTCATATTTCCATTTTAGTGTTTGAGACTTGACAATCAGTCATTTTGACAAAGTAAAGCATGACATTTAGTTTTTGTCATTTGTATTGTTAATATTTTGAAAGTTGTTGGACTTTTTTTTTAAATCTAAAGTTGAAATACGAGCAATCACTTAATTGGTGATGGGTACTAATGCTTCATTTCCCATCAGATTGCAATCCATTTAGTTCTGAAAATCCTCAGACAAGGTTTACTTTTTTCTTATTTTCACAGTGGCTGTCATCTTAGTGAGTAATTATCATTGGTCTGTGTGTCATAAGCCAGGAAGGATGGTGACACCTCTACTGATCTATTCGTTTTTTAGTGCCGATGACACACACACACACACGCATACAGACACACATACGCACACGCACACACACACACACACACACACACACGCATACAGACACACATACACACACAGACACACACACACACACACACATACACACACACACATACGCACACGCACACACACACACACACAAACACACACACACGCAAACAGACACACATACACACACAGACACACACACACACACACACACACACACAC
>JAPQRP010000019.1:36717879-36727879 GCA_037367295.1 Apogon hyalosoma | reverse complement strand
AAAAAGCAGGCCACAATGCAGCCTGGTGCTTTGTTTCCTTATTTTCAAAGGCATTTGTTCTTTGATAAGGTAGCGGAAACAGTTAGCGACATGCTGGTGGGAACCTATGGAAAAGAATACACTTTCTATCAATTGTGTTTTCCTTATCCCCTGGTGGCGTTTGCTGGGTGTGGGAATAGGCAGCATTCTGGGCACTGCTGCTCTGAGATAGCATTCACAGACCACAGCACAAGAAGGGGCTGCATTCAGCTTGGGGAACCAGGGGCCCTACACTGCAGAATTGTACACAGGGATGGACAATGTACACTATCTTTAGTTTAGACACAAAGAACCAAGGAAAGATTTTATTGTAAGGTTTGGCAGGTCTGGTTTGCAGACTCTCTCTCCTTCTCCTTCTCTCTTTCATGCTCGTTCAATCTGGATATGCATTTGCTGCCTCCCCATTGAAGAAGTTCCATCATCTATTTATTACTTCACATTTTACAGTTTGTTAATGACAGATCTCAATGGATACTATCTCTTTCTGCCACTGTCTTTTCACTTTCTCTTTCACCCATACTGTTGCTTTCATAATTTAACTTTTTCCTTCCAACCTTCCTGTGCAGTGACTGTGCAACTATTCAGTCAGTCTGCAAAGCCTCTATCACAGACTGTTTAGATTTAACATCAAGCAAATTCTTTATTATGTTCATCTTAATATGTGAGAAAAAAAATGAAAGGCATCGCCACTGCAAATAATTTCCTCGAGTTTTTTGATGCTCAATTAAATTGCGTAGATAATTATTTGTGCATCACTTGTCGTGAAACAAGCAACAGAATATTTTTTGTTGATATTGACATAATTGATTCTTGTTAATAATTGGCATTTCTTCATGTTGAATGTCTCCACTGATTTGTGATCCATTCAGTGCTGGAGCTCATCAGACGATGTGAAGGCTAAGCGTTTTTAATAGAAGCTGGAACCACTGCTGCCACCCACAGAGACACCACATTGCATTGGGTAAATTAGTATTATGATTTTAAGGGATAAATACCCGTTCCACCTAATTAATCCAGCACATCACAGGGGGATATGACACCATGAGCCCAATAGATCAAGGACCACAGATCAAAGACACCACCACTGTTAGAATCCTACACAAGCAAGAAGAAGGTTTCTTGTTTATTTCTATGTACAGATGGCCTGTGAACTAATGACTGAAGAATACAGCAACATACGCAAATTTGTTTATTGGTTGTTGACCGAATGTTGCATCGTTGGTCCACCAATAAGCATGTCTAATTAGGTTGTGGGGTTTCAAAACTCATGACTGAAATTTTAAAGCTTGTTGAAATTCCTTGTTTGGAGAAAAAAAAAAAACAGCTTTCTGATATTAGCATAATGTATGATTTATAATGTGTGCTTTGAATTAAACTTCCATTTGTAGTTCAGCGTCTTCTGGTCAATATGTAAATTAGGATCTGATCGATATATTAAATAGAAAACCCTGCATTTAAAAACTTTTTTTTGATGGTTCACACTTAAAGCTGGTAAAAATTGATTGTTTGGGCTGGCCTAGAGCTTAGGGATGAGGCTGGAAGTAAGAAATAGAAAGATCAGCAAAGAGGACAATTAGCAGCCGCCTGCTTTGTGAGTGAAATTAAGAATCATCACCCGAGTGAAATGTTTATTCATAAAAGCAGAATACATTTATTTTATTGTGGTAGGGCACACTTTGATTTTGTGAGTTTTTTCATATTCACACTTTAATTAAATGTCAGATTCCACTAAAAAAGAGATTTCCTTTTGATTATATTGTGTTTTTATAGTGCCCAAACATTTTACTACCCTTGCAGCAATAAAAACCCTAACTGACCCCTATAGAGGACCCAAAACAGCACTGTGACGTTGCTGTGACATCTTGCTGTGGTTTATATTATTTGGAGCAGCACACACACTTCGGAGCATAAGGAGGAGCTTGCTTTGGCCCTCTCTTTATTTAACAGACTGGCAGTGCTCTAAAAAAATGTCAGTGTTCTGCCAAGTTTACCACATATTCACTGTTTACTGATGGCTGTTACACATGTGGTTTTTGCATATGCTCTGCTCTCCCACTTAAATCATCTGTGGTCCCTGGGCTTTCTTTTGACATGTGCAGCGTTGGTGCTGCCATTGGGGCTTAAATTTTTCAAGCAAAGAAAAGGCATTTGTATGAAATAATAATGACTGTTTCAGACGTTTATATTTTCTGCATCTGACCGTCATCTCTCCTTTTCTTTCTCTGTGTCTACCACAGTATCTGAGACCTCCTACGGAGCTCCATCATAATATTGTTGTTGTAGTTATGTAGTTAGTGTTTGGAGGGGTTTAAATGTTTGCTTTTTGCCTCATTTTGGCTCACATGATAGTATGCTTGGTAATGACTGACAAAGTTTCAGCATGAACACCTCCATTCTCTCCATTCGTTTGATTCATTATGACTTCCTAATGAAAATCTGCAAGCACAACCCCCCCAACAAAGCACGGCATTGGGCCTCTTCTCTCGGGACTCTCTCCCACATGCCCTCATCCTGGGTTGACTGGACTGACTGACTGACTGACTTGGGATACTGTCTTGTCGTCAATAATTCATACAACGGTATCAAGTGCTTCATGAATATACTATTACACAGTATGCTTTAAAAAACAAGATCGCATAAAATATGGCATCTTCAAAAACAGTCAATATTTAACATTCTAATAATGCGCTCTGAAGGCAGCACAGTATATTTACTACTAGTTGAGAAAACGCGGCTCTTTTGTTTAGGTAAATCTCAAAATACCACTCAAAACATTCTTCATAATTTATTGAATGTGCCTTTGTGAAAATTCCCACTCCTGTCAGACTACATCAGTGTAAATGATGTACACATGTCCTGTGGCATACAGTGTAATCTTTCAAAGAGGCACTATTTGTTTTGTCGCTGTTCCTTTGTGTAGGCACGCCTACTGTCTCAGCAGAGTGTGGATGTCACAAAGCATTAGGAAGTATGCGATTCAGGATGTTCCATTTAATCTCCTTGACTTCCCCAGTTAGTAGAGGAGCCAAGCAGCAGCTGAGGGAGCCCCAGCATCCTGTAGAACAAAGCTCTCTGACACCATGTTTGCCTGAGGGGTCTGCACTCACTCTCACAGGCATAGTCTCCAAGCATGTAAAACAATGAGAAACCAGTCAGCTGACAGATACACTAAGCTGCAGTCACTTAAAATGACAACGGGGCACGGGAGGCAGTGACAGCTTCGGTCGGGGACTCGGTACAAACAGCTGTTTGAGCAGACAGAAGACTCTATCAGAGCTATCAGTCAAGGCGTCTCAGATCATTCCATTGTAATTTATTGCTGTGCTGGCAGACAGCGCTTCATTCACAATATTTTGGACTGCGCTTGAACAGCCTGTGGGAGGACTTCCTGTCAGCATGTGTCACTTTAATATGTTTCTTTTCTTGCAGCAGGTAATGCACAGCGGTCACTCTGATTACCCAGAATGCCTGAGTGGCCCAGGGTTAAACAGGAGCAGATGCTTCCCTACACAAAAAGGCGAGTGATTCACCTCAACTCCCGCACCACTCTTTTCTCAGCCAGTTCATTTTCCCTCCCATGTAACAAAGATCCCCCGCAAGACGACACTTTTGACCCCCATGACCCCAAAGGGTATAGAAATTATAATCAAGGGACTTTTGTAAATTCACCTGATTTGATGCTAGCTAACAGAAACTCTCCCTTGCTCAGTCAGTGTCAAGTTGATCCTTTCCTGTTTACCAGTAGCTGTGGACTAAGGTTACTGCCAAAGAAGTGGCTGAGTATATGACTGAGATTCAAAAGGTAACTCTGTGCCCTACATTTTTGGACTGTTTCATACCGTAACAACGCATGTTCAAGTATGACTATTTTTGCATCATTTACCCAGAAAGGCAAACAAGTGCGGGTGTGCAGACAGTACCAGCACAGCTCCTTCAGCAGGTAAAAGAAGTCCACTCAAAAAGGTCACATGTCTCATCCTTTGGCTTTACGAGATGCACTCCTATGCATCTCAGGGGTACATGAGACTTTTCGGCATCCACCACTTCTCTCATTAGCACATGCCAGGCTGCTAGTTGCTGTGACTGAATCCAGGGCATGTCAGGAGCCATGTCTAGGAGCCACTTGAAATGTTAAGATGAGAATGAGGGCCAGAGACTGGCATATGGTGCTGATTAGCAGTCAAGTTTACAGAGGCTCTCCATCCACACAACATAATCAGAACTACCCCCAGTATCCTGCCCAGTGCACATCATCTCAAACACACATCGATCCCCTCAAGACGCCTGTGACCCCACTGAAAGTAAACCGTGTTCCATTATTTTAAAGTTCTGCTCTAAAATGAGACATTGAAGTTGTGTCTCCTAAAATTGGTCTTACTCGGCTGATACAAATATGTGTTTGATGATTTTCTTGTAAACAGGTCTTTTGGAATTAATGAAAATGAAAAGCAAGTTCTCTGGCTTACCCTGAGGGACTTTGTCAAATGTTGATGGATTTCTGTGTGCACTGACAAGTAAAAACTAATATCTAGAAAATAAGAAATCACAAAACTATTCTACATATTAATGAGTGATTTCAAACAGTCTATGCCTGCACTGGATGCACCTCCCTGCCCACCAGGCACAGAGCACAACTCCCCTCAAACAAAACTTTCAGTGCCACAGTCGAAGCAGCAACATCTGGCTCCTCGTGTAGGCACTTATTAGGATCAAATTAAGTAGAAATGAATGGGATGATACATGACAGGGTGCAGATGTTCAAAGCCGTGGTGTGAAAATCTGAGGGCAGAAAACAGCTTAATGAATTCTGGATCTTACAGCAGGGGTGAGGCTTTGGGTTCACGGGTTAAAAAAAAGGCTAATTAAATTCAGAAGCAGACGCACACAAAATAAATGTTTGTTACTTGTCGCTCCCCTTATTTGCTCGTGGCACGTTTAGGGACAATGTTATGATTTGCAGTTAATCATGCAAAACGGGGACCTATACGCAAAGTGGTCTGCTCTTTTGTGATTTATGAGCAGATGTGTATGAAACGTGAGCCTCTAATACAGCTTCTAAAGGATTTTTGCATATAGCTGAACATGTGGTGCTACCTTTCCCTACAATTATTATTGTTTTTTAAGTGACAAAATAGAGATTTTAAACCCCCTGCGAACTCGAAAGTTAACATTTATTACTTTATTGCAGTATGCAGTACTGTACAAAAAGTCTAAAGCCACCATTAGGTTTATTTGAGCAGTTATAATAACCACACATGCAATTCTCAGTTTCAGTATAAAGATACAACCAAGATATACAGGAAACATATGCATCATTAAAGAAAAATCTTCTGGAAAAACTGTTTTTGCAAATTAAGTATTTATTGACCTTTTTTGGCACCTACCATGTCTTTTTTTCAGACATACAAGATTTACGGCATTAGTTTTCTGGTGTGACATGCCAAATTTCATTCAACAATTCATCACTGTTCATATTTTTCGTACTGCCTGTGGAAGCCTTTAATTTTGATTTTCTGTGTGTTCAGTCCTGTGCACATATTTCCTGTATTTTCTCATTGTATCTAAAGAAAAGAGATTAAGAAATAAATATGTATGCTTCCTATAGCCCTGCAAAATCAGAAAAAGTAAAGGTGGCTAAGACGTTTACACAGTACTGTATATAGTAAATGGTGTGTTTATTCATATTATTTTATTTTTTCCACAAATCTCATTCATATTTCTCCTTGTGTTTTAATAATAATAATAATAATAAATGATAACAATGATAATGATAATAATAATAATAATAATAATAATAATAATAATAATAATAATAATAATAATAATAATAATGATACTAATGATAATAATAATAATAATGGCATGCTCCTAAATATTAAATCTGCATTTTGCCATTCAGGTATATTTAAAACACATTTAATATCTCAGAGGCAAACACTATAATAGCTCTTCAGTTCCTGCATATGCTGCAGCTCTCGGTTGATAGCAGGTTGTTTTAGCGCTGCAAGACTTTTGCCAGTAAGGGAAAATTCAATTTAACATAAATGATGTCATAACATATTTAAATGTTACTTTTAGCTGGCCGTTGTGGCTGAACGGCTTGATAGTTACCTCATTGTTGAATCACAATTCTCCTAATTACATCCTTGAGGTCTATTATTTTGGTTTATTTTCCTTCAGTGGTGTGGGGCTGCTTCTCTTCTAAATCACTGAGTCTCCCCTTCCTCGTTAATGTCTCCTCAGTCTGCGTACTGCACTCCAGAGCTGCACAAGGCCAAGTCTAATTTACACATTTTCACCAGCATAATGTTTAAGGGTCTTTTCCCCCTACTGACTGCATTGCCGTGTGTGTATGTGTGTATGAGGATTTCTTGGTCTTGTATGACATTCAGCTCAGGGTAAACATATACATGGATTTTTGTTGGGCTCTCTAATTAGGCTACTGTTTCTCATGATAAACAGGTCTGTGTGTTGTTAAATAATTGAAGTTAAGAAGTTTTTTTCCTTCTTGGCTGTCATTCTGAATACTGATTTTCACTATTCTATCAACAAAGTATTAATATTTGTTGTAATATTTTACATTATGCAGGATATATACATTAAAAATTTAACATCATCAACATACCTGTATAAACAAAGACAAAATCTACAGCTTTTAAAACAACTGTAACTTTTAGGAGACTTGAGTTGTTTTTAATATAAGATTCACAATTTAACCTAAGATATATGAAAATACAACATTTTTATGCAGTTTCCAGGACCTCAGCAAATGATCACACTGAAAATTACAAGCAAAGGTGGAGGTGGAGGTGCAGGTACACAAGGCCAAATTTACCATCAGAAAAGAATCCAAATATAATCGATTTTTGTCACATTGATAAAATGCAATTGTGACTTTTCAGCATACAGTGCTGTATTACCCCTGCACAATGTAAGACAAACAGCAACCTTTGTCCAAGGTCTTTTTATGGATGGCATCTAGAGGGAGAAATTAATTTTACAATTCTAAGTATAGGGCAGGTGAGTTATATCTTTGGCTATGTTTTCACATGACTGTGTTAAGCATATTATATAGAGAAACCTATAAAAATGCTGAGGTACAGACTTACTCCCTTGCACAGGAGATGTGTTATACTTTATTCCAAGTCTTCACACACATAAACACACATTTTTTTGGAACGTTACAGCTAAGGAAAAATTGTCTGTTCATCGCTGGCCATGTTTTGGTTGGTGGAAATGCAGGCCATCCAAGTTGAAAGTAGAAAGTGATGCAGAAATAACAGAAAACAACAAGCACATCTATATCCTAATGTACAAAGCGGGCTGACAAACGCACACACACACACATGTCTCTAACTTTGCAAGCATACTCAATCTTTCTGGGCTGGCACTTCCAACAGGAAACTGACAGTATTATGTGACACCATGGAATGTTCTAGGGAGCAGCAGCCTAGCAGCGCTGACCTACACCCAACAACAATACCTCTTTTTGTCCTGCCTCTCCCTCAAATTCTCAACTCCCCTCTCAAATGCAGGTGTGGTGCTCTGCAATATACATGTTTTTTTTTTTTTTTCAACCGGCATAATTAAAAGGAATGAAGTCAGTGTTCCTTAGTACAAATCAGCTCAGTCAAGGGAATGACACAATTCTACCCATACAGGATTTTACAAGAACAGCATGCTATAATGCATGCCAACTATTAGTCGAACCTTTATTTCAGCAATTCAGTAAAACAATAAAACCATTGGAATATTCTGAGCAATTAAAATATAAACCAAATGAATCAATTGAAACAAGAATAGCTACAGGTTTAATACAATAATATTAAATATTTAAAATGCCCCAAGGATAAAAATGGAGAGAGTTTAACATCTTTTTGCAAATTATTCCAGGTTGCAGGTGCATAACTTATTTTTCCTCAATTCTGTTAAAAACAGCAAACACCTGCAATATATTACAATCATTAGAGCGTATAAGAGATGGAAATACATTTTTTAAAAAATGGAAAAAAAAAAAAAAACAGCAGAAGTTAAAATCAGTAATGGCCTGATGGATGAATAAATAAAGCCTAATGCCTGTCATGTCTTGGAGAGGAGGGCTAGTCAACCTTAACATACTGCCCACAATGATGAGTTGTACAATTATCACATGTAATAAATCATAGTACAGAAGGATAAACAACACCCGGCGTCTTAAGAGTCACAGCTGAGGAATGTCTGTAAAATGTCACCACAATACAAAGATTATAGGAAAGTTCCCATCTAAAATTCAGAGGAAAGCAGGCTTAATTTGATTTTGTTTATAATTTTGCACATTAAAAAAAGACAAAGGTCAAAACACATACAAATGTGCAGATGAGACCAAATGTTTAAGAATGTGTTACTCTTATAAAAGAAGGTAATTCTTAAATTACTCACATTTCAGTCATGTAAGATCTAAAGACACTCATGTAACTATTTCAATTTTATCATAATAATCAATATTTCTATTTCTTGAAAAAATAATAGTTTCATCTACATCAAAAAATACATTATTACTGAGTGCAACTTATTAATGATAGGGTGAATGTGGATGGGGTGGCTGTGGAAGTAAGAGGTAGAACGGGTCGTCCAATAACCGAAGGATTGGCGGTTCGAATCCTGCTCTGTCCTAGTCATGTGCCGTTGTGTCCTTGGGCAAGACACTTCACTCACCTTGCCTCCAGTGTTACCCACACTGGTGTATGAATGCGTGTGAATGTTTGGTGGTGGTTGGAGGGGCCGTTTGGCGTGGAATGGCAGTCACACTTCCGCCCCAGGGCAGGTGTGGTTACAGATATAGTTTACCACTACCCGAGTGAGAATGTGAGAGGGAATGAATAATGGATCAGTAATGTACTGCACTTTAGGTACATTGAAAAGTGCTATAGAAATCTAATATATTATTATTATTATTATTATTATTATTATTATCATCAGTTCACTTTCCACAGATGCAAAATAGAGTCATCAACATAAAGATGTCTATTACACCAAATTACAGAGGAAGCAGTATCATGAAATCACATAAAGTGAACTGAACAAGTCCCTGGGCCTGGATTCTTTGAACACCATTTGCAATTTGCATAAACAAAAAGAAAAGGTTAATAATTACTTCTTGTAAATTATCAGAGTTAGGATTCAGTTCAGCTTAAAACAATCATCTGTAGATTTGTGTATGAAGGTAAAATGTTAACTGCCTTATCAGTTAGTGACGGAGTAGGTCTGTTTACTGCACTGACAACAATGAAATTATTGCCTCACCAAAGAATCCATATAAGAACAGTAGTGCTGACAACTCCGTTCCACTCCACGCCTGTTGGAGTAGGTTCCTCTAGACCAGTGTTTCTCAAACTGTGGGGCGGGCCCCCTAGGGAGGGAGCGAAGGCTTTCCAGAGGGGTCATAGGATCACTCCTGGGTGTTTTTTTTTTTTTTTTTCCTTCAGGTTAGAACATGTAACAGGTGGATTTAATGTTTTAGTATTGGAGAACCCTGGACTCATTTTAGGAACGTACAACAAACCAATCTACTGCCAAGGTGATCTGTTACTTGTTGTTGTAGACAAAGAGTTTAGGTTTGGAGAATGGACAAGGATTTGACTGGAAAAGAAAAATGTGCAATGTTTCTGTTTTTGTGCAGTTTGCATTTTAATGTTCTGAGATTTGCACTGGAAACGGGCTCATGGCAGCCACTGATATTGTTCAAATGTTCATCTTTGTTACCAAAATTTGTTTGCTGTTCTAAAAAAGTAACTTTATTGTCATAGTTGTAAGATAATTGCACTTTTTTTTATTTGAAAAAAAAATTGTCTCAGGGAGCATCCTTGTTGAGTTTATTTGTATTGTTCAGGCAAAAATCTAAGTTATTTTTAATTTGCACAACAAATTATTCAAGGAAAAGCAAAACGTATTGTTACAATATTGATGTTTCTTTCAATAAAAG
>JAPQRP010000019.1:36668969-36717855 GCA_037367295.1 Apogon hyalosoma | reverse complement strand
GACACTTTCGTGCGGGGGGGGGGGTCGCAAGTGACATTGTTGTGCGTGCTTGCGGGTGCATTAGCAACTACTGTTGTACATCACAACATTATAAAAATCATTCGGCGCATAATTTATCTTAATGTACTCCACATACAGGTCCATCATGTTACTTGTAGAATTACGGATTGAGGTCCAGATTGAGGTCTGAGAGCAGGACACACACACACACACACACACACTCACACACACACGCACTCACGCACACGCACACACACGCACACACACCCACACACACACACATTGTTATCTCCCCTGGTTGCAAATTTGTGTTTGGGGCAGCAGGTTATCTATGATAAAGTGACCTCCACATACAGGTCAGTTGCGTTACTTGTAGAATTATGTACACCACCACCACCCCACCACCCCGGGTCCCACAAATTTCAGGCATGGGGGCGGGGCCCAGTAGGCTTATGATGCTGTTAGTGGGGTTTGGTTCAAAAAAGGTTGAGAAACCCTGTGTTAGAGGGCATTCCTGCGCTATTAGCTGTCCAGGCAGACCAACTACCACTTTGATTTTACCTTACCAACAGTTTGACTTTTTAAATTTTTTTTTTTTTTTACCTGTCTTGTTCAGCAATTTGGCTGCCAGTATAGTAGTATTTATTATCATTAAATATTAATTGTTGTTTGGATGGTTCAATTTGATGACCTTGGATGCACTGAACCACTAAGCAATATGTCATCGTAGTGTACAGGCAACATATAATGTATTTATGGTCAAATAGGTTGAAGTAAAATGTAAAACTCATGTAAATGTGTTCCTCCCAGACAGCGACAGTCCTATGGTAGATCTTAATTGTCAATCTTAATTTGTTGCCTTTCTCCAACTCTGATGTTATTTTACCCTACATCCCTGGATTTCCAGTAAAGAGGTTTAGATTGGAGGTCAGAATGTGTAACACTCTGCCAAGTTGCATGGGGCTTGAAGACCAATCTTCACTCACTGGAAACTTGAATTGCATCCGTCAGTTTCATTTTACTTTTTAAAAGGTTTTTTATAGTGCTGATGTGTTGAAACTGTAGTAATGTCAACTTTGCCTATTTTGTGCTCCAGACTTTATCACTGCAATCATGGGAATCTACAGTTCTGTGGTTGTGTTGCATTCACAGATGTTGGAGGCACTTATTGTTTCTTTTCATCCTAAAAAGCTCTTTTTTGTCCCTGTTTAGTCTTATTCAAGCATGCAATACATTCTGAAATAAAAGTACCACAGATGTATTTATCTTATCTGTAAAATGATCACATGGAAATATATTTAATGATGCATCCTACACAAAATTTCGGAAACAGTACCTTGAGTGTGACTTTAGAAGTTGGTGTACACGCTTACAATAGTTGTATTATTAATTCTGTAGAGTTAATACATTTTCAGGATTTTATTGAACTGCATTTTCCTGCTTACCCTGATGTGGGGGATTTGAGGCTTGCTGTGGCTTCACTGGGGTTTCAGCCACACAGCAGGAAGAAGATAAAAAGGGGGGCTTTGGAGGAAGAAAAAAAATCACAGCGCATTAAAAACAAATCTACTGGGGGATCCACCAGCAGCTTAAGTGAGCCAAGACGATTAAAGGGTCAGTGGTCATAGACTGCAGGTTGAACGTACCTGATGCCACTCACCTTGGTCCACAAGAGGTGCTGCCAAAACCAATCTCTCAAAATCAAAAACATACACAGGAGACACAGTGAAGGTCAATGCAAAGTTACTGTAGATAATGGTAACTAGCTCAGCAGATCTCTTGGCTTGTTCAGGTATTCTTACAGTGCCAAAGTAAGGCATGGTTTGATGCAATTTAGTTGAAGTCATTACTCAGTGCACATGTTGACATTAATACTCAGAATGGAAAGAACAGTGGCTGCCCAGACTTGGATAACTGTAGTTTACAAAGAGTCTGACATGACCATTTACCTGTAGAAAATAATACCAACATAAGTAGAACTTAACTTCAGATAGGTGTGATATAAATGGGACATGAGAAATGATGAGTGAATAAGTATTTAACTTGGACAGTAAGTGGTGGTTTAGATGATTTATGCATGTAAAGATGGATCATATGGATTCCTGGATGCACATGCATGTTATCCTTAATGAGTGTTTGCCTTATGTTTTTATATGACAATAAGATTTCTGATGTAAATGCCTGCATTAGATTTTCTTTCACTACTGTAAAGCTACAAAATTACCGAAGAATCTTGTGGTGTGAAGGCTAGAAAAAAAATACTTTCTCCATTCCCTTGGATTTTGTGTTTTCGTGAAGCACAGAGGATGGACTGCAGTGACTCAACATTTCACCGTATCAATAAGGGCCTCTCTCTTTTCTTCAGTATGGTGTCACTAGTGGTGACTCTGAGTGGCTCCACAGCCAAAGACCTGCTTTATCAAGCAGCCAATTTAACAAGACAGCTCCTTTCATGCTTGTTGGCTTCTCCAGTGGTAATGGATTTCCTCAATGAGTGTCTCTCTTTCTCCAGGTTTCACACTTTTCTCTCTGTACTGCTGGGCTCCAGTCCAGATCAGATCTTTTGCCACTGACTTTGATTTCTTAAGGTAAATGATCCGTCGCTCTAGGCCTGACCAGTATTGCCTGAAATCTGGCCTCACTTTGGCTCCCCCGTCCCTGATATTGTACACTCTAATGCAAAGTGAAGTAGCACGTCTAAATAGCACATCACTCCTCCCCGCTCCTCCCCCACCTATGCCCACCGCACCTCCAAGTCTCTCTCGTCACCTCTTTTATTTTCCATGCTTCCAGCTGGGAGTCATTTCCAGTGTGTGAGGGAACTGTAAACGATACAGTGATATTAAGGCACATAAAACTAGATGATGACATTTTATACACATAATGAAGACTGGCAGTTAAACTGGGATCAAGGACAAGGAGGGAAAAAACAACTAGCTTTTATAAGATGCCACTGACTTAATTTGTTAAACAAAGATGGAAAATTTAAGTGAAATGCCCCATATTAATTTAATTTCTGCACTTTGGTTGTTTGACAAGATACTTATCATTTATGTTTTGAACAAATGTTATGAGTCAAAGCTTTGGTTGGTTGACCTCACCCATCATGCCTGTAATATTTGGTATAATGACATTTTTTTGTGGTTTTTACCCGGACTGTTTTCAAAGCCTCCATTCCTCTTGTTAGGAAATGCATCCCAACTTGTGTGAAAACAGTGTGTATGCATATGACAGCGTTGTTTAATTGAACAGCACTGTTGCTCATCCTAGGCTGAGTGTACATGCTGCTAGGATGTTTGTTTCTCAACAGGAAAGAATAAGCCTAGACTCAAAGCATAGGAAACACACAGCCTAGTTCTTCAAGGCTCAGTGGCCTGCCATATGATCTTTATGAACTAAATCTCTGCTGGCTTCCCCCCTTTGGCCAAAAGTTGCCTACGCTATCTGTAATGAAAACTAAAAAAAAAAAACTGACAATGTGTAGAATGAGAGCACTTGGCTGTGTTTGCATTTTTGCACTGTTGCCCATAAAGTTGGAATAACATATTTTTACTTCTTCTCATGAAATGATTAAGACAATGTGATTTATTCTTGGAAGATGAAGTGCAACTGGGTCTCAGTATGTAATCAATACACAAAGATGATTACGGATCTGTATAAATAGGAGTAAAAAGAGGAACGTGTCCAAAACAAAATTATTCCAGCTTTATGGGCATCGGACTATTTTCTGACTGCTCTTCTTTTCATATCTAATCCAGGTTAGACAACAGTTACATAAACTATAAAAAGATCAACAGCAGCAAAGGTTTATGATGATGACGATGATAATGATGATTTACAAGAAGACCTGTGATTCGGTTGATACTAAAGAGCAGTTTTCCTTACATTTGAATGTAATTTGGAAATATTTCCAAATCATGGGGAACAGTGTATTTGTACTGATTATGTTGTCTATAAGTTAATGTTGATTAATGTTAACGTGTGATCTTATCCTTCTCCTGATGAGCCTTTAAAAGCAAAACCATGAAATCTGTGTAAAACCCGTGTAAAGGAACTTACTGACTGTAAGATTTCAGGAGTCTTATAAGTGTGCTGTCATCACAATATGTGACAGTTTTTAGCTTATATAAACTTATTTATAATGTTAATCACTGCATAATTTCTTGCTATATTCCTAGTTATTCATACTGATCATGACATCTTTGAACCTTTAAACTTTTTTCCTCATCTAGAATCACTTCCTGCTTCAAGGAGAGGGATAAACCAGGACTGTACTCTCCACAGGAATGGCCACCAACTGGGTCGTCACACCAGGTACAAACAAAGATGTCACTTCATTTAAAGAAGAACCGGTCTATACAAAGAGGGGTATCTATTTTATAAAAGCCAAGTGACCTGTGTGTGTGTATCTGCTTTATAACTGAAAAACTGGACAAAGCTAGCCTGTGCCTTTTGGAGTACTTATATATATTTTGGATCAGGGATCAGACAGGTGAAAACAGCTTATTGATATGACCAATACTCTTGGAGTTATTAGTTGTTTTTAAAATCACAATGGGCTTACAGGTGTCCTGGGAGAGGAGTCCATTCACAGCCGCAAATGGGGGAGGGGGCTGGATCCGGATCAGCAGAACTGTCAGGACACGACAGGAGAACCAAGTCTGGCTGTGATCACATATTAACAAAGTCAGTCTGGTTCCTACTGTGGCCTGGTTCCACTCTGCCGGTTCCAGACCCGGCCCATTAACGTTCCCCTCCAGACACCCCCCCCATAACATGGTACAGAACATTCTGTGGAGACTCCGATCAGACGGACCAGAGTTCAGTGGATCACAGACTGGCAATAAACCATCATGTTCAGTCCTGTGTAAAAGTCTTATGCTGCCTTCACGTGCAACTGGGAATAGTAAAATTCAATAAACCGTCATTTTCAGTCCTATGTCAAAGTCTATGGTCCACATCAATGTCAATACAAAACAAAACAAGGGCCATTCTATTTCTTCCTGATCTGTGTTTTACAGCAGATGGGACTTTTTCTTTCCAAAAGATGTTCTGAGGGCAGAAACTGTTGTGATTAGTCCAATCAAAGCAACCAGTCAAAACAGAGGAGAGACGGGAGAAGTTCTTGCTTCTCCCCCAGAGCCCATGGGTGCCATGGCTTCCCTTTACCTCCACAAGGATCAGACTGTGGTCTTTGGAGCAGTGGCCGGGGCTTCCCGTTGGCGGCTGTTTGCGAACCGTGGAACCTTTTGTTGTTCCTCTGGGGAGGTTCATTTCGGCTCCCAGTCTCAGCCCAAATGGAATGAATGACAAAAACAAAGGAAGTTGATGTTCACAATACCCTGACTCTTCCTCTTCTTTGCTTCGCCCAAGGAACAGAGACTCCATCTCCATCAGAAGATGGAAGCCAGAGGCGGGACTGAGGGCCTGGACAAAGGCCACACAGCACAAGGCACCAGTGGCCAGATGCCATGGAGCTCCCGGCCACACTCCCCACTCAGGCTCCAGGGGAAAAGAAAATCAACCGGGCTCCATCCCTGGCCAGGCCAAAGGATGTGCCTGGGTGACTACTCACCAAAATCTGGGGGAGCATCTGGCTACCCTGAGTGTCAATCCACCTGCAGCCCGGTCCAGTTTGCTCTCCTTTGCCACTCAGAGAGATGGAGTGTCTGTTCCTTGGGCGAGGTGAAGAAGAGATGAGTTGGGGAGTTGTGAACATCAACCTCCTTTGTTTTTGTCATTCATTCCATTTGGGCCGAGACCAAGAGCAGAAACGAACCTCCACAGAGGAACAACAATAAAAGGACGGATCCACGGTCTGCAAAGAGCGGCCAACAGGAAGCACCGGCTGCATCTCCGAACACCGCCATCTGATACAAATGGAGGTGAGGGGGAACTGCGGCACCCGTGGGCTCCAGGCAAGAAGCAAGAACTTCTCAAAGCCTTTCCTCTGTTGTGATTGGTTGCTTGATTGGACCAATCACAACAGAGGAAAGGCTTTGAGAAGTTCTTGCTTCTTGCCCAGGGCCCACGGGTGCCGCAATTCCCCCCTTCTGTCCTCTTTCATCATCATCTTTCGGTAAACAAAAGTCCCATCTGCCTCTCACAGGTAAGCTTTGTCTAATCTATGTGTTAAAACAGTAAGCTTAGTCAAGTCATCAAGTAATGTGAATGTGACAAAGTCAATACAGCAATGATGTAAAGCACTTTAAACATATAAGGTAACTATGAATGCATTCTTATCTGTTACTTTTGATTTCAGTACAAAACAAAATGAGGGCCATTATAGTTTTCTTAATCTGTGTATTACACTGCTAAGATTAGCTCACCTCCCCATTTTATCAACTCTACTGTTTCTAGAACCCATGGATTCCCACAGGTCAATATGCTAGTTGAGTTTATAGTTACTAGAAAACCAAACCAATAGTCAACTATAACCTCTTAACTTTGCCTTTGCTTTTGGAAAGCCTCTTCATGTTTAATACCTATTACTACTGACCATTAGAAAAAGACAAAGCATTGTTTAATGTCTTAAAATTTTTTGCTGCTTTTTATTTTATGTAAGCTAATGTAAAGATCAGCAAAGTGGAGAGCAAGCATTTTGCTACACAAAAATTAAGACTCAAATGATACTTTGGCTTTTAAATAACACAGGAGAAGTTCATAAGTTACATTATGTATGACTTCTTATCTGTATGTTTATGTGTAAGTGATACTAAACACTAAAAAAATGTTTTTTGAGCTGTAAAAACAATCATGTGACTCGGAATGCATTATGACGCTGGTGATGATGCACATGAAAATCAACAAATCCGCATTTTGTAGGTGAAACCAGCTAATTCTGCACTTCCTGCTTCTGACAGTATTGTAGTTTAATTATTGGTTTAGTACACCTCAGTAAGAAATTTGCATTAAAAAAAGCAATATTATCATCTCTAATCAGAGGTGTTCAGTCCACATGTCCTTCAGTCATATTCTACCAAAAGTCATTCATTTTCAAACAGTCAAAGTAAAGCTGTTATAGCACCCAATTTGGAAACACTCATTTAGTTGATTTGTCTATTAGTTTGGGTCTGAAATAACATATGCAAAGTTCCTCTTTTTGTTAGGGATGTTTGGTAGGTTTAAGAGCACTTCAGGGCTTCTGTTCCCTATGATGAAGGATTGTATGATGCCAAGACCATGCATGTAAATGCACAGTGAGTTTTAGGTGGAACTATTTTAGGTGATAAAACCAGTTAAAAAGTCAAACAATCCCTTTCAGAGCTTAATAATGTTTTCCATACATGTCTTGTGACTCTCTGTCATGTGGAAGTCTGACCTGCTCAATAAAGTAATTTGTTTTAGATTTGATAGTACATCAAGAAGTATTTATGAATCAAGTAGTATACTGTTTTTAATGGCACTTGAGTGCCAAATTTAAAGATAAAGGGGTACATTCATGAGTTTATTTATGTTGTTATTGTTATGTTGTTATTGTAGGAGTAGTAGTGGTATAAACTGTAGTAACTTTTGTTATTCTCTGCAGGAAGAAAAAAAAAAGGCTGGATAAATTTGCCTTGCTTGAGTTTAAACATGTACATTGAGAATCACTGTTTACAGCCCCTTCATAATTGCTAGTGTTGCCTGGCAAATTTGACAGTAGGTTTCAGTTATTTCAGGAAACATTCATCTTTAAAATTTGATTCCATCTGTTTGCTGCCATCTTCCACCCGCTCTTTTCCTCCCAGTGTTAACGTCACTTTATGCCTCTTCTCGGTATACTTTGTCAGAATAAATCCTGTGGTTGAGTGGAACACAAGCTCATGGTTTATGCGCCCTCTTGTTTAACTACAGGGTTTGTACAGTACTAATCCTTTGCCCTGGTACTCATCAAGTCACAGAGGCAGTATGTGCTTGTGTGTGGTTCTGAGACATCCATTACAGCACACAGTTTCCACTGCAGCATAAATTGAATCTAATTATTTGTGTAAGAGTTTATTTAATTTCATCAGCCCTAGGAATGAGCTCACTGTTGTCTTAAAGAGAGAAATCTCCCTTAAAACTGCACACTTTTTGATTTGCATTTACATTATCCTTAAGAAAAGTCTAGATTTTTGTTTTGTTGTGTTTGTAAACCATAAACCACTTAATCCATGAAACTCTGAGGCTTAACATGTATATAAATACAACCAGTAATACCATGACCATCATCCAATGACAACAGAAACTGAACCCAAACTGAGCCTTTCCTTGTGAGGTGAAATCTGCACCTCTCAATGTTCCTGTTCCCCTCCACATCTCACTTTCTGAATGTTCGCTCATAATCATATAAGTGAGGCCTAAGATGGGAGACAGAGTCACAAGAAACCAGATGACAACTGTCCCAGGGAGCCAATGTTATATTTCTAACCACACACCATTACATCCTTAACTGTAGGAGTCACATTGAGAACATGGGTTCTGGAAAAATTGCATTACAATTTAGTGGACTAGTTGAAAGCTTTTAAAACCAGAGTCTTAATATGAAACAGACGGCAAAGTTTGATTTTGCTGCAGTGATTCCAGGAGCGAACATGTGTCTCAACAAGGTGCCAAATTTCTGACAAGTTAGATATTCAGGGCTCCAACACCATTTATCCCCTGAATTAACAACATAAATGGACTGCAATAATTCATTCAGGTCTTTTTTCCAGAGCAGAGTTACTGTGTCAGGAGTCAGATGATTTTTTCAGACAAGAGCTTTTACATCTTTTAAGCACAAAACCACAGTGGAGATAAATGCCAAATCCTCAAATGAAATACACTGTACTTAACTGCAAAACCAATAAACTGATAAATTAATACTTTTCAATATGATCTCAGTTCCCTCTTTCTCTTTTCATGCGTAATGCATATTATATTTGAGAATGCCAGCAGCTTAAATTGATGTGAAACTTACTCCGTTGTTCAATATTAAGATATTTTCCAGGCCCTATTCAGTTGGCACAGCATGCTTTCCTCCTTTTCCTCCTCTTCTTCCTTTTTCCTCTCATTCATCTTATTTTGTAGTGCGTTTCTTTGTAGTGTCCGTCATACCAAACATTTAATAACAAAACCTTTAGAATCATCTGTGGTGAGCTGTGGTGATCTGATTTTTCCTAAACCTATGTGCTTTATCTAGTCTTTCCATTTCATCAGAAATATTTTATTCATGCACATTTTAAATGAAATATTTTGAAGTGTATCTGTATACATTGATGATTGACTGAATCTAATTTTCTGTAAAACATTTTAAATTTTCCTGATTCTGAAGTTAATCATTACATGCGGGATGACTCGTGTTATTCAGTGTAGATGTATGTGATTGAAGCGTAATTACACATTTGGGCTAAATATTCTGGACAATCCTGTGATCTTTGCTAGTGTTTAACATTTTCTGGCCAAAGCAGTGGAACATTAATGAGACATTAGAATTACAGCAGATATTTAAAAGGCAGGGCGAATCAAAAAGCTTCGCCACCTCTGGGTGGAAGATAATTGACCTTGCTGGCTGTATGCTGTAGCTCTGTGGGACTGAGAGACAAAGCCTTACTAATCATGCTCCTATAATTGATACTAAAGCTACATTTTATTCTGCTGGCCATGCCACAGGCATTGCTGTAGCCCTAACAATGGTATTATTCACAACTCCTCTGAGTCTTTCAGTTTCAATGGTTCAGTGCTTGTTGAATATGCCATCTAATTAGATGGGAATAATAAAGATCATGGTTTCAGTTCTGAGCCTTAAACTAATAAGCTGTTTGGAGAGTCAGTGGGGATTCTCAGTTATGGCCTTATTGTGGAGTAATTAAGCTTTTTCTCTTATTTATACTTACACATTTTTAATTCATTTTACTAAGTATATTTCCATAAATACTATGTCATATTTGACATGTACTGCTAGTTAGTATATGTATAAGAGCGGTCACACTTTTTTGTGACTGACAGTGCTGCACATGTATATCCCTCCTTGTTGCATCAGCAGCTGGGGCTCTAATCAGTTGTCAGTCTCATCTGCTGAAGATCTGTTGAACATCCTCTTGCATTGCGGTAAAACCTGTACTTGTTCATTTTTACCCTTTTACATACAGTGGTTCAAGGTAGTCTTAGTTCTGTCTCTATGAATACTACTATTACAGAAGTATGTATACACATATAATTTATTGGCAGCCATAGAGTTTTTGTGAAGCAGCCGTTTAAAACCAGCAGTCAGCCCGCATCTAACACATCTAAGTTAGCCTGTAGAAACTTAATGAACTAACCAAATGGAGTCAGCATTTCTAACAAATAGGCTAGACCTGAGCTGCTGTGCTGCAGTAGCTTAAAGCCAGGCCTTTACCATCTCCGATTCACTCTTCTGTTCTGTCTGTTCTGGTCTTCTGTTCATGTGAAGCTGCACAAAACACACAATTGAGAGTACTTTATAATTTGCTTCATGACAACTAGTCTCAGCCTTAGTGTTTAGACTAGTTGTCATGATGATTCATCCAAAGGTTGACTTAATAACCGTGTTTCTCAGGGTTTGTCCTCCTGGAGCCATGAATTTTCGCAGCATATTTTGTGCTATTCTGTACAGTATAACATGATATTTGACAGGCATGTTAATAAATTTAAAACCAGAAGAGCTCTCCAACCAGAAGAGCTCTGCATACCCTAACCAAGGTCCCACGGTCCTCCAATATTTTGATCCTTTGTCTTGCTGCAATCTCACCATTACCCACAAACTACTGCACCAATTTTCATGGAACTTGGTGGAAGGTCAAATCCATTACATTTTGGAGCAATCTGTGTAAAGGATAGGCCAAGGTAAAAATTAACAAAATAAAAAAAGCACAAGATACCTCAAACATACCTAAAATTGGATTCTAACAAATAACTACAAGAGATAATGCCAAATGTCCCCAATTTCTTAAACTATGGATTAGTTGATAGGGTTTTGATAACTTGTAACTGCTTTTCCATCAGTATTCCAATTCTAGCCTCTGCTTAGAGCTGCTTGACCTTCCCACCCTCCACCCTCTCGATGACTGACATTGCATTAATAACATAATTAACGGCACTGCATTACACCATGTGTTTATGTGTCATCTGTTGTCATCTTCCATCTGAATTGTGTCTGAGTTGATAGAGGATCCAAGAGACTTAGACATGGTTGAAACTGTCATAGCATCTGACAGTTCATGCTAAGGTGAACTGTCTCTGCTCTGAATTAGAGGACCCATGACAAGCAGGATCATGGTCTATGTACTGACTCTTTTTGTCTCATCAAAGATATTTTTCTGGGGCAGGTAAATCATGGAAAAATTCTGCACAACCCCTACATTTCATTGCTTTTTTTTTTTTTTTCCTGTTAAGCTTACATAGACAGATACTGTATTAGCACAGCACAGTCTTTATTAATAGGCTGGAAATGTCTGCAAATTAGGAACCACCTTTAACATAAAAAAATCTTACAAATAATACCATCCATACACTATTTTGTGAACCATGTACAAAACATGATCATGTTCAGTGTTAGTGTACTAATGAATGGATATGTGCCAGTGTAACAGTCATCACTGTGAACATCTCCTTTGATGCCTCATCGTGCAGAAATCTCTAAAACAAAATGTTTGAAGTGTCCGCCTATGTAATAATGATTTATAATTCTCTTGAACTAATGCAAAATTTGCTGGTAAAATTTTTTTGAAATAAAAATAAATTGTGCCCGGAGGGTCAGGCCAGCATTCAAAAGAAGATCACCCAAGAGCAGCAAATGATTTAATAAGCCACCAGCTCCACAAGGGCATGGAGAGGAGCAGAATGAAGAATTTCAAAGTACGTCTAATTAACATCAGTTTATTACTATGTCAATCTCTGGCTCGAGTGTGAATGAGGGGAGGGTTTAGAAATGGAGAACTGCTTTACTGAAATACATGAAAAATCACTTTAACTCCTTTGCTTAAAATGAAGTCAAAACCCAACCTCCTCCACACAGTAAGGGTAAAACCCTTTTGCTTTTTTTTTTTTTTCCTATAATACCAACCCACACCACAGCCAGACAAAATATTAATCTCATCTCAGCTAAGCTTTGTTGGAATAATCATTAAAAATAGAAAACAACTTCCAAGATTTTTCCATCACCATTATTCCTCAAGGAACTAGTAAATGAATATTTAATATCACTCACATCTATATGATTGCATAGTAATTATCAGAACCCAAATGCTTGACAAGCCTGGTGTAATATAATTTGTAATATGGTAAATTTGCAGGGGAGACAATGTTGAATTCCTCAGACATCATGTTTTAATCTTATGTCGGGTTTTCATCACCACCGCTGTCTCTTTGGAGTCAAGACATGTCCCCAAGAACGGTGAACAAATCCTAAAGAATTACAACTAAAAGCATTAGGCGACAGGCACAATTAGCAGCTCTAATATAACCTGTGGAAAACATAATGTGTTCTTGTGTGTCTGTGTTTCCTCTATAGGTTCAATATGTATACAAAGTCTTCTCAAATAGAGGCTTATAGTCAATTAGGTTTTAGACTAAACAGTTCACATGTTTATTTCAGCAAGTAGTTAGGACAATGGACTACTTTACCTTAATTTAATAAGCCTAATATTTAATAAAACCTAATATGCAGACACACACACATTCAGTTCTGTGTAAGGGGTGATGTACAGTGAGCCAGTCATTATATAAACCCTGACAGAGTGATCTAAAGCTCAATGAACTGAAAGAAGGTTATTTTGCAATAGTAACCAGCTCATTATTCCATTTATTACACATATGTTTACTAGAAAGGAGAAAAACATTTATATAGAAATGATTTGATAGATTTTTCTTATGACTATACTGGCCACAGTAAATAATTATAATCTACAGTTAGATCTATATTCTGTTATTCTTAGCAAAAGTCTGTTACACATTGCTTCATTATTACAACATTTATTTAATCTTGAAATATGTTGAGGTGAAGGAATAACTTGCAATATAATCAAGAAAACATAAGAATTAATGGTGGTATAAACAGATAATTCTGGAAACAAGTAAAAACCTAACAAAAAGTATCATTTTAAAAGAATCACACTCAGAAAATGAGTGTTTTGTAGTGATACAAGCATAATAAAGAAACGGTTCTTTTGAAACATTTGAAATATGATTAAATTGTGGTGAAATTAAAACTTTGAGGCGCCTTAAGCCTTTTCTTCATATTGTTCAATGTTACAGGTGCATATTAAGCCAAACTAGATATTCCAGGACCAGTAAAAACAGGTGTCATTTGCAGTAACAGACAAGATGCTGCATTCCAGATTAAACATTCAACAAAACTGCATGATAATAATACTAGACATCTTTAGATGAAAACACATTTGTCATTAATGAACCTCACAGGACTCATCCACCAGATCCTTATGGATTTGGGAGAACATTTTAAAACAATAACAGGTTTTAGTTTACCAGTAGGGATTCTCCAGTCAGTGCCGCTGCTACCATTATTACTATTATTATTGCATCACGGTTTGTGGAGAGGGCACCAAGTTTCCAGCTGTGCACCAAAATAGTCTAATGATCATTATAATCATAGTGATAAATTATTTAAATGTAAAATATAGAATACAGCTACAATAAGCACCATTAGCATTACAGGAAATGCAACATACATCTGCACACACAAAGAAGTGTTCCATGTTATATAGGCTACAACGGTCTCTGCCACTAATGGTGTGGGTGAATGGATACGTCATTGGACTTTCATGTGGGATCCTAGGGTTTGATTTCCAGATGTAGCATACAATTTGTGTGTGTGTGTGTGTGTTTCTCTTTCACTTCCAGTGGCAGTTTTTTTTTTTTTTTTAATATATTTTTCAGTACAAGTTCCAAAACTATTTGTTTAGGTTGAGGCACCAAAAGTGTCAGTATGTTTAAATTTAAGCTTAAAAGATCATGGTTTGGAATAAAATACACCCTTGGTACTACTAGGAGAAAAACTTCATTACATAACACATTTATTTATAACTAGTTTAGTTCATTCTAATATGTAGGCTGTCATTATTGAATAGGCTATTTCATGTATTTTTTCTTGTAACATTAACAATGAAAGTAAATTCCTGTGAACGTACCCTTAAAATTTTAAGAGCACCATAAACCCATCATCCTTAGAGCACCTGATGTCTCCAGTCACTTTTTTTTTCAGTAGCTTCTTAATTTGTTGCCGAATAGGTGACCTTTTTGTCTTTTGACAGCAGACTTACATATAGAGGTATGAAGGGCAGAGGAGAATCTCGCTGTAGCTTATGATCTGGTCATTAAGTAATTTGTTGAGTCTGCCACATGTTTCATAACATACTTGAGCACTGTAGGTAATTCATCCATGAAGTCATAATTGAAATCACATTGAGATGCAAGAAGCTGCATTTCAAGCTTGACTAGTGATCAACAACAGCAACAGTGTGGAAATACAGATCGGCTTGTGCAGAAATTGAGCCCATATGCTACCTGTTAGTCTTTATTTAACAATCAGTTACATAATGTTATTAAAAGTCATGTATTATTAATGTTTCAAATTTCTTTACTGCAAATTATAGCCTTCTCATCCATGGATTTTTGTGATAATTTTAGCAAAATATACTGTTGCCCATAGGGCTGCGCGACTAATTGATTTTAAATCGAAATCGGAATATTTAATTAGGACGATGTATAAAAAAAGAGTAATCGTCAAATCGAATTTCATTTCTCTCGTGTCTCGGGGCTGCGCACCTCTGGGCTACTGTAGGCTCCTCCTCCTAACTGTGAGAGCAGTCTCCACAGTCTTTGGTCTCCACACACTAGTACAAAAATGGCGTTTGCTAAGGACAGTGAGAAGTTTGTGGCTAAAAATAGCAAGAGCACGTCGGTTTTGTGGATTTGGTACAGCTTCAAAGTTTCCGATGAGGACCAAACCATTCCTTGCAGCAAAGTCTGCCTGAAGGTGGTATCTGTCAAAGAGAGTAGCACAACCAACTTATTTCAGAACCTCAAACATCATCACACACCAGAGTGGGAGCAGTGTGTTACATTGCGAGTTGTACAGGAAAACAACATGCTGGCTAAAACGCCACAAACATACAAAAGGATTGAAACTTATGTTGTCTTTTGTAGTTTTACCCAAACATCTAAATCGAAAATTGAGTTTTTAGAGGAAAACATTTATTTTTGGCCAAAATTGTACAGCCCTAGTTGCCCATGAAGTAGGAATAAAATATTTTTTTACTCTTTTCATGAAATGACTCTGACAATGTGAGTTATTTTTGATAGATAAAATGTAACTGTGACTCATTCTGTTATTGCATCTGGTCAAAGGAGATTACTGATGTGTATAAATAGGAATAAAATGAGGAATGTGTCTGAAAACATAATGATTCCCATCAGTCTTTATTCTGATCACTCTTCTTTCCATTTTTAATCCAGGTTACACTATAGTTATATTAACTATAAAAGGATCGACAGCAGTAAAGGTTTATGATGATTTACAAAACAACCTGTGATTCGGTTGATAGTGAAGAGTAGTTTTCCTTACATTTGTATGTAATAAGTAATTATGAAAACACGCCATGAGCTCTTTCCGCATACATACATACATGCATTCATTTCTTATGTCCATGCATCTGTCTAAGTTGATTTGACGACTCTGAGGCGGCACTGATTGAAAGCAAAGTCCTTAAGTCAGATCCCCACCCCCATCCCTCAAACCCACCACCCATTATTCAAAACTAATACAGTTTTATTAAAATAATCTAGATGAATGATTTAATGTTGTGCTTTTGAATTGTAAAGTGCTATACATTATTTTGATGACACATTTGTTTGTTTCTTTTAACCCCCCCTGCCATCATGTACAGTATTTACTGCTGTTAATCCCCTGGCACTCTTTCCTCTGAGTACACTCATTTTTACTACGCAGGGCCCCAGTCCATTTACATAAATATATCTGTGCACCAATGGGGTAGCAGGAACAAAGTGGCTGCATCTGTAAGGTAGCAGATTTTAATCCCCAGCAGAAAAGGCAACATCTCCATGTGCCTCTGCTCGTATGCTTCATGTTAAATTCATGGTCCATCAGTGTGCACTGGTCAGTACACACTGATGTAGTGTATTTCTACTCACTCTCAGTGGGTGTTCAACTCTCCAGAACGTGGTAATGATTTAACAAGAGGGCTCATTTAAAAGCCACATGTCCAAGAAACCCCATGACAGCACTACAGTTCACAGGTACTGTATTTACTTCAAGGGAACATCAAGACCAAACCAGATGAAAAACCTTCTTGGACATGACAAACTCAACGTTCGTCTGGTATAGAATTGTTTCGTGTAGAACATCTGTTTTTTGCATTCTTGTGTAAATTCAATGGAGGATTTAATATATTTTGGTTTGTATTGGTGTCCTTTAAAAGTGTGTGAAAGCTGTGTTACAAGATGTTCAGACATATCTTTAAATAAGTGTCACTATAGGATTATCTCTTCAAATACAGCATGTTCAGAAAACTAATTTCAGACACATTTCAGTATTTCAACCAAAATATAATAATGTAAGCAAACATCTATGTGATGAAATATGCCTGTTAACATTGTAAGTGCAATTGCAGATTCTAAATCCATAGATCATATTATGAGACAGCTGCACCGATAGCGGCATAAAAAGCTAAGCAAATCATATTCATTGAATTACACAAATTACAGATGTAGTTCAAAACCACTGAAAACGTGATGATGAATCCTTTTTTTTTAAACTGATAATTCATCAGACTACACTGGCAAAGTATTGGGCTTGTGAAAAATGCATGAATTACTAATTAATGAGGCATTCTACCAACATTTACATATTCATAAAGGTGTGTAATTCACATATGCATGAGAGAGCTGAGTGATAGCTTTGAGAGAATAACACATATTCCAAGAAAGAAACCTTTATTTTGTTTAATTCTTCAAAATGCTGAGGGAGCTGGGATGCTTTTAAAAAACATTACGCATTTATTCTTCCCCACAGAAATTCAGTCAAATGCTTTGGGAGACAAATGCACTGAAGAGATGCAATGATGTGAAACAGTATGCAAAATTACATTTTCTGAAATATTGTCCCATGTGGATTTTCAAAAGTTCATTTAGCAGCCCAGTGTTCCTAACAACTGCTCAGAAAAACTGATTTACATAGGCGCTAATATATTTTTAGCATCATCGCAACTTATTTTACCAAAAAAAAAAAAAAATTCAATTACATGTTTTTACATCAGTGAATTGAAAAGTCTGGTGCTGACATTTAACAGCTGTCACATGTACGTAATGTCAAATATATCAATCCAGACATTACATTTGGCTGTTTCTAAATCTAATTGTTCTTATTAAATATTAAAAAAAACCCTTTGATTGTAAATTAATGATCACTGTTTGGTTTGAACTTTTTTTGTCATGGTAAATTCGGCGAAGCTGTGCCATGATGTCAGCTTTTGGAGACAAACCGTTTAAATAAAGCAGGTCCAAGATGGTTTGGCTGAAGTCAAGGTTTGTCCCTCTTCAGAAAGCGCCTCTCCATTGTTTCAACCTTCTCACAAGAGCTTTGTGAAAGCTGTCCCAAATATAGGTCAAAAAAAGCACAAATAACATTCAGATGGTTCCTAGGCTTTCTGCACAGCTATGCACCAAAGAATGACAAGTCCAACAAAACCATGTCGAGTTTTTCACCCTGTGCCATTGTCTTTCCACATTAACTCCAAGCTGGGCCTTTTCAGCCAGGCCAGAGTTGTGTCAGGCCCACTCGGACACAGCCCAGCTCTAGCAGCAGGCTTGGCCTCCTCAAAATACCATGCAGAGTCTGATTCACTCCTTTATTCCAGCACAAAGAATGGCTCTTGGATGCATTGTACAAAATGTCTAATGGGAAAGTACACGAAATAACAAGGCATGTGTGGCCAAGTGGACACATTGATTTAAAGAGAAATACTTATTGTTTCAGGCTAAGACACAAGGGAAAAAGTGTTTCCCAAGGTCTCAGACTCCAAAGTTGGAAACTTTAATTATTATTGAACTAAATAATAGCTCCTGTTTATGACTAAATAAATAAAATGCAAAAAGGACAGCAATTTTATATGACTAAAAAGAAACATTAAATATGAGGAATAAAAAAAAAAAAAGCAGAAGAAGAACAATGACTTACATGAATTCGGAATGAAAGAATTCTGAAGTTTATTGAAGATGTAGTAAAGCCCATAACAAGGATGGCATTTCAGGATGCTTAAGTTTGAGTTTAACCTTGCAGGACTTTTGGAAGGCACTTCTGAGCATCAGGCGCAGGGTTTTGGCAGCTGCACAGGGAGCCTGGTGGGTCAGCCCTTCTCCGGGAGCTGCTACTCCACACTAATCTATTTTAAACCATCTGTGAAATTAGCAAGATTTCCTAAGTCCTTCACCTCTAAGGATTAAAACATTGCTAAGGGTCCGGGCTGTTGTACACACTCGTCTTGTATACATGTTTGATGACTCCTGAGATCAAACTTTTTTCTTTCACTTGCTCTGTCTCTGCTGACTACAGATTTCTTACTTAATGCTTTTTATATAGATCTTCCTTTTCGGAGAATGTTATATGCATGTAAGGTTTATAAGAATATTGGAAAAAAAAAATCATTTTACCTGGAGGCTGAAAGGCAGAAGGAGGATAAATCCCTACACAGGCAGGTGTTACATGTACCTACATCTAGTAACACCAAGGAGACTAAGTTTCAGCTGTTTTCAAGAGCCGTACCTAGGCGCTGCAGTAGCTCTGCCAAAGCCAGTACAATAAAGTCATGAGTCAATCCTAATGAGAAAATCAGATAAATAGCAGCTGTTCTTGGGGAAATGGTGCTGTCTGACAGATTCACTGGGTGCAACGGCTGTAGCATTGAGCAGATCCAAATGAGTAAAATATTGTTCCAGGCGCCCCTCACGGCTCGCTTTCCCTCCGGTGTTTAGTCATCAGAGTTGTGAAATAGCAGCCCTGCCGCTACACGACAGTGTTGCTGTATTAATTATTAGCTGCTGTTCAAACATACACATCTTTGTACAGCAGTGACAGTTCATTCACACAGGCCACTTGCGAACAGCAGGATTACTCCCCATAGCTCACCAGACCACCAATTATTCCCCCTATCCTCTTATTCAGCGCAAAAAGAAATCTATGGGCACAATGTAAAGCAAAAACAGTTGAAAGAAGAAAGAAAATTAAAATACATCCAGCTCAGCAGTGTTATAATGTTGCACACTCGCTTGCACAATAATACAAAGACAAATACACAAAGCTCAGAGCTTTTCTCCATGCCATTAGTTGTCATGCAAGCTTGGAAAATTACTATGAGATTTATTGTGGAGAGGTATATGTCTAGTTTTCCATCTACTGCGGGAGAGCACTTACACAGACATCTATTACAGACACTGCAGTTAAACTGTAGCTTTCATATGCTTTTGGGAAGGGAAGAATACAGTACAATAGTAAAAGATGAAGTGATTGATGACAACAACAAATTAAACTGTTCATACCGAATGGTAAAAAAAACACTATCCTTGTATCTATATGAGTATCTCTAGTACAGAGGCAGAACAACTGTGAATTAGTGAAATGTACTTAAAAATGTAATAAGACTGACTCAAAATATGTCTCAGATGTTCGACACTGTGCATCAAGAAAGGCGTTATTTCAAATGCATGCAGGCGGAAGGACTCATAATAATTATGATGATAATGAGCAATAGATGGCAGAGATCCAGAGAAGAATGATGGACATAGTGTGAGCTTACAACTCAAGATGACCTCTGGCACACACACAAGCATGTGCAATAGGTTTTCATGCATGTAAGGGACTTTATGTTGAGTTGCATTCTTTTCCTAAAGACTTACACTGACCTTAAAACTAATCTTAAGCTGAAATTGAATGACTTATATTGTGCAAGGTATCAACAATGTGACTGTGTAAACAGGTTTTCGCCCTCGTATTGTTAAAACAGGACCCACATACACTCAGGAGGTCGGGGATCCTTTGGACGCTTGCATGTGCAGATGTTGTTAGAGCCAAACCATATGAAGTATCTGGATCTTATTGTGTCAACAGTTCTGTAAATGCCACTTTTATAGTGCTATATTAAATATGATAGGGCATGTTCATATACTTTAGTTTATTCAGACACAGAGCTCTCAGTGCTATCCTTATGTTACATATTTCGACCTATTTAATGTGATATAATTTGTACATCTTTATGTGAGGACAAGCATTATATAGTTTCTGTTGGTAACATTTGGCACCGCTTTGTATAAATCTCACTGGTGGGAGTGAACTAGTCACCACCCTTGTGCTCATGCCACTGTACTTATATGGACTTGAGGTTGGAGGTGGTTGTATGTTGAGCCTGATAAAACAAAATTTTTAATGGCAGCTAATGTTGGACAAATGTTGCCACTGTAGAGGAGCAGAAAAAAGCACTGAGGCATAAACCCAAAGTGTGGTTCCAGTCGTCTACCAAAGTTGGGGAAGGTCTAAGTTTTAATGTACATTATGACCCATTAACACAATATAAATAAATAGAATAATACATGAAAACCTCTTTCTTCATATTGCACCTTGACAATATTAAATCTGTTTTAAAGATAAGATTAAGAGGTTGTCATGTTTAATGTTAGCTTCACTGCCAGAAAGGTTTTTTTGTGTTATTCTGCAAGAATTCCTTATTTACCATTCAGTATATCGCAGTTCAGTTCTGTGGACTCTATTTTTTTTTTCAGGGCAGGGGGCTGTTAAAAATCTACCCCATGACACAGAATTTGGATAACAGATGTTTTCAGGCAGGTAGGAGACAGCTGTGTAATTACCAATCGCTGATCATATTCAGTCAGGCGTGACTGTACTGCTCTGCTCCATGGATCGACACTAAAGAAAAAAGAATCTTCTCTATGTTGCTGCAGCATGAAACGGGGTCAGGTGATCTATATTATATTTAGTATTTTGATTTGGACAGAGAAGAGGGAGCTGCAGAAGGAAGATGTGCATTTTCAAAGTCTGGCGTCGTTTCCCATAATCCTCAACTTCTGCAGCTTATTTAATGTTGCTGACGGTCTACCCTTAAAACCAATACATTACCAAGTACACTGTCATTTTGTTGATAATCTGTTTTTACCCCAGAATTGGATAGACCTTTTTGTCCTGCAGCTTTAATTAATGCTAAAAGTGTGTGCAGGCTCTAGCAGATTTAACGTGTTGACTGTCTGAGTTTAAGACTAATACACTATCAAAAGCATTCTGCAATTCTGTTGATAATCCAGCTTTCCATCTAACTGTATTTTAAGATTTATGTATCATCAAATAGTGTAATAAACTTCATTTGATCTTAACATACTTAATTATTTTCTGGTGTTTTGTAAAATATTACCCCATTGGCAATATAATACACATAAAGGCAGTCTTATGCACTTGGTCTCTAAACTGTAATGGCACCATAAATAATCTATCATTTCTGTTTGTAATGGAACTGTAAATCCCCTAAAAGTTGTCAAATCCAATAACAACCTTTTTTATTAATTCCAATACAAATCAATAATTATTTGAATAATTTCATTTGGTAATATACTAATACTACTAATGTTATATTAATACATTTTAAGAATATGGGAGCAATTTTTCTGGAATGTAAATGGAGGAACAAAAATGTGTGCAGTTACTGTTTCCACACCGACTCTTTAAAATGTGGGCAAATGTTTGTGATTTCTTACCTTGCCAACAAATATTAGTGTGTACCTCTGAAAAGAAAATGATTACTCAGTTCTTAAAACAAAATGTTTCTTTAATTTGTAAGTGTCAACAGCAGTACAAAAGATGGAGTGATGTGAGAAGCTTTCTGTAACACAATTTCTGTCTCTTTTACAGAAAAGGAGGAAATTCTTGAGGTAAATGAGCTTAAACAGGCAGTTATTCAGCCCACCGCTGCACAGTTACAATGGACTGAGACGTACAGAAAATGGTGTTACATTATAATATGCCTGAATTGTTCCTCTGGGGATAATTTAATCATATACAGTATACACATTTCCATGGTGCCTTGATGGACCCGAATGTGTCACTCATTGGTTTGTTTTTACTTAATATAGTGTATTAATACTACCAAAGCCAAAGGAGATTCCTCTCCGTACACATCACTGTAAAATTATTCACCTTAAGTTTACCTCACGTCAATACTGCACATGGAAACCAAAAGACTTGCTGGTGTACACTTTGAAGCCAAGCAAAACAAAACAAACATAAAAAAAAAAAAAATTATTAACATTTTCTTTTTTTTTTCTTTTCATTTTAGCAATAATACCCCTAGCAAATAATTGATCTTTTGTACTGTATGAAGAATGTGAACACAAATGTGATGGCAACATTTTTTAAGTTGAATTAAAAACTTTACATTGGACTGTACAAGATATTATGATAAACTATTTACATATTCAGACATAAACTTTTTTTAAAGCAGCAACAGACACTATGTATTTCATTTTCTCTAATAACACCCAAACAATACTTGCCATGGGCCTAGGTACCTGCCAGGAAAAAAAAAAGAAAAGAAAAAAAAAATCTACGCAGAAAATTGTATCAGGCTGCCAGCAATTTCAAAACTACGGCTCCAGTGACAGAAGAGCCACACACAGTGTTGCTTGAGAGACAACTCTAAAAAGCAAAGTACCAAAGACAACTATAAATGTTGCCTTGAACAACAAATTTTACACTTCTGAACAGCAGCTAGCATGTCAGTCCAGCATGTCAGTGAATTGTGCTGATTAAATTAACACAGAGAACATTCCCACCATATACATCACAAAGTTCAGACAGGAAAAAAAAAATACAGTAAGTAATGTTGAAACAGCACAGAAGTTGTCTTCAATAGTTCATTCAAACCATTTGCATGTTCAACAAGTGAATTAAAAGAAAACAATTGTGAGGGCTACATTTGCAGATGGCTGGATAGTCATGAAATTGTTCATTAAAAATCAGCAACATACAAAAAAAAAAGAAAAGAAAAATAATGGCAAGGAGAGAGTAGACTAAGAAGAATGCACAAAGTTGGTGCATTTTGCCACATTGAAACAAATAAATATTTGCACGCTCCCACCTTTTAAAAACATCTAAAAACATCACTTGTGTTTAAAACAATCATTCATTAAAAAACACTTTGTTTTGTGAATATGTAAATGATGCAAGCCAAATGCATGCAGATTGTATTAGGATGATATCAGCTTCTCATAAGGAATTTGCCACATAGTATGAGTGCTGTATTAAACACAAAACACAAGTGAGGATATACAGCATACCACTAAGATTTTATAATGATTAGACAAATTATTGAATAAATCTTTTATATCAAGTGCTTGTTGTTTAAAAGAGTACCCTAATTGTAAAGACTCTTATTGTTAACAAGTCTAATGAGTATAGATTTCATTTAGATTATTATTAATATTTTTTAATTCCATGGAAGATTATCAAAACATAAGCAGACGAGGTGCTTCTCTGTCTCAGGTCCGACACTGCTCTCTTTTAAAAAAGCAGACAATTTCAGCATCTACATGAGGTACAGTGACTTGTCAGGATTGAAAAAACATGAAACCACATACAAAAATAAAACATAAAAAGGAAAATAAAATAGATTAGCCAAATACATAACTTATACTTCACAAAGCACTCATGAACAAAAATATATTCCCTATGTTATATTTACAATAAAATCGAAATGAGATGGTGAATTCACTGAAAACCGTTTTTTGAGCTCCAATTCATCAAACGTGTTCTGTTTCATTGATTGTCCATTTTTTGTTGGTTCACTGACAATTTTAGAGCCAGCTGTGGCTAATAAATACAATAAGTTGATACTCTACAGTTTCAAATACAATATACAATGCACTGAAGTCTGGTGTTTCACGGCTAACCGAGCCTGCTGTTGATTTTTCTGCTCACTTTCTTGTGCTGAGTCTCTCCCCTAGGCAGCCCTGAAGCTTAAACAAAGTGTTCATTCATCACATGTGTCTTTGCATAAATAAACAAAATAAGTAGACAAAAACTGACTCAAATCTGGCAACTGTGAGAGCAAACCCACTTGAATCCTACTGGGGAATTTTGTTCATTCATGTTGTTTTTCCTCAAACAGCTTCACATTAATCAGCATTGATAAAAAATACAATTTACTGTATATCCAGTGCTTATAACACTTATGAAACATTGTCTCCTCATGAGTTCTTTTATTTTTTTGTCTTTTTTTTGTCTTTTTTTTTTTTTTTTTGCTATATAAGCACAGTCAAGTTTCAGTTCTGTGAAGAGTCCTTTTTAACTGCCAGCCTCGCTAAATCAGTGTGGCATGGTCATGAAAATATTTACAATCACATACAAATCAATCTAGCCACCAGCAAACAAGAGCAAACAGCTTACAAATACCAAACAGGTTGACTTGGAGGAAAATCCACTTGTTTTTTTTTTTTTTTTCTTTCGTAAGAGAGCATCCTTAATGTTTTCTTTTGTACCTCAAAAATAGAACAATGTAGAAAAGATGTAATGGTATAAAATAATAAATGGGAATTACCAATGAGGTGAATCAAAAAAAAATCTAAGAAATGTAACTATAAATGCTTTTAAATGTAAAAACAATACGAGCCAGCACTAAATGGTTTTTGACAATAGAAGTACAGAAGATAAGAGTGCTAAAGAGATATAAAGCGCCATCTGTACCAATTAGAGCCGGGAGAAAAATGCAGTGACCAGCAGTGGGGATCTCGACCAGTTAAAGCCAGTGACCAGCCATTCAGATCCTTCAAAAACCCTGTGCTCTTTCTAAAATGGACAGGTTCAAGGGCAAGGGAGGGGAATAGCTGGACTCATGCATTAATAATGCTGTATTTCAGATGATACCCAGTCGTCAGTCATTTTAATAATCCCCCACAGCTTGATGTACTTGTTCCATCTGCTCGCCAGTGCCTGGTGATTGGACCAGGGTGGGAGCCCTGTTGAGGCCTTACTTCCAGCACTTTGATGGAGAGCACAATGAGGGACACACTCCCCACTTTTATTGTTTCCTGTCCCTCCCCAGTGTTTTCTCCTTCCTTGGGCCAGATGGCGCCCCCTGGGTGCTGAGGTTGCAGTGGGCAGGGGTCAGAGCAGGGCATGGCAGGGAGGGGAGCCACTTAGACCTTCTGCCCTGTAAAGAGGATCTGAGTCTCAACATCAAGGCCTTGACCGCTAGAGGAGCTTTGTTGAGCTGCAATCTCCAGAAGGTCACCACTTGTCAGCTTTTTTTTTTTTTTTTTAGCTGAAATTAGAGAATTTGTGCCCTTTGTTTCAGAGCAGTTCCATGTTGTCCTACTTCTACAACGCAGTGGATAAGTGCATTCCAGCAGCTAATAAGATTCATAGAAATAAAAATAGAGCTCAGAGATGACAGAATGAGAAACTGTCTAAGTGCACTAATGTAGTCACCGTATTAGGTTACCAGTGTCATGTGAACATGACAAGGTATTTTAAGAAAGAAACATTAGATTTAAGGCTTTTTTGTTTGTTTGCTTGGAAATATCTTCAAAAACTGTCACTCCTCTTAAGACTACTGCAGTAATCAGCTCATTGCATCAACCCGATGACCGTGCTCTGCTTTAAGACTTCTTAGTGTCAATTTAAGATTTACAATGTCTAAAAAGAATTAAGATTGAAAAAAAAATGAAGTTTTAAGACCTAAGGCTTTAAACTTGTCATCCAAATGGGGCTAAAGTGTTTAACAGAATGTACTGTAGCTCCACATTGTACAACATCAATTTGAGAATGTAATGCCCCCAAAGCTGCCTTTCGCTGCTGTTCCAATCCCACAGATTGAAGGCCTTTGGCCCTTTAGCATTCTGGCCTGATTACAATCACTCTGATTAAGAACTTGGTGAGTCAGAGCTGGAAATGAGTGAGGGATGCCACGTCGCCCCGTGTGGACAGGGGATGAGGAAATGAAAGGGCTGGTCGGTTTCATTGACGATCACTGCATTGGGCTCCGTGGAGAACAGCTCGCATCACAAGCTACCACCCAAAGATGTCGCATAACCCCCCTGCAGAGCCTTCTGCCTCCAAGTTCCTGAGTTTCATTTGTTTATTCTGTTAGGGTAAATTAAAGAAAGACTGGATAATGAAGCTGCATTAAGAGATCAAGAGATTGTCTAAGACTCACAAAGTCTCTCCCAAAAGACTTTACAGATTTTAGAAACAACTTGAAATGTTTGGCACTTCTGCACAAAATAATGCAGTTTGTGAAAAACGATAATTATTATTATTATTAATGATAATAATGATAATAATAATAATAATAATAATAATAATAATAATAATAATAATAATACATGTTTTTCCCTCTGTAGAATGTTGGAATCACTCCATATTAATTTAATTTTGTACTGGTTTAGTATTGATTAAAAACATTCACAAGCTGTTGGCTAGCGCACTATACCTGAGTGAGAATATTATTCCCATCTTGAACAGTTACGTAATATATCAAAATCACCTAATTGAAGAGGAAAACAAGGTATTACTGTAAGAATTATAGGTTCATATCAAATGTTCAATTTCAAGTTCTGTCTTGTTCTAGGCAACAACCTAATAATGCAAATGTCCATGATCACCATGAAAAATAAAACAATGACATAAAAAAAAAAGAAATCATAATTACCACAACCAAACTGCTTCACACACTGAAGAAACACTTAAGACCAAATAGCTTTTGTTTCTGCTGAAGCCACATGTGCATGCTGGCTTCAAAATGATATATCATTGTTCCTTTTTTTTTAAAACACTTAAATCTTTCTGGTGTAGTTGTTTTCTTTTGCTCTTTCCCTCCCTCAGATCAGATCCTGGGCGTCCTCCTGTATGACTGTTGTGACTGCGTCGGCCTCCTCCTCAGTGAAAGAGGCCTCAGTTGGCATTGACTGGCTCTTGTGTTTCATTTTCACTACTATAGTCTGATTTAGGCTCGTCCTCGAAGTCTTCATACATGTCCATCTCATCCTCGCCGTTGACCGGCTCGCTGTTGTTCGCCATCGCGCTGGGCTCTAGCTTCATGTTGTAGGTGCTCTGGATGACAGGAATGGATGGCTCAGGACTCGCTGAGGCACTTGAGCACTCTGATGTCATCTGAGGTGAGGGTGTGGTAGTTGCCATGGTAATAGCTCCGGGATAGACCATACTGGCGCTGGTGGTGATGGGAATCTGCGGTGGCTGCCTGGATGCAGGAGAAAAAAAACATAATAAGATACTTACTTTCATCATGTGCCTCTCGCATTACTCTCTTTTCTGCCATCCAAAACCATAAAAGGACAAATGGAAAGAATAGTTTAAGTGTTACAGAACGTGTGAGTGTGTGCATGTGTCAAAAACTGCATTTTCTTTTTTGTTGTAAAAGCACTTAAACTCAGATTGTTGGATAAGAGGTTCCCCACAGCAGTGTGCCAGCGGTTCTGTGAAAAGGATTTGGGGAAAAAAAACAGTCCTCCTGACAGCTCGTGTTTTGAGTTGTTCAGAAACACTACCCAGTTTATTGGTGACATAAAACCAGTGCGTGGTTAGAGCTGCTACTGTCTGCTGTTGCGCTGCATGATTGATACTCCAGCCACTGAAGATTATGACTGACATGGGAACACCTGGAGAAGGGTTATCCTGCTAACCACACACAGTAAATTAAAGTGTTAAGCTGCAGACTCCTGCCCTCTGGGCTTCTGTAAGTCTATACTTAAAGCCTATATCCTGTAATAATGTCTGCACTTCATTCTCCATTTGCAGGATGCTATTGTTTATAAAATGATTAAATCACAGCTACTGGAAAAGCACTTTGATTTTAGTTTAAGTCTTGCTGATACAGATTAATTAGATATTAATACAACCATCTTTTTTTTTTTTAAAGTGTGTAGGTTGCATGAGAACAACTTCTAGAGCGGCCAAAAAAAAAAAAAAAAAAGGAAAGCTACAGTCCATTTCATATGGTACGTGCTTGCTTGTGCATCAGTGTGGTTAGTTTGTGGGATTTGTGACAGCTTGCCTACCCCACAGTGAAGAACTGCCTCATCTCTTGTCTCCGTGAACGCATCATCTGCTTGTACTCTCCAATGCGCAGTTTCTTCCCGTCAATAATGCAGGTCCTCTTAGGCCGCGGCTTGTACTTGTAGTTTGGGTATTTCTCTAGGTGAAGTTTACTCAGACGGGCCTGCTCCTCGTAGTATGGCTGCTTGTCCTGGTTAGACATTGACTTCCACCGTGAACCTACACAGCAGGGTTGATTTAGAGTGGAAAAAAAAAGAGAACACATTATAAGTAACTGATAGTTCACAAATTAGGTCTGAACATGTGTTACCACTAAATTGCACTTCATTAAGAGTGTGGGTTCTGTAATTATTTCCCATTAAACACCATTTTGTTAATAATCCTGCATATACATATGAGTTGAAATCGTCAACATGGGCCGGTGTCAAACAGTAACGAAAAACAAGCGTGTGTAGTAAATAGTACAGCTTTGTGAAGTGTCCTGCTATGTACTGGATGACAGCACTTTTAACAGCTCTGATGTATGGACTCCAATGCCGAGGGGACAAGACCCATTTAGCCTCTGTCATTTTTCATGACAAACACTTATGGTAGTGATGGGTTATAAATCCATCTGTATTCAGAGGTAGCCTATGAGATAACACACTCTCTTGTTTCTGTCACTCACCACTGTATCGAATCAGTTCTATTTATGAGTAATACACTCTAATCTTAATGCATAAAAAGAAAAACAATCTGTAACTTATTTGGAAAATTCTGATTAAATAAGAAAATCACAGACAATACATTTTTTTAGTCCTGGTTTAGACAGATTTTTTTTTTTTTTAGTTATGTTTTTAGTCTTTACTCCTTGTTGATTACATGCAAGGATTAAACAAACTAAAGGGATTGTGGCACAAAGTAATATTCTCATCATTCAAGTTAGAGAAGTACTGTTGCATCTTTAAAAATACACTTATTATAGGTGGATTTTTAAAAAGCAAAAGATATTAAAACTGTATTGTACTGTAATGTAATATTTATAATGTGGAACATTTGCCCCCTGAGTCAGATAATGTTAAATTAAGAAGTACTCACCCAAAATCTTGCTTATATTGGAATTGTGCATGTCAGGAAAGGCCTGCAGGATCTTGCGCCGCTCATCTTTTGCCCACACCATGAATGCATTCATTGGCCTCTTAATGTGTGGCTCGTTGTTGTTCCTTCCTCTGGATTCCCTGAAGACTCTGGCCTCAGCAGATCCAGCACCTCCTGTTGGCCAACAATAATAGGGTTGGGATTTATCTGCAGAGCCATTGACTTCCTTGGACCCTGGAATGGCCAGAGCAGGAACAAGAAGAGAGAGCGAGGCAAGACATTGATTAAATGAAGAGCCATGTTCTCACTCTCCTTCATCTGTTGTCATCACTGCTTTCAGCTTAGTCGTGAGCATTGTTTCAGATGAGCGTGGGGGCTTCTGACCCTTATGGAGGGGAACGCTTCCTATTGAGTAGAAAGCTGACTTGACAAGCCTATATTTTATGTGCTATGAAAGTGAATACAATGTCGGTTTAAGGAGGAGCTGCCCACTCTCACTTATACTAAAATCAGATTATACACAAATCCAAAAGGGGAAGACCTTGGACTTCAATGGCTGTTGCAAGTGTTCAAACTCAGCCACACACATTTCAATCTGACATTCATAGCGTCCATAAAACATGTAAGTGTGCCAACATAAATAACAAATATAGGATTTGAGGTAGTCTTTAAAAAAGGAAATCAAGGTTGGAAGCTTGAACTCTGGCAGATCTTAATAAAGCATTCTTCCAAACTACATTTTAACACTTATATATGCAACGCAGGCACACCATTCCTCTGCTTCACTTTTTTTTTATATTTATTTCTTTTTCTCTCGAGCACCAAACCAAAGCACATACACAAACAAACCAGGCACACATTTGCGATGAGAGAGTGTGCCGATTCTGCAAAGTGCTGTTTCTCAATCAGGGCATTCACAATCAGCATAAGAGAGTTTCTCTCAGTATTAAACTGTACATCAGACTGATAATGATTTCTGTTTGCATGCGCATTTGCTTCCTTTTATATGTAAGATGTGAAAGAATTAAATAAAAGCAGTATGAATATTTAAACAAACAAAAACATGTTGATAAACAAGGCTTGAAAAATAAGACAAAAAAAGCCTTCCATATGCTACGATACATCTTTAATGATCTCAAATCTGGAAAAGAAAGCTTGGGATGACTCATGCATATTTCATCATCCACATGTGAAGCCTTCTCATTAGACCATTCCAGTAGCAGCCTTGGCACACGTTACCTGGGGTTTGATTTCTATTATTATTTCAGTTGATAAACAAAATCAAACTCTTAATGAGTAATGGAGGGCTGTGCAGAGACATTAATTCTAAATTCGCTGAAACCTCGTACTGCTCTAATCACGGAAGATGCTGCTGCACAATTTTCATCCTAAGTATTACGAGTGTCTCCATTTTGAAACGGGGTCTTCTCAAAACTATTACACCACACAAGTGAATTTGTATTGTCTGTATTTTGTACACATACATAATACCACAGATACTTGTACTCAGGAAACACACAGTCACCTTGCATGTAACAGAGACCAAGTGTGGCGGAAGCTGGCTTAGATTTTTCATCAAAGAACATGTTTGAGGTCCATCTGTTTACTGAGAAACCTGTTCTGTCAGTATAAATAGAGAACACGTACATTTATTGTCCATGGAGGCTTGCAGGAGGCCAATGAAAAAATCATAAATCATGTCAATAAAGTATCTGGCAAGTATATAAAGTCTCCTATGCTTGAACTGGACATGAAGTATGAAAGCAACATATTTATACTTAATTTCTTATATGCACATAATTTTTTTTTCTTGTGCACCTTTGAAATAATTTTTAACATTTGCAGTTGTCTATTTTCTTAAAATTGGACATGTACTGAAGCTGTAATTTGACTTCATCAGTGATCACAGTAATTTCACATTTCTTTGAGCTATTGTTTTTTTTTTGTTTTTTTTATTGAAATAATATAAGTCCTAAATTGTGCAGTTTATAGTCAAACAGAAGGGAACACCTGTGCTTGCATGAGGAATGCTTGCTTTTGGTACCAGCTCTTGCTCTGCATGTGTGTTACACATTTCCTCCTCGGCCTGGGCCCTGTAGGCCCTAAAGCCATCATGAATTCAGAAATAATACACTACCTTTGCTGCTATCGAACCCCACAGTACGTTAATTTCATTTAGCATGCACTCACTGTACAGGATGAATTGATTTCACTTTGTTTGGTTTTGACAACCATGTTTATTGTGCAATGAAATGTGGTGTGGCGGAGGGCTGACAGTATCCATCAACACGGGGCAATCTGCTGACTGCTGGGGCCAGATGAAGGTATTCATTAGCTCAGGAGCGCAGCGCTCACTCAGACACGACAGCCAGTGTCTGCGCCCCGGGATCGCTTGCTGTAATTTACGATGCCTCCCGTGCCATTACTCTATCACTGACACTGATTCAGCAATTTATATACTGGTGTGCATGCATACGGGCAGAGGTGAGCTTCTTACAGGGAGGGGGACAAAACAACCTCCTGCCATCAGCTACTGCCACATCCATAGTTAGCCAGGAAACCAGCCACGTGACTTGGTTCATTGGAGAGAAGCCACATGAGGCATGGTTTTTTGTTTCACATGGTGGCACATAGAAAAGTGCCTGTCTGGTCTGTCTAATGGAAAGGAGAGCAATAGATGGAGTACACAGCTTATCCTCACCCTCACGGAGCATGGAGGTAGGTGCTGTGGTATTGGCTTTATAAAGAACAAAGTCAGGGGAGTGTCAAGCTCACACCGAATCAGGGTGTCCTGTGGAGAAAACAGTAGTCTCAAGAGTTTGATATTATAGTCCTTAAATATGATCTTTTTTTTATTGGAATATGAATGTTCTAGTAGAAAGTTAAGAGTGACTTTCTAAACATAACAGCAGGCAGCTTATGACTTAATCAGAGGCATCTTGTGCATGAGCAGCCGGTTTCAGCAAATCCCCAGAAAGAGCAACCTGCAATTTACAGCAACATTGTTTTTGTCTTTTCATTGAAAATCACAACACTGCTCTGACATTTTGTAAATGAGCATTAACTCTTTTTTTTCTCCAGGAGGGGCAGGACATTTAGGAATCAGTTAGCTAGGTGTGTGATTGTGTAAATAAACACAGATGTTTAGCAGTGACAGGGGCAGGCCCCCTGGGTGGGAGCTGGGGAGGGAATGAAACAGAGGGAGTGCTGCTTAATAGAATTTATTGTGATTCATGAGGCCCGCAGCTCAAGTGTGACAGAGCGATATGAGAATCCCCTTTTAATTTGTCTCTCCTGGAAACACCGCAGATGAGCAACATGAATTACAGTGAGAAAGAATGATTGTGTGTGTGAGATTTGGGTGGTTGGTGGAGTGGGAAGGGAAGGGGAAGGGGGGTAAAAAAAAAATGGAAAAGGGAGAGAGAAGACGCTGATGGAGATAGCAGAAGAATAAAAAAGAAAATGTAGTGAGGCCCAAAAGACTCTCACACCTGTGATCTGCAGGCTCAGACTCGATCATGTACCAAGCCAGAGGGTAGCGCTACCCCAGCCCCCCCTTTTCTCCTCTTTACTCATCTTTGTTCTGCGGGCAGACACATAATGTCACCCAGGAATCTGCTCGAGAGGATGAGCCTCGGTGCGTAGGCAACAATCACGCAAACCTGCCAAACCCTCCCTGTTGGGATCAAATCTAACACCTCTGACTGAAGGCATTCAGGCTGACAATAGAGCCTCTCCCTCAGAGCAGGATCAGGCTAAATTCATGTGTATGGATAGACAGGACACAGAGTTCGGTGCTGTAGCTCCGGCCTGAACCGAACTCATAGCATGCTAATTAAACCATTACAAATTACAAGTAATAAACACCCTATTATATCAATCCTTTTGTTTTTTCTTTTGCAGTTAGGATCATTTGAGTTTTCTGGTGCCTGCGTGTGCGTCTCAGCATGTGAGCGCATGCACATGGGAACTTGGGAACTAACACCCGGCTTGTTTCAACTTGCAGGATAAGCCTTTTACTTTTGTCTACTCTATCCCCTCTTGTATGCATTTAGCCTAAAGTAGACTCTAATCCTTTACAATGTGCTAGCTTTGAACACACAAAAGCGGAAAAAACACAAACACGTAATTGTCAGATAGGGATAAATTTGTATTTTCCAATTTCAAAATAATACAGTGTTTGATTGTGTTGACCTGTCCGACTGTTGTTCATAAATCAGTGACTCTTCATATCATTGTTCTTCTATGGCAACGAAAGTCTGAGCTCGATTCCCACGGCCTCTTGGTATAAGAAAAACAACAACAAAAACCTTTTCAAACAATCCGCTTATGTGAGACTTCATAACAGCTGTGAGCTACAAGTGTAAAGAACCCATCATCAATGATTTGTAATAACAATGCAATACTACTGTTCTTCTCAATCTATCCCATGAGGACTTTGTTAGAGACACATCTTAGCTGAAGCCTCGTCTTTTCTCACTCTCTGGTTGATATTATCGCACTAGGCATTTAGATTAATTCTGTTTCCTGTCTCTACACAACTTTCAACAACCTCTTTGTTCTCTGCGGACCATCAGTGATGGGGGCGGTTTAGACAAACACACAACCTCAGCTACACAGCAACTCCATACTGCCTTATGTGAATGAACAAAGGGCCTGGCTGGGCTGAGGCCTCTGTGGTATTCGGTAATGTTTTCATCAGAGCTTAAAAAGACCTAATGAATTTGCGGTGGGATCATGTGTGTGGCTCGTGACTTTGTAAAATGAAGGAAATCCTATCTATTTCCATTCCTTTGCCACTATTTTCCAATCTCCATCGTTAGGAGTTTGATTGCTGCATGCTTTGCAAATATTAGCTTAAGCAACCTAAAGCTTTCTGTGAACGGCAGTGATTACAGAAGCCTGCTGTATACTGGACCTGCTCAATGCGGTTGCTCTGTTCTGGAGGGAAAGCTGCTACACACCATGGGGCTTTCACACCCTGTGTAAGGGCTGTGGAGGTACACCCAGTAATTTTCCTTTTCTGGAAATACCAAAGTATTTTGCTAAGGAAAAGCATTCCGAAATACAGAGGGTGTTATTTTCTTTCTTTTGTACCTAGAAGATCGCTAGAAGAAATTAAATTGTACCCAGTAAGTATTAATTTGTGTTATTTTGCAGGTCAAAGGACCTCAAAGTTGGGTTTGATTGAAAAGTAAATATAGTTTATGGTGAAATATACTGTGTTTAATAATTTATGTATTTCCATGATCAACTTATTAGAAAACTACAAGCTAGACCTGATGTCCCCTTTCTCTGTAGTTATTAAAGACTAACAAATAACAGTTTGAGAAATACTTTTCCCTGTGTCAAGGTACGCTACGGAACCAAGCTGTTACTTGTTCAGGGTGGATTTTTAAAGTAAACATGCTCTCAGAAGAGTAAACACTTTGTGGTTCACATCATAAAACTGTATGTGTTTTTATGTTGGTGCAGCTGAAAGAGTCAGACAGATATATTTGTGGTGTAAGAGAAGAAATGGTAACTGTGTGTTGTGAGTTATGTGTACGACCCTGGCTCCCAGCCATTTCCCCTTGGGAAGAGGACCTCTCTTCTCCTCTAACCTCTGCTTGCTCCTAATCCATAGCCCACTGGGAACACTGATGCGAGGCGTCTGATGCAAGGCTTTCCCTCGGTCCTGCGCAGGACTTAAAAGGACACAACTGCCTTGGTACGCACTCCGTTTCAGTCCTGACTCCACAGTAGCCACAGAGGGAAGGTTCCCACTGGGAGAATGAGGACTGGAGGGACATCTGTCTAAAAAGCAGACGGGCGGGATGGGATGTGCTGCTGTGGCTCACATGGGAAACATGTCAATGAATCCACTAAATACACCTCAATTTCTCATCCTTAGGATTGGGTGTGATGTGAAAGCTGGCGTGACTTTACAGGCTTTGGAGTCTGTAAACAAACATTTCTATGGCTAGTAAAACATTGTTTTTTTAGTCTATGCAAACTAATTATGCTGGCAGATTTCTTGTGAAAACTGATGGGAAAAGTGTCTAAGATGCTAAATAAAGATGTTGGGTTACTGAGAAATATCTATCCTTCTGCATTGAGACTCTTTCATGCATCAAAGACTAGTCACAACCATTTTCCTCTTTGCTCTGGCCCTCAAGTACCATGGAAACTGCCACAAATATTTATGTCAGACAAACACTGGTGCACCGAAGTACTCCTTGCTACTGTCTCGGAGCCATCACCACAAAGGGAGATGACGCTTTGTCACACTGGTGCAACTCAAATTTACACCCCTGTGCCCGGGACCTCAAACAAGCACAACAGCAAGAGCAGCCGAGCTTGGAAAAAAGCCAGCTTTGTCCTCAGGCACCCTTGTCCTTCACTCACCTACCTGTGAAAACCTCAGTTGTACGGCTCATTGCAAATGGTATTCACCCCATCCCTCTTATTTTACTTACATATGTGCACATTTCTGCACACACCCGTACATACCACTTCACCAGCTACTAAGCCACATAGAGTCATTTTGATTTGTCAGCCATTAAATGTCTTTCTGCTTTCAAAGTATTGTTAAGTCTATAGAGTGTATGGAGAATGCACTTATTAGTGCAGAATTCACAGCAAAATTGATTTAGTTCAGTCTCTTTTTACAGGACAGACAGAAAGAAATAAACACAAAAGTGTGCAATCAAAGCAAGAAGTAAAGCCATTTAAATGTGAGTTTACCATCAAGATCTTCTGGCCTGGTGAGGTCAATAACTCTATGGCCGATCTTTCCTTCCTCACTCAGCTTGCTGAGGTGGTGCCCGATGCTCTCAAAATGTGCCCTCTCCTGCAAGGAAAACACAAACAGTCAGGTACAGGAACAAACACATATACGCCGTTTTTACTGCGATAGAATTGTAAAAATAACCCCATCAGGAATCTGAAATTTTGAAAAGAAAAAAGTGTCCTTGATAAATGGAGGTTCTTTTGAAGAGCTGCTCTTTTGACATAAGCTAGATGTAGCTTTTTCCTCTCTCATCTCTCTATTCAGCAGCCGCTATAATGGATGACAGGAGGCAGAGAGACAGTGAGGGCCAGGGGTGCTGTAAATAGATTTACAGAAGGATACTTTGTGATCCCAAGTACACAATGGGGCCGTGGCCCTCTTTGCAGTGCTCAGATTTTCCTCTGTAATCTTCTCCTTACATCCTCCCTTCCAGTCTACAGCGCCCAGAGCTCAGCACCCATCATTTATTCAGAGTTCATGCTTTGGAGAACACACCGTGTTTTCCCGTTTGTCATGTCGCTTTGTGCTCAGATTAAACTTGGCATCATGTTGTACTTGACGCACAATGAAACCCTGTCATTCAGCGCTCCGTGACAATATTAAATGTCATGTCAGTGTGCATTTACAGAATAAAATAACAGCTTTCGGGGGGCCTCTGAATAGTTGCTGCACATTACACTTAATGTATTATGCAAGGGGAGAGTGCCGACTGCTGCTGGCTCCATTGTTGAATGACCTACTTCCTCAGTGAATACACAGGGCATTAGCAAAGGGCCGTCTTCCTCTCTAAAGACTCAACTAGGAGATGGACACTTTGACTCTGCATGATACAAATAATCTCTCCCCCCCTAGGTTTTGCCTGGATGACAGTAAAAGCAGGCATGTTGCCATCATTAAAAAAAAAAGAAAAAAAAACACCATTTGTTTTACTCCCAGGGTGAGCGTTCACTCTCTGCCAAAGATGTAGTGTCTGCACTGACCTGTGCCACTTCCTTTTCTAAATGTGACTATCACACACAGACTGAACAGATACTCAGGTAGACTGTCTACACAATACTAACAGCTCCCCTGGCACCACCAACAACACGCATTAATCTTTTAGCCCCTGTGTTCTTTGTCATGCAGTGTTTTGATGTTTTTACTATACCCCTAAGGACCCTTTTCTTTTTTCAATACTAATGGGGGGAGGTGCCAAAATGAATTTAAGTCTAGCAAAATTAGTGGAAAATGTTTAATTTAACCACTGTATTCAGATGTCTTTTTCTCATTAAGTATTGTCAGCAACAATAGGCGAAATTATAGCACATTTAAAAAAAATTAAAATCAGAAATCCATGTCATAATATTTTTTTTCTTTTATATAACCTTGTTTTTCTGTGTAAAAAAAAAAGATGACAAGATGAAGGAAGATTGTTGTCCATTTGAGGCCTTTCACAGTATTCTGATTTTCCTCATGCTTTTACTCAAGAACTATTTCTCAAAAGAAAGGACTGCGAAAGAAAGAAAGACAGAAAGCACTGCAATTTACCATCATACTTGAAGGAGCACTCATTATTTATGGCCAGTTGAGTGATTCTGATATACAATTAACCACTACCTGCTTATGGCCTGTGATTAGAGCCTGTCTATCTGACGGCCCTTTGCTTACTTAAGTGTTTTCTAATTATGACATATGTGGTGGTCCCCGCTGGGCAAGAGGACACTTTGTAAAGAGAAGATGCAGTATGGTGCCTTTCTCTGTGTCACATTCTGTGTGAAGCAACAAATGTGTGAGGACACATGCACACAGAGCTGTATTCATCACCCGGCCACATTATTGCTCTTAATGAAAGAAGCTAGCTGCATGATGACAAAGTGACTGATGTGTGATTAGCTGGATGGGCAATGGTGCTGCTTCAGATGCTCCTTGGACAGTCCACTAGGAAGACGCAGTGTTCACGGGCAGTGTATGTCTCTAATAAAGTAGTCATCTCATCCCTCTTCTGAGCTTCGCTGGTCCCTCCTGATCAATCAAGTCCTTTTATAAACTCATGATCATTAAGCATCATGTTGGGCTGAGAAGGAGAGAGAACAGGGGCCATCCATCAATGAATTTCATTAATAACTAGCTTAGTGTTCAACTTCTTTTTTTTTTTTTTCACTGCACAAAGTCATATGATTAGTGAACATCAGCACATTAGGCAGCTGGGAAGACAGCTGAATGAGGCTCTTGTCTAAGGATTCTTTAAGGTATTTTCACACTTCATTTGACAGAGAAATGGCCATGTGGTTCTTTGTGATGAGAAAATGTACGTAAGTCTTATAAAAGCCAGAAATGTACTCATAGTGTCATAGTTTAGGTAAGGTAAGTTCCTCCTCCTGTTCTATTAGCTATGCTAATTAATATCAGACTAAGTATGCAATATGGTATCACAAATTTTCATAAAATTTTATATACTGAGCTTAATATACTTATTGGTTATAAGTTTGGCAATTTATATCCTAGAATTAGAATTATAGTTGAAATTAAGACCATAAATTATAAGCACAGCGTCAGGGTTTTGTTTTAAGGCTTGAAAATATTCAGTGAACTAATGCTTCTTTACTGCCCACGCATCAAGTGCTGTGATAAATTAATGGCACTTTTATTATTTTATAGTGTCATTAAATTTTTACTGATCACTCTGACACAGAGGGGTAGCAAAGGACATGCAGTATCTAGGGAAGCTGGCGATCCTGCCAGGAAGAGAGAGAGAGAGAGTGAAAAAGAGGGAGACCGGCCGTATATGGTTGGTATAAAAAGTGTTTATAATGTACAGTCAAAGGAATACTTCCAACACCAAACCATGAAAGTAAATGTAGAAAGCCTGTGAATGAAAAAGTATACGGTATGGACAATGCAACACTAGAGAAATCAGAGTGATAAAGACACAGGAAACAAAAGATGTACAGTACACATTATTCCCCTCCTACTTTGACCACGACCGCTGGCAAGAAACCGGTCCCTCCCTCAAATGACTTCAGCATGAGGCTCTCCACCCCACAACTAAAATTATAGCAGCGCACTCCAAGCTGTAGTGGAAAACTGCCACCCACAATAATTTCATCTGCCCTGCCTGTGCGGTCTTTTGTCTTTCAAGTTTGGTAATAGAGTCACTTTGTTTAGTTGCATATGGCTGTACAGCGAAGTTGTGAGTCATCAAGGAAGAGTTGGAGGGGGAGAGGGGGATAGATAGTGGAATATGTGGATCTTCTTCTGTGAGAGAATCTAAAAGAACCCTTGTCAATGCCGTAAAGAGAGCTTTAATCTGGCCAGCCACAGAACATGTGCCGGAGGCCTGCTGCTCTGCCCACAGGGTGTATTCTGGGCAAAAGGCGGGTGGCGGACGGCCCTGTGCATTGTGCCTACTCCTGCCCTATATTTAGGCAATGCACTGCCAATCCTGACACTCCTTCACTCTCTCCTTTGTAAATAGCTCCGGGCTGTAGCCAAAGCCATATGGCCTGAGATTGTTCAAATAAAGATGCACACAGAAGGAAGGTAGACTTTGCTGCACATCAGAGCAAGTTCATGAAGTCTGTTGTGCCACATTTTAAACAAGAACTTGATTGTATTTATTTATCATTATTATAGACTGATGCACCACCAGCACCAACAGCCTGTGATCTATGGCTGTGCAAAACCTGAATATGCTCTAATAAAGCACACTGCTGAAGTGAAAATATCCTTAACTGGCTCAGGCAATAATCAAGGCAGTGTAGATAAAAACACCCTAACTTTGGTTGATTCTTTTTCTTAGTACCAGTTATTGTTAATATCTAGAAAAATCTGTGAAAATACACAAGTCCTGACTTAAAACTCAAGACTTAAGAGTAAGTCTAAAACACAAAAATGGATTTTAAAAGGAATATTTAGTACATAATTCATGTATTGTTCTTTCCTGGTTGTAATTATTAGCCAGTGGTCTTCATTCTCAATGTGTCGTTTTGACCAGAAAATGACTGACTGTTGAAAACGTACACCAACCCACGTGAATCCTGTTTAAGATGCACGTTTGCATGCCAAAACATTTTGACATCATAATGGGTATTTAATGAAAAAAATCTGCTTCAGGCAGCTGGCATGCATGACAAATTTTAGTTTTCAAAAAAAAAAAAAAAAGAAGTCTTGTTTTTTTTGCCCATATTGTATGTATAGTATATACAGCAAATGATATGTGTAGCCGTTTCTGTGAAGTCTGACAGCAGTAGCTGTGCTGCTTTCCAAGATCTCTAACCTACTGGTAAAATCCCATATATGTTTCCTTCACAGTGGAAAGTATATGATCACATATGTTTAACATTTTCATGACTGGAACCTTTGACAGCTGCAGGACTCTTAGCAGCCACTTATATTTGATAATGTACTGAACTGACTGTCTATATCACACACCTGGTATGTGGCCAGTAAAATGCAGTAGTTCTATGACCACAATACAGGGCTTTGTGTATCAAGTGTCAGTCATCACTGTGGTCTGTGGCCCTCAAGTGAAGACTCCGAGGGTCTCAGACTAACCCCCTAAACAATCTGCCCGGCCCTGAAGGAGACAAAGACTGCACTTTAACACTGCTCACAGCTCAGTGCCTCATCTGTTTTGTATTTTTATTATAACCAGTTGCAATGTTATTTATAAGTCTGCAGCCTTCCAGTAGTTTTTGCTATAGTTTTGAACCATTTAAATGTTAAGTACATCCAGCCATGCGGTAAACCCAGAGTTCCTTTCATGCAGACTGTTGCTCTCTTTTTACCCAGAGCTCTTGCTTTGCTAAGGCTAATGCAGGCAGCAGCAGAATCAACAGTAGCAGCCACAAAATGCTGGCATCTGTTCTGTAGTAGTCGTCCCCAATATCACACAGAGAAAAGATGGCTGGTCTATTTCAGTCCTATTTGCACTGCCAGGGCATCACCTCATTTGTTTAAAACAGAGGGAAGAAAGGTCTTTAATTCAATTAAACTATGAAAGACTGTGAGCTAACCCTCCTCCGGGCTTTGTGCCAAATGAATGTTTATTGTTTGTTTTAATAAAAGAATGTGTTGTGTAAAAGGAAAAACAAGTCAAACCTACAAAACATAACCCCATCATTGTCAGTATAAAAACCTGTCAAAGCAAAACATTTTCTCTAAGTCTCAGTGTAGTTGTGATTTTTTTTAAAAATTCTGTTTCTTCATCTGATATTGAAACTGACATTAAGATATATTTTCTTTAATAATAATAATAATAATAATAATAATAATAATAATAAAACAATTCAAGTATTCTTATGAGTTGGACTCAGAAGTGCTGAAAATGACATTACTGGCTGTATATTACACAACCCTTGCTGCACTATGGAGATATTTCTTCAGTTCTTATGTTCTTTTCCACACTGCTGAGATCATTTGCGTTGAGATCATAGTACTTTTACGGGCTTCCAATCCTCAATGATCCAGAACTGTTCACTGGGTCCTCAAGGGAATGTTAAGTTGGACTGAAATCTCCTGCCTTATCAAACCCTCCAGGTTGCAAACAGCAGGATATTAGGAAGTGCAGCATTACCAAAACCTCTTTCACATATGGACAAAACCTCACGTCTTGTCGGACACTAGAGCCATTATGTGGCTACTGCAACAATACCATAGGCTATAAATGGTCCTTTGTGGCCTATTCTTTCCCTTGTCTTTTGTTGTGTGTGCCTTGTGGTGAGCGTGGCATCTCAGGTCTTAGCCAACAGAGCCAGCCGCATTTCTGAGCAAATGCTGCAGGCCAAAAATTCACCATGTTAAATGACAACTGTAGAAAATAATGGAGCCACCACCGCCAAATGACCCAACCAAGATGCAGTCTTGATGTCTTTCTGGGGAAGATGCAAGACAGAGCAAAAGACCTGACCTGGGACAGGAGCCCACAGACACACACACACTAACACACATGCACAGGCACATATTATCCAGAATCATACATTATTTTTATTCTTTTGGCAAATGTGAACAATTGGACAAAGCATTAATGTAAGCAATCTTCACAATAGCACTTGCTGGCTACAGCCAGTGTCTGGGAGCTGAGCATAATCTAATTTGGATGGGCAAACCCTTGTATGCCAAGGATTTACATTGCAGCCAAAACGCCTTGGTTTGCAATTTCCAAGACAGCAGTCGAAAAGGAGCAGAAAATTGCTTCCAGGGCTGCAGACCAGACAAGATTATATTCAAAGTCTTTGTGAGGGCTTTGCTTGAATAGAACCCTGGCATCACATACACACATACGTGTGCATACACACACACACAGGAGTGAGCAGTATAACCACTATAACCAATAGGTTAGAAGTCTGGATTTTGTGGAGCACCAGTATAAGCTCCATTTGAATATTTACAGCCTGAGCTTTGGGATATGGGAAATGGACAATTGTAGTCATCAATACTGGGAAGAGGAGATGTTGTGGGGCAGAAAAGGGCAGTTCAATAGGTTAATACACTGGCCTTTCACCTTTTGATTCCAGTTAGGGACATGTCAGCAGTGGAATATATTTTATCTCACAACCTCGAGGGCATCCCATATACAGCTTCTATAAGAGGCAGAGTAGTGTGAGGTATGTGTTGGTCTAGAAACTTGTCTTGCTTGTCTTTATGGGTTCAACAACACACAGCCAGTGGCTTAGAGACAATAAGGTGCTGATTTGGGCTGGAGTACTTGTCAAACATTTCCCCAAAATAACTTCTAGATTGACTGACATAGTGTTGTTTTTAACCTCGAAGCTGCCAAGATTATATATTTATAAAGAAAGAAGGTTATTCTGTCACGGTGGCAACAGAGGTGTTCTGTGTTGTGAACAGTTGCAGTGTTCTGCCTTTTGTCTCTTATTTCAGAGTAAGAGGAATTAAACTACTCATTTACAGGTCATTTACAATTTAAACTTTACAGACAATTACACTGCTATTGTCTGTAACAAGATCAAGCAGAACCTATTTTGTGTGCTGGCAAAGCAGCTATTTCGCCACACCTGACCAGTTCTTTAGTGACTTATAGAAGAATCAATACATTTGCAAGCTGTCTAAATTTACATTGTGTCCATTGTTGCGTGTGTTTTCCATTTTGTGGCTGGTTACATTTACAATTACACTTACTGTGTTAGCTAATATTCCATCTGAATCCATTAAGATCTCAATTGCCATGGTACATTTTACAGGTAGTTGGGTATATTTTGTTTATTATAAAACATTTTGTTGTAAAAAGTAGGTTGTTAATTTACAGTTGCTTAAATTTGTCTTAAACATATTGATTTTGCTGAGCCAGTAAAAATTTAGGTACAACATCTCTGACCTTGTAGCCATGTATTTCAATAGGCTGTAAATGTTCATGACATGACAGTAACACGGGTGAAAGTGCAGGAGTGAAAACATACACATGCTTGATATTTACTCATCCGTGACCTAGCCTGTACAGTTATAGCTATAGTGCATTATAAAAGGAAACAATTCAAATGGTTACAAATGGATTCAGACGTACTGTATTTGACTGTAGGCACACTAGCGCATTCTAGGTAAAAGCTTCCACTCGGTGAGGAGGAGAGTGTAAATAATGAAACAAAGTAATTGCCCTCTGCAGACAATAATACCTCTAGATAAATATTTCAAAAAGGTAAATTGCAAAAGTGTTATAAAAGGTTTTATTGTACTGAGGGGATATGGTAAAAACAGACAAACAAAAAGACAAGCAGGAAAATCTGCTCCTGTAAAGCATAAATATTTTACATGTCCTCAGGTTAGAGGCTTGCATACTGTAGAACAGAGTTTGATCTGCACTTTGTTCTCCGAGGTCAGTGGCCAGGGAGGCAGAGAGAGAAAGCTGAAGCTACAGTGTTAGTGATAAAGGTTAGGGAGGAATGCATTGTATCGTTCAGACACACTTTGTATGAAAAGATGAATTGATCCATCTGTAAGCAGCACTTAGACCCACTCCTCTGCGCGGTCATTACACTGGGATAAATCAATATTTAATATCCCCCTCTAACAGCCACACTGGATGATCTTAACCTCTCCTTAATCCCATTTATGTTACCTTTCTAGAATCTTCTTCATGTACGCTCTCACTATGATAAACTTCCAAACAAGAGACTGGGAGGGGAGCTATTAAAGACCACACCATATTTATGTCAGGTGAGGCGCTTTCTTGAAATATTAATATTCTGAAACTGACCAAAGTGAAAGCTTTTATCTGGGGCATTCAAACCTTTCTAGTCTGTTGGCTTGTATCAGCAAAAGACTCTCTCTCCTTCTCTCATTTCACCGCTGAATTACAGCCTACTGTTCTTTATTGCAGCAGGAGGATGAAGATGATGGGGCAATTCTTTTAGCTGACTTGATAAAGCGTGCCTCTAATTTCACACCATCCTAATAGGGCCAGTGTCACTGCAACTAAGAGGTGACAATATCTCACTGTGATTTGCACGAGCCAGAGAGTCAAGCGTGAGCTCAGTTAAGGTGTCATTCAACAAGACATAGAAATGACTTTTGTAATAAAAACAGAAACTTATTACCTATGGTAAGACTTTCCATTATTGATACTATTAGATCTTTGCATGAAACACATACACATATGACGTTAAAGAGCTATAAGACTTCAAATTAGGGGCTCAATCTATTCAACAATCACTGTTTCAACCTTAAAATACCCTTGGTTATATCCGAGTCAACATACTTTGATTACTTAGCAGCCTACATTCATTCTCTGTCTGCTTTTCTATCTGTCTATCAGTAACCCTCCTCAAGTGTCAAATACAGACAAAAGGTATATGAATACAAGTGAGGAGTGAGCAACTATGTCATGCAGAAGATCCTTTAAAAAAGAAAAAGCATTCTTTGGCCCTGAGATGTTTGCTTTGACGTTTACAGGCTGAACAGAGAAGAGCAAAATTCTAAGGAAACTCCAACAATTGGCTAAGCAGTGAGGAAAAAGGCGTTAAGCTCTACCTGCAAAGGACAATGGAGCTGTAGGTGTGTGCTGCTTGTTGAAAGTCTCCCTTTACAGGCATTGTTTAGTTACTGCTTTCATGTCATGGCAGATTTAGCTGCAACAGGCTCACCTTAGTTGGGTGGCAGCTGCAACATGTCAGGCAGAAGAAGTATGCTTAACTAAAAGCTTCACACAATGTAGCTACGAAGAAAAGGGAGTCAGAGTCAGACAAAAGCCCCCAACTTCATGTCAAGACTGTGTTCCTGTTGTCTGTTACACTTTAAAAGGAGATTTTAAGTACAAAAATAAGAGTCGGAAAAGATTCTTCATTGTTAAGATGCTTTTTAGCAGGAGGGAAGTGTCCTCTCTGTGGACTACACCAATTTATTTGCTTCAGTGAGAGCATAGTTGCACACCTGCTCAGTCAGTGATCTCTTCCAAACACCAAATTAAAGGGAAATCAAAATAGATATTCATTCACTTTTTTACATATACATTGACCTAGTTGAAGCTGTTGGTTGAAAGTGTCAGGTGCTAAAATATTAATGAGCATCGCTCCCAGTTCCTGCCTGCTCCTCACAGCCAACTGGCAACATGGCATCAAGCTGAAGAGAGGAGGACAGCTTTTTTCTCTCCTTGATTGACTCATCGATTGAAGATATTTTTAAAGGGAATCCCTGGGAGTGTGTGCTCCTGGTACAAAGCAGTCCCATCCCGTGTCAAGGGACGGAGAGGCCTGCAAGTCTGCTTTAATTGGGCAGAGACTTCAGAGTCTTTTTAACCCACACTGGGCACTGCCATGGCCTGTCACGGCCCTCACACCAGCGTCAACAACACCGAGCCCTCTGAACACACACACACACACACACACACACACACACACACACACACATCTGCAACATACTCATACTAATTTGAGTAAACACACATTTACACACTCAACTATGCCAGTGCTTATCAATACGACCACCCTGGACAAGGATTAAAGAAAAGTATTAGTCTTAAGAATTACTGCTATATCAAAACCACCATGTTCCACTTTCTTTAATAGTTTCTTTGCTTCACTACTTTTAGGGAGAGCTGAATGCTGTTTGTGGTCAACTGATTTTTTTTTTCAGTCATGCAGAGAATGTGTCCTACATCAGGAGGTCAAGTATGAAACAGAGACAGACTACATAATAGCGGTCCTAACCTTGTCAACTCTGCAGTTGTTGAGGCCGACTGAAGTGAGAGCTGACAGTTTTGCCTCCATGCCTTGCTGATGATGTTGCAGCTGTTCCCTCTGGATCTGCTCCCTCATTTTGCGAGCCTCCTGGATGGCCTTCATCACTGTGTCCTGGTCCCCGAACAGAGCGGTGGAGTTTAAACTGGACAAGATATCTGCACACACAGTAAAGTTTGGGCGATTAGACTTAAAATGAAAGCAAAAAAGCAAAATTTTCTCTGAAAGTGTGTGTCAAACTATCACGTCTGAGGTCCTACCTAGAGACGAGCCTCGGCCCAGGCCTCCTCCAAGTGGGCTGGGGATACCACCCTTACTACCCAGGCTATTGGGGCTGTTTTTACTGCCGGGGAACAGGCTCTGTGTTGGGGATGTGGGGGATTTGACCAGTTCTGTCGTTTTTGGCCGAGCAGACAGGTTGAGAGGCTGTGTTCCCTCCTCCTACAACAGCAGCAGCAGAGATATGAGTATGAGAGAAGACAGATGTGAATAGGTGCCCCCCCCATTCCCCATTCCTTTTCCCTTTTTGAGGCGCTTTGGATAGAAAGCACAGATATTCTCCTCTCCTCTCCTCTCCTCTCCTCTCCTCTCCTCTCCTCTCCTCTCCTCTCCTCTCCTCTCCTCTCCTTTCATAGGAGCTCTGCCACTGTGATCTTCCTCACAGTTGCCCAGCGCCTTTGTTCACACTAATTAAAGCAGATTCTGTCTCTCTGTACATCTTCATCTGTTCTCCCTCTCCTCCTCCCTCGCTCTCTGTGTCTGCACTCTGCTTCGAAGAATAAATAATGACCAGATAACGGCGTTGCCAATGATCAAAGACAGCTGTTCCATTCATCAGATGTCGACTTACATTATCTACTTCATTAACTTGTTTTCTAATTTCATTCCTCATTTGTGCACTTGGGTACATACTTGGGTTTATCTTACACTTTGATATGTCTATTTTGAAAATATATGAAATGATTTTAGTAAACCTAAAAAGTGTACCTCTCAGGGTCAGGAGAGGACTCATGTATTTGTTTGGCTTTTACATCCCTCAGCAGTTTGTCTGTTGGGACCACATTTCTTTTTAATTTGTGACTTCCTGCAGATGAAAACAGGTAGCAGATGTACATCTAACATTTTACTCCTTTACTCTGAATCATTTAAAACTGTTAAGAGTAGCACAGAATGAGATCATAATTAGTTTTGGACAATTTATGCACAGATAAATACAGATAAAAAAGTTCAAGAAGGCAAAAATTATCAACAGACTGTAGACTTTGTAGCACTACTTTACAGTATTTAAATTAAATTAAAAAAGTCAAATAACCACAATTTAAGGCTTACATTAATTGTAAAATAAAAACTTGAAAATGATGAATGAACTGCTATGTGCACTTAGACATTCAAATATCTATATATGCAGTGGATTTACCAAAATACAAAGAATACTGAATGATTCTAATCAGGAACAACTCAAATATTTGCATCTCAGAGGAGGAATGTCACTTAGCACAGTATAAATCCCTGTATGTATACAACAGTCTCTTAAAAGAGATCAGATCTCATGTTGCCTTAACAGTTTCTTTCAAAGCCCAAGTGTCTCCTTGTCCAAACATATGGCTCGACTGTAGACTGCCCCAAGGCCTTGTTATTGCTGTGCCAATAACAGTTTGTCATTCAGTGAAGCTGAAAGCAGACAAACAAAACTAAAGGCAATCCAACTCCTCTGGACTATGGATACAGATGGGAGGATATGTATGCTTCCATGTGGGCCCCTCAGTTTAGGTTGAAATTGTAATATTTTGACTAGAAATGGGCCAATAAAATTGCCTTACTTGGCATGCGTTTAACCTGTTAAATACAGTAGATAGCAGTGATTAAGTGATATAATAGTAGAGAGTTGGTGGCGGGGCAGTTGTACTGTGGAAATCCCATGAGGCAGGAAGCCTGAGGGACTGAGTGTGTGCAGCAGAGAGTGGTGAAGAGAAATCCACAGTGTTCTCCTACTATTTCTAGTCAGGATTTATGTCTTTCTCCATTGTGATATTATTAAGCTAAACTACTCCAAATGGGCATATGTTTCTGATTATGGCCTTAGTGGGGATGATGTATATGCCTCTGCACATAGGTCTTGCAGATTCATGCTATACAGCAGCAGAAAATAGATCTTGGGTTTGGTTAGTTCGCTTCACTTATGTCAGCACGCAGCTGTAATTGTTTGGTTACATTTCAGCAACGTAGAAAGAAGAAAAAAATAACTGTAAAAAAAAAGTGTTCCACAAATTACTGACTTGAATCTGTAACATCCATAGCAACAATGTCCACAGCATTCAGTTTAAGAAAGAGGCTTTGTTAAAGCCCTGCAGATTGATAGTCTGCTGGAACACACAAGTCTTGGACATCAGAGCTTCTCGTTTATTCAGACAACACCAGCAAGGCGAGGCTAGGTCAAGCACCACTCAGGGCCTGAGCTGGGAGGCTGAAGGAAATAATAGTTGTACCTTGACTTGAGTGATGGGGCTGGAGGAACTCTTGTCATTCTTCAGAGAGGAGGGAGAAATGGGCCCGCTAGCATTGAGGGGCTGGGGGAGTGGAGGCATCTTGGCTCCAGGAGAGACCTGCATGCTGGCAAGCTGGGCGGCATACAGTTGCTGTAGGGAGGTAGAAAAACCCGCAAGGCGTTAACATCCAAATCCAGCAAACATTCAGAGTTTTATATTCTGTCTTTTCCTCTCCCTAGAAGTCTCTGCTTCTGTGTCTGCCTTCATCTCTCTCTCTCTCTCTCTCTCTCTCTCTCTCTCTCTCTCTCTCTCTCTC
>JAPQRP010000019.1:36666394-36668869 GCA_037367295.1 Apogon hyalosoma | reverse complement strand
CTCTCTCTCTCTCTCTCTCTCTCTCTCTCTCTCTCTCTCTCTCTCTCTCTCTCTCTCTCTCTCTCTCTCTCTTTTACGTCTTTCCTCTCTTTCCATGAGCCTGGCAGAGAACCTCCATCAAAGGTCTTAACTGTATTTCAAAGGCTGAACCCAGAGAGAGACAGCAGTCTTAAAAACCACACAGAGATGGCTTTCATTCAAAATACTTGGAGCCCCTATTTTCCACTCATCACAGAGAAAAGTTTGCCGACTGGATGCAAGTGTGTTAGCAAAGATCTCTCATTTCTCTAGATCTACACAGCTTCCTATTGAAGTTTCTGGCCTGTGATTTGTCTCCACACAGCCATGTGAGACAGTCCTATTCCACAATGTTAGAAACCCAACCTCAGTTGGATTGGCATCACAGAATATGTTAAACACAAGCATTATTAAGACTTAGAAACCTGCACAAAGAACACTGATGTAATCACCGTTATTTTCCTTGGCGTTAAATCAGTAAGATGTCCAACTCTTAGTGACATTACCACACAAGAGGCCGGTTCAAATGACTGCCGAAGCACTCAATAACAGTTGTGTCTATAACTCCATTGAACTCTGAAAGCTCAATTTACATTTCCACCACTGGGATGATTATGTGGCATATACTATGAAGAGTGGTTAAGGACATTAAAATGAGGGTTTGGATGTATTTGTAAAAATCTGATGAGTCACAGACTGCTAATTGTCTGTTGGATCAGACTACTATTTAGTAGTTCATATGTTTTCATCCTGGATAAAGTTTCACCATCATGCCTTGACATTAAGTTGTCTCATTTTATTTATTTTTTAAATCTCATTAAACCTTGAAACAAATGATACCAGACTGATTTGATGATTATTTTTGAACTTGTTTTTCTGTGCCAGCAGAGTCCAGCACTCCTGCCCTGGCTGGACTTCTTTCTGCCCCAGGTCTGTATTGATTGGCCACCAGGTAAGTGATGAAATTGGCTTTTGTTTCATGGTGCAAATGGCAGGGGTCTATCAAATAGAGCAACTGTCTGAGAAAAAGCAGTACTCCATGTGGCCTTAAAACTCATTTCAGCCGACAGATAGCAACTCTTAACTCTCCAAACGGTCTTCTACCCTGACACCAGGTAAAGTGTATTGCTTATTGTACTGTATAGTCAGATAGTGTTGTCAAGGAGAATCTAATTTCTTTCTAGTCAATCAGCAAGCCTTGTCTCATTTCCTAGTTTGACTGGATATTCACAGAAAGCATTTGTGAGGATGGAAGAAAAGCAACAGGGCCCCCCCTTGGCCTCACCTTAAGCAGTGTAGATGTAGACTAAAGCAAAATAAAGCACTTTAGGTCTGTGCACATATCTCCAGATATAAACACATATGTGCTCCTGTAAGAAACTTTATCACTGCCACATAAGCGGCAGTACAAAAGGGCCATTCTTCCAGGGGACCTGGGGATAACAACAGCACATGGGCAGCGGAAATGACAGACTGATTATGTTCCCACAATGATAGCACTGCCCCCACCTCTCTCACAAACAGCCTTTTGTCTACGACAGGAATTGACACAGGAGCAGACCCAACTTTATTTTCTTCTCATCTGAGCTTGACTTAGTTAATGTCAGTGGTAAAGTCACACTGAGTGTGTGTCTGTGTTACAGAGAACGGTGACAAAGCAGGAGAGACGGGAGTCTCCATTCGCTGTTTGTCACTCCTGTCTACCCGCTCAGGCTGAGTCTGTTGGACAGATGTTTGCTAACAGGCTCGTCGACAGGCATGCCCCTGACCTTGAGTGGGAAGAACTTTATTGTCCCGGAAAAAGAGCATAATTAGACTTTGCCTCAAATTAGAGGCAGTCAGGATGCCCCTTTTCAGCACTGATTAGCAGGTCAGTGCCATGGGGTGAGAAGCAATAGTTACCCTTGTAACCAAGAACAGCCTGCTTTCAGCGCCGAAGAACAATAAATATAATCAGTGGGAAAGACAGATGAAAGGTGTTTTGACCTGCTACACATTGCTCAAGGGCAGACATAAAACCTTATACATCCTTAGGGTTTGATATACAGAGCCTGGAGACTCTTTGTTATGTGTAGTTTGACTAGATGAGAAATCAAAGATAGTACATTTTCAGTTCATAACAGAAATGACTGATAGTTAAAATGCAAGATTACAAAACAGTGTAGAAGGTTTAAATACTGTACAACCTGTATTATGCAGCTGAGGACTAAAGGACAATATGATTAGTCTCCTGAAGTACAAGACATTGGCCTGTTTCTCCCAGCTGACTTATCTAAAAGTCCTCTTCGTTTGTTCTTGCCAGGTGGGGGCAGCAAAAAGTTCATAGTTATAAGGGTCAATCTCAACCTCAGCGAGGTACAAGAAATGTTGGGGGCTTGAGCTGTGCCCTAATGTCCTTTTTTCCTTCTCTTCCTTGTATACTCATCATCAGATTTTCATTCTTTTGCTTCAACTGAT
>JAPQRP010000019.1:36596394-36661394 GCA_037367295.1 Apogon hyalosoma | reverse complement strand
ATGCTTTTTAATCTTTTGTTTACTCTTTTGTTTCAGATGAACGGTACTGATTTCTGGTTTCAAACAGACTGAAAGGGAAACTCATAATTAAAGACCCAACAAGTAGCAACGGTACTTAAAACATATGGGTGATTCTCAGCTTCTTATTGCTTTATGTTTTGATTTATGTAAATAAAACACAGAAAGAGTTTTCAGGGGATTTCTTGTCATTAATGCAGAGATCATGCACAGACTCAGAGGTAATGGTAGCATTTATAACAGTAACAACTTGAAAGACAGAGTGCAGATAAATATCTATATTCAAGAGTATGGCCTCGGGTTAAGTGCTGACCTGGGTTCAGCTTTTTTAAATGCTATGTGAGAATAGTCCTGGAGGAGCCTAAAGGGCTTGGAGCCTATCCCAACATTTTCTGCAGCTTAAACCCCTTCTCGGTCTTACTTGCATCACATACATTTGACTCATCTCTAATCACAAACATGTAGAAATTTACTTTATTTTGTCAATTGTTTATCCTTCTTGTCCTCACAGAGTTAAAATGAATAAGATAAAACATGAGTGGTTCCACTTGATAAAAGCAATAAGACAGAGGTTCTTTGCTTATACAGTCAATTGTCTTCTGATAAATGCACTGGCAGGCGATTAAGGCAACCAAAGTGATTCTCATTCCCTCTAATAACTATTATCTTCCTAACTCCTCTGTCTGCCAGAGCTAGGGGGGATAAATCCTCTATAAAACGGGATAAATTACATATGTAAGGTGATAAGCGTGTGTGAGCTAGGGGGCTTCAGGATTATTTAGTGAGCAGCTCATTACTTAGTGTACAGCTGCTTAGCCATCTTTTCTGCCCTGGGCTTGGCGGGCGTCCCTAGCATTCTTTGTCATATAGCACTGTACATACCTGAAGCTGGAGGGGGCTGAGTCCTGACGCTGCTGCAGCTGCCATTGTGGATGGAATGAACTGCACTGGGTAGTTATCACCTGTCAGAGAGAGAGGGAAACAATGCATACAGGTTCAGACAATGAGCCAGCCCACAGCGACCAGGCAAGTGCCAGCACAGATCCCGGGCCCTCTGCTACTTTGCCACGGCAATGTGGCACATCATAACGAAGCCTCGGCTTCAAGCCCAAACATCTGCATTAACAAAAGGCTAAGCTGGTTTGACTGGAGCGGGATTACTTAGGAACGTTCAACACCCTTCCCCCTCCCCCCACCTGCACACTACCCTCCCTAGAAAATGACAAGACAACAATAAAACAGAGTTTAACAAGTTGGAAGTTCTAATATGGCGTGTGTGTGTGTGTGTGTGTGTGTGTGTGTGTGTGTGTGCGTGTGCGCGTGTGTGTGCGTGTGTGTGTGTGTGTGTGTGTGTGTGTGTGAGTGTGTTTTTGGACTGAATGGTAAATATCTTTCCTAGAATTCAATAAAAGGATCATGGTGTTCTCTCAGGCAATTCATACAGCTGACTTGTCTGGCTATTGTTCAACACAACATTGTTTGTTTCTGATTGATAGTCTTGGCAGCAGAGAGAAAGCACTTGTGTGCAAACTGGTTAGAACAAGTGTGCAGTGAAAATAACAAGGGTAAAAACACACATTCTTATCTCTCATATCACTGTGATCAAGCAAGGAAAAAATCGGTCTTCAAATAGCAGCACTATTCATTACTATTCACTACTGTTGGCCTGCCATCAGCACATTTGTCAGACAGGGATATAAAAATGGCTGCTGTATGAGTGATATCCACAGGGGTGTATAGCTGACTACCAGAAGCTTTCACACACTCAGCCTTGTGTGTTGAGACGGGCCGAACAGCCCCAGTGAGACGGGGCAGCGCTCACAACGCGGAGGTTGGGTTGAGGCATGTGTCTGTAGAAGGGGAGGTGGGGTGCACTTTGAGAGTGGGGAGGGGGAGTTGGCCTTCGCTCAGACCCCACTTCTGCCTGTCACTTCTCTTCACAAACATATGGAGCCATTAAGCCACAGACAGGGTAAATGTATATACCTTCTCTTTCACTTTGCCCTCGCCCGCTTGCCTCACTTTACAATCTTGTACAGCACAGCACAATGTGATACTGGCCATGGAAATTCAATCCCCATTTAGTAGCAAATAAAATCACAGAGGAGAAGTGGTTTCAAATAGTGCTGGGTTGGATGTGAGGGGGTGCACTGTGGTTATTTCTACACCTCCTCTTTTTGGTATCGCTTTCTTTCTGTCTCTGTCTGTGATGTAGCGTTTTCAAATAATAAATGGCCGGGTGTCTTTAGATGTCATGTGAAACCTGGGGAGGGTCATGTGCTAAGTGAACACACCACCTCTGCTGGGGGGTCTGGGGCTCCATGGTCTGGGTTCTTGGGTGAACACAGTCTGTGTCGACTCCAGGAGAATGGGCACCCTGCCAGGTTAGTGTTATTGGTGAGAGGGAATTACATTTAAAACTCTGTTTTTTCTTGTAGCCATGGCTGGTCCCATGCCCAGAACCTGGTCTCCAAAAGATGGGAGGGGTGAGGGGGGAGTGCGACACAGGGGTGGGGGTGCTGGTGACGCCATACTCAGGTCACAACAGGCTATATTTCCCTGCTCATGTGGTACCATGAAATATAAGTCATAGATTTGTTAGAGATGACAGATGTAGCAGTGGCCTTTCTTAGACCAGATCAAATGATGATGAAGGAACTCTGTGACTACAGCCCTTAACTTGATCTTGTCTGATCTCTTCAAATAATTACAAAGGCTGTTCTGGGAAAGTAGTATGATAGTTGACACAGTAGATTCAGTTGTTATCATATGTGTTTGGCTTGGACAGATTGTTTACTTACTTGTAGTTTATATAACTTGTGTCAATGCCATCAAGCTTTGTTGTATAGAACAAGCTGCTCCAAACAAATTGAACCAATTGGTTATTAAGCTGATTGTTATACATGTATTGATACGATAAAGCAAAAGCGAAAACTTGCAGCTGTTCATTGCATGTCTGTAAGGACCCCAAAGACTATGGGGTCATTCTGCAGGACCATTAGAGACACATCAGTCTGAATGCTACCATGTGTGTAAACAGCACCAACAGACTGGAAAGTCCATCGTGTGTCTATTTGTTTAAAAGATGAGCTGGTGTTTCTATGGCTGTGCTTGTCTACCATGGAACACCAGGCCATTGAGCACAGCCCGTGGATAGGGTGATGACTTAACACTACGGTGCAAGAATGACTCTGTTGCCATGTGAGCACCACAGGGCTGGGGTCATAAGCAGTGGTCCCTGGGAGCTGTCTCATAATGATAACATCAGATTAGTGTGCCTTAGTCTTGGAAGTGAATGCTTGGCCACTCACTTCATGGAGAAAGAAACAGCAGCTTCCTGTATACCCTGCAGGTGGTGGTGATAACATTGTACTCTTTGGATTCATTGTGTATATTGTGTCGGATGGGTAAGGTTTTGAAAATACCTCTTCTGACTACAAGAGTCATTTTCAGACCCCCTTTGCTATTTCTTTGTGAACTCATGAATTATGCAGGAACCATACACGTTGCGACCCCTGACCATGACTCCATAATAGCTCCTGTTATTTGAACTAAAACATTTTTCGTGTCAGTCCCATTGCAGAAAGCACACTGGTAAAAGACTCCCCCTCAGGCACTTTGTTTAAGCTGTCATGGCTCTGTAGTTCCAAAATAGCTGACTTTCTTTTTCATCATGTGGTTATATAGTTAATTCATTAACTGCACTACCACACCTTTTAATGTTCTGCTGTGAACCTGCTGACTTCCTAGTGTTTCTTTTCCTGTTTTCAGTCCTTCCATGTTTTGGTACTATTTCATAGAAAGAAAAAACTAGCCTTGTACTCAACTTATAAATCTTTTTCTTTGACAGTGAGCTTTTCATTAACACAACACTGCCTCCTTTTATTTGTCTGTGTCAGAGAGAAAAATTATAAAAATTTACATGTGCAAATAAAATGTACCAATAAAACATTCCCTGGTCGTCAGACAGGGGTGAAATGCTGGGACATATGCAGAGAATGATTTAGGCTGTCTGTTAATTTTTTTATGCATTGTTAGTGCAAGTACATTTTGATAAGAATATGAGCGATATTACTGCATTGGCAGGGCATCACTAACATGTCCCAACAATCATTTGAAAAATGTTTTATCTTAAAGGCCAGGGAGCTTTTTTTTTCACCCGAGTCAAAAGACAAAGGAAACGAAGGAGGCATGCTGTTACAGGCAGTGAAAGCAGTTATGCTCTCAACAAAACCTGTTTCTTATGACATTCGTAACCAGTCATTCTTTTATTATCATTTAATTATATAATTTCACTGTTGTAAGATATAATTGTGCATAGTGAACTGTAAGAGCTTATTGCATGTAACAGGAAGATTTTTCACGATTGGTATTTATACATTTCCAGCAAGGTTTTTTTTTTTTTGCAAAATGATTACAGCCAGAACACTCTTGAAAGATACTTTCATGTTGAAGACATGTTTACATTCCTGTGCTGCTCTACCCATATCTATTGTTCCACATGGACTAGAAAATTCCCATGCCTTGGCCTCAAGTCCAAGTTCAGACAGAGCAGAGCGTGCCAGTAGTCTTAAGTGTGAATTAAGCATTTGTTTGTTATTATACTGTGTATTGTGTTACTAACAATGTAGCAGCTTAAAACCAAAAAAATAGTTATCACTACAGTAGTTATGGATTCAACTGTAATAGGATTAAAAAAAATGTGAAGTGCAATAGAGAGGGAGGGGATAAAGAGAGGACTTAAGTTGTGAGCATACCTGGCTTATAAGACATTCCTGGAGGGAAGAGAAAGCCTTGCTGGGCGGCGGCTGCTGCTGCCAGAGTGCGTTGGTCGTGTGGAAAAATGGGGATCATGAGCGGAGGCATGTGACCCTGGACCTGCTGAACAGATAGGGAGCAGAGATCAGAGAGAAGCCTAAGCATAGACATGGCACACAGAAACAGAGAACCAACTCAGGGGGAGGCCAGATCACAGGTCTTCCTAACGCGTGTTGACAGGGGGCTCTGCGGCAATGACGGCCCTCGTGTGCTCACACAATACCTGGCCGAGCTACGCCTGCTCTTAATCCAAACCACAATTTCACCTCAGCACATCAAAGGCCCCGCATACACACATTGTTCCAGCGTTGGTTAGAAGAAGCGACATGCAGGACAGAGGGTAGAAGGGCTTAGAGGGCCAGTAGGGCTCCTGCAGAGAAGTACTGTACGTGTTGATAAAAGCATTCACCCTGGCTGTTACAGTGAATACAACATGTCAGCAGAGGATTGTTGAATGCATTACACAGGTGCAGTGACAGGACTGATTAGCGTGTACATACATGTGCATTCACCTCAAGGGAAGTTCAACTACTCGCAGAATTTCGGGTGATCATTTTTACAGGTGATAAAAGCCTAAAGACAATCTGTAATTTACTGCAACTATTTTCAGCAGGAGAGTAGCAGGCAGTTGAAAAGTGCTGTATTTCATTTTGATGTCATTCTCCGTCTGTTCCACTCACATATTAACCTTCACCATGCAGCCTGTTGCTGACTAACTGCCTACTGGGAATATCAGTGCAAACTCTCTGCATGTGTGTGTCAAGGGTGGGTGAGTAGCTCATGTCTTAAAAGTGGCGTGTGGGGGTTTTGCACACATGTTGCACCGTCCAATCATACTGTCATTCTCTGCTTCCTGAAACTCAGTGATGGGGAGCAGTGCAGCTACCATGGGCCTGCGAGGGTTAATCTAGCACTGAGCCAGGCCACCTCAGGGGAACCTGCCTGGAAAATGGGTTAATAAAGGTCATCCCCCAAAATAAACACTTTACAGAATGTTTCTCCATTCATCCCTCTTTAAAATCAACCTGCAATAAAACGGGTCTGGGTGCAATTACTGCCGCTGCATTGGGGCATGAAATCAACCTGCTCTGAGCAACGACTTTCCCCCATATTCTGGCTGAGGTCTGCTATGATCTCCACATTTTCAGCCTGTTCGACTCCCCCTGTAGACCCTTTACTGGACTAGGTGCGCCTAGTTTCTCTCACAGCTAGCACACTAAACCTACTTAAAACTACTTTATTGATCTGTCCAGAGGTGCAGAGCTAGACTGAAAACTAAATAAATAGAAGCATTTTATGTCTACTGAGCTTTTACAGAAGTGCAAGTGCAGAAAGTGCATTATAGAAGAATAGAAAAGTATATAATTCTTCTAAAAGTAATTCTGTAAAATGTGCTGTTGCTGAAGAAAAATAAATGGCCAAGGAGACTGCGACAAACGACCTTAAATAAAACATTGCTTTATAGGGATTTGTGCTCCAAGTTTCCAGGCTGAATGGATGAAAGATGGCTTTTGGCCTTGCATGTATGGAACATATGGAAAAACACAATAATTAATGTCACAACATGAGGTAGGGCCAGTGACAGGCGGGGGGACACTGGGGAACACAGCTTTTCTCTGTCTGTGTATTTGGACTGTAAAACCAGATGGAGTCTGCTGCTGAATGTGTGGCAGTCAGGGGGCAGAAAAGGGCTCCCTCAAGCCAAGTGTGTTAGCAGTGTGTAAGTAACATTAACTAACATGCATCAGCAGTAAATTAAAACAGTCTCAGATTTGTGTTTTGCATTTAGGAGTGTGCATTGTAAATTTTTTAGTAGGTAAAAGAACATTACAAGAAATGTTTTTGTAAAAAAGAATCTATTTTGTTGATTTTATGAGATATGCTATGTAATGATAATAAAAAAAAATACACGTAATCTTTGCCTAGTATCTGATTTCTGCCAGAACCAGTATCTGCCAAAAGTTTACTGCCTTTCAGTCACAAAACATTTTATTTTCAACTCTTGCTCTATACATCATCTTGCTAAAAAAAAAAAAAAAAAATCCACTGGCCTCCTTAAACTCCCTTAAATTCTCTATAGCTACATTGAATTTGTTTAGTAGAATGGATGGTTAAATATCTGATAATATAGAAACTGATCAGAATAAAATATAGTTTATGTTCAAACAAAAACCAAACTGAAAAGAAGGGGAACCAGCTTCTCCACACAAGGAAACAAATATACTATATGGTTATAAATAGTTACAATCCTTCACTATATATAAAGCGTTTCAATCAGATCATCCCATAATTCAGTTGCATTCAGTTTAATGCAATTAATTATAATCATTTAATTGCTCAAGAGATGTATACAGAATAATATTCAGTCAGACATCAGCAAGAGGCATGAGATGCTTGATCGTATTTATTCCAGCAACAGTAAATGATATAATTTAATATGGGATATCAGCTTTTATTACCATTATTATTTTAAAAAATTGAGCAGAATATACAAGATTCACCGAGGCAAGACGGAGTGTAAATGTGCATTGAAGGAGAAGTAAATGCACTGAGTTTCAATGGCTGTGATTTGCAGTAATGAGCTCCACACATTAAAGTTTAATTTACGGCAACTAATGTCAAGAGAAAGGCAAATCAAATTTTGAGGAGCTTCAAGGTGGCAACAAATAGTAAAGGTTAGTTGAGCTGTCAATTAATAGCTGGCACCATGGTTGAGTTTGTTATAACATTTTCACGGGATTTTTTTTCCTTCTATTTGACTGTTAAAGCAAAAAAAATAAGGAAGTATGTTTCAGGGGAAAAAAAAGCAGATAGTATGCGAGTGTATCTGTATACATGTGTTTTACTCTCCTGTGTTACTACAAACACAACCTTCCTCCTTCAAGAGTTACCCTCAAGTTCATCTATACATGGGCCGAATGCCAGGGAGATTTCTACTGCCAAGATGATCTTGAGGAGTCGGAGGATGAAGTGGAGCAGATGTGAGAGGGGCACTTGGGCAGCATCCTCTCGTTTCCTCGTAAATACGGCGGCATTGTTGTGCTGGCACTGCTCTTCCTTTGTCTTAGCATTGCTAAGTACTGGATAATGTCATTTCACACCATCTGCCCTCAGGCTTCATTAAAGATACATGAATGGGCTATCTTATGAGGAACAGGTGCTATTGTTTGTCCCCTAAGACCCAGCACTAAGGATCTGACTCGGAATACTTGAAGAGGAGCATCTGTAGTGATCAGTCAGACAGACTTGGCTGAGGCCCCCGTCTCTGCCAGTACGCGCTCCAACAGAGGTTTCCGGGGGAACTCGGCTGCCTTGCAACATGTATCATCAATTCATATGACCTGATGAAGTCTGTAGCAGGCCAGCGTGCAATCTGTTTCATTCTCAACAAGACACTGGTAGTTGATAAATTAAACCTACTTTCATTATTATACTGCAGGATGTAGAAACCGCAACAGATGATAATAAACAATTAACTGATCAGCTTTAGTCTTTACTATCTGAGAATCAAACATACTTTTTTGGTTGTGGTTTTATCATTTGAAGCCATTTTAAAATTAATCTTGTTATTTTAGAAAATACTGACACTAGTTCAACTTCACAATGGCTCAGCCAGTCTGACTGCAGAGGGTGAGTCAAACCACTCACAGAGTCTTCTCTCTGATGTGTAAATACACAAGGTATAAAATACAGGGGAAACATGAAAGAGTTCCCTTTATTTCTCCCAGCACGTAAAATACAGCTTACGCACACGCATATGCACATACTGTATTAACCTTTAAATACACAACTAGATAAGTGTATTTGTTAATTTATGGTTAGTCATAATCAAATATCAGCAGTGTTTTTAGGTAAAAGAAAGATTTGCTACATAAAAAAAAGTGTGTGTGTGTGTGTGTATATATATATATATATATATATATATACACACACAATCAGTATTTTATATTTATTTAAATAAGTGTATTAAGTTCAGGTAGGGATTGATATTATTTGTACCAGTTACAAACCCTGAAAGTTTATATTTTTTACAGACATACAGCCAACACACAAGCAAGCAGCTAGAAAACACTGAGTGCAAATAGAGATGTACAGGGCATTACTGCACTCACTTGGGCCCCTGTCAACACCCATGTTCTTCACTGTCTGTTATAGCCTGTACAAAGCACCCAGGAGGCCTTGAGACCCCCTGCTGGCTTGTCCTCTGATCCGCCTTACACTTCCATGCACTGATCCTAGCTCACTACATGCTATGTGAAGGAAAGTTTTTTTCCCCCCTTAGAAATATATATTTATATGTATCAGAATCAGACAGTAGTAACAGGAAAAATACAAAAGGGTAAAAAGACAATCGTCCGTCTTATTGTGAAATGGCCTGGGTCTAATACCAAGATTAATTGCCACTTGACAACTTTTAACATCCTTCTCACAGGTGCTTGTCATGGATATAATTTGCATTAATTTGCTACGAGGGGACTTGTAACCTTCTCATGTATTTCATTAGAATACTTACAACAATACAAGTTCTTAACATTTTTTGACAGGTTTATGATAATGATGATATTTGATTGTAAAATGATTATGTTCAGTTATAAAAGCACCTATTCCCGTTATAGATCACCATCATCAATAATCATTTAGAGGAGGCCTCAAGTTTCGCTAACCTTTCATTTAAATAACATTGCTTCCACACTTTAATAGCTGTCAAATCCGCAGCTCTCACTACGCTTCTTTTTCACATATTCCATAGGAGGGGTTCTGTAATTTCACCCAGTGAGGATTGACTCCAGCTGTTGCTGTAAGAACTGATAGTTCACACTTTGTTCCCTGCTGCATTCCACCAAGCGGCACACCAAACGCCTGTGAGCAGAATCACCTTTTGTGATCCATTTGAAGAGAAAGTGATCTTGAGGAAGCTGGCAAGTCTGGCTTCTTCCCAACAGCAGCACGCACACAGTAAAACTGACACTAGACAGCGGGATGTGTTTAACACCCACCACTGTGTACACAGCCCGCTGGGTGCACACTGCACTGGAGCCTAACCAGGGGGATGAATCAGACAGTGGAGACACTCCTGGGCTCCTGAATCCACTCATTTCTATGAAGGAATGAAACAGTCAGCTGCTGATCTTTAAGTACATGCTACTCTTTTATTATTACCATTAATCAGGTGTACACTGAAGACGGTTGCCCATTGCCACAATGCATGGCAGACGCACACATTGATCCAGCAGAGATGTGATGGTGTTTGGATTTGTCTGTAGCTAATGGTAATCAGACAAATAGATCAATAGACTTTGATGCTCCAGACTTCTGCCTCTAAATAAAGGTCTTCATATTACCACTCACTAGACTGAAGCACATTATTCCTGCTTGTCTGCTCTGGACATGAGCATGCTTAAATGAGGAGGGCAAGTACAATGGAGAGGTTCAGGTCATCAACAAAGAGCCCTTGTCTTGGTCAAGTCTCTGACCTTTCACTTTACTTCCTTCCTGCATCTGAAGTTCTTGTACGGCACTCGTTCCGACAAAAGCCGAAGACTGACATCTAAAGTCGAAGATCAATATAATTCTGTTTGAAGGTGTGCAAGCACTACCTGGAGAAAAAAAGTCCCATAATATTTTCTTTAAATTGTCGAGCTGTAGCATGGACTCAGGTTTCAGTGTGACGCTGCACATCAGTTATGGCTGTGTGTATTATACAAAGTGCTGTTCAGGATAAAGCGCAGCAAACTCAGACATTGGAGTGAGGTCAGACCATCCAGAGGGAATAACCAATAGATGACTTCTTGTTCCACTAATTCCTTACACAGTAAAACAAGCCTCCTTGGAAAAGAGCCATTCCAATATGTCTATATTAAGTCGAAGGGAGCTTGAAAGCAGGCTAGTCCAACCCCCTGACCCGCCTAACACACCCCGCTCCAAATCCCTCCACTCCAGCTCATCACTCCTGACTTCCTTGGAATTCTGGATAAAACGGCAGGCGAGTGTTTGCTTAAATTCACTGCCTGGTATTTACAGGATTTCTGCACGCTGCTCTAATTTTATGTAGCGTTGAGATTTAACATTGAAGGAAAGACAGTAAAAGCTTCACATGTGAAAATGGGAAAAATAGGCTGAAAAAAGTCAAACTTATTTTATAAAATACAAGCAAGTGGAAGTGACAGAAAATTAATTTAACATAAAGACGCAGAGTGTATTTTATATTAATTAATTGAAATTCTGTGCTGAGAATAAGTTGTACTATGTTTTTAATTAAATTTATCTGTAAAAACAAGTAGCAGTTTAATTTGTAAGAAAAGCAAATATCAATATCAGACCTTAATGTGTGTTTTTCTTTTTATTTGGCTCAGTTAAAAAAAGACTGTTTTTAAGCTACAGGAAAAAACAGATATCAGAACTGTTTTTTAAAAAAAAACAGCAATATATACACACTATGTATCTGTCAGAAACTGTGTGCATGATTGAGTAGAGACTATTTTAATAACATGAAGAATATGAGTGTTTTTTTTTTGTTTTTTTTTTTTGGATGGGGTGGGGGCAAACATGGAAGTATTCTCTCAAGGTCTAGCCATAAAATTAAGGTTCGCAGTAAACTGGTCGAATCCACTGGGGCTCCCTCAAACAGCATGTGTAATGACGGGAAAGGAGAGAACAGACATAAACAAACCCACAAGTGGGTTTGGGGCTGGCATCATTATCCTGCGTATACATCCTTCACTGTATGGAAACAGGAATAAGTGAAATGCCTCGGACCCTCATCGCAGGGGGCCGAGTGAGATTCTAAAGAACATTGGACACGGGCTGGTCAGATAGCGAGCTAGAGTGATGTCAACAGGGTAGGGGGGAGTGGGAAATAGAGGGATTTAAGTGTGTGAGGCTTATGAAATAATATGGTTGTAAAGGTCTGAAATAGAGCAGCTTCAACACTTTGCAGGGAAACGCTGTTTGTCTGTCCAATGTCAGCTGTTCTTTTAATTATTGTAAAAACACATTCACTCAAAAAAAAGAAAAAAAGTATAATTTAATTAGACTTTTATGGAATATTTTAGTGCAAACTCTTATTTACAGTTTCAAAGGGAATCCAAAACGCTGAATGTGAAAGAGAAGACCACCCCTAATTTGTGTGATGGTATTGTGGACACTGTTGGGCTGGGTTGCCCCTCTGTCCTGTCCTCCAACTATAGACGGAGCCTCTGTCCTCGCCATTACCTCCCAGCTGCTGGGACTCGCAGAAAACAACGGAGCCCATTCTGTTGTTCAGCAAAGAGCAAGCCTGTTAGGAGGGGCAACTTTATTACAGACTCGAGTGTGTTTAGGCTTTCAAACATGCTCAGATATCATGGGCCCACCTAGAAAAATAAAGCAGTTTGCAGGAGATGAAACAAGGGAAGTAAAACAATTTGAATCGTTTTAATAAAAAAAGATGGTGGGAATTAACTGAGATGAAAACAAGCGAAAGGGTTTTCGTGATGGAAAGAACCAACAAACAAAAAATCAACAATTTTGTTTGTGAAAAAAAAAAACTGCAAAAAAAAAAAAAAAACTCCCTCGACAAAATAGCTCATTCATTGTGTTCCGTTGGGGAATGCTTGGACTCTCCTTGGTCCCAAAAACAGAAAGCTCCTTTTTTGACATCGGCCATGGGCTGAATGCTTTGCTTTGCCACCCCAGCCCTAAGAAAACACGCGCCCCTTTCTCCCTGCCGGCTGCCCATACACAGTAGATGCTATTAATGCAGCTCTTTCTCCCTGCTAGTGTGCATACTGCTGAGGACGATGGCCACGCAAAGCCAACGCAAAGACAAAACAGTTTGCACAACATTAGCAGAGAAAACACAGTCCACGCAGAGAAGGGGAGAGGAAACTAAATCAACATCACACTGGAGGATATGTTTTCCTTCAGCTGATATTTTCCTTTGGAGCGTTGGGATACAATGTATGTTAAGTGTAGGTGGAGGTTTGTGGAGCTACGTGAAGTCTCCAACTGGTGATTTATTGTGATAATGAGACAGACTATTAATAGTACTTTAGACACGTTATTTGTACAAATATAAATGTTCATATTATGATTATTTATCACTTGATTAATTTAAAAGGTGTGTTTTTTCTGCTGCTCTGTGTGACGCTGCAGTCATCGTCTGCCTTGTGTTGATCTGTTCTTCACATGTGACAACTGAGAGACGGATGAAAGTTCATGCCATAAATTATCCTATCCCCGGGCTGCTTTACAAACCCCCCAGGTGACTAATTTTAAGTAGACCCTCAGGTGTGATATCACACATTACAGCCGTTCAAGTAGCACCTCTCAGATGGAGCCTCTTAATTATCACTGCTTAAACTGCTGAGGTGTCTCAATACAAAGAGCAATTAAACAAAAGCCGGGTTTTATTGTGCAATTTACAGCAATAATGGATCCAGGTTTACATACATGTTGATGTTCTTACCCCAGTGGCAAAGACAGTACGTGTATTTTGACTTGTAATCAATTTTAAGACTGTAATTTTTGTTAAATTTTGATAAAGGGAGATTGATCTGTCTATGCTCTGATACTTAATCTACTAATATTATTCATTATAGGGCACATCAATATAAAAGCTTCACATTTATGTAAAGTAAAGAGTGTTTTATCCAGACAAATGGACACAAGGCCTTCTTTAGTTTGCCCTGAAGTTAGTATCTAACAAAACCAACAGACCTGGACCATTTAATATCTACTGTCTACAGCAAGGATTTGTTTTTCAGACAAGTAACATTACCATAGTAAATGTTCATCCACTTAGCTCCATTTGCAGACCATCACTGCCACTGCTGAGGTTTTATCTATTACACCTTTTGTGCAACATTAAGTTTTAACAGGGCGGCGATGGCTTTATTGTTTAAATTGCATGACTTTATTTAACGTCAGCATTTCTTCTGCTTCCTGACAAGTGGTCACATTTCATAACTAATTAAATTGATCCCTCCCTCCCCACCAATAGAGTCCACTAAATGGAATTATTTGTATCCAAGTGTCAATATATTAAATCACAGGGGCTAATGAGTCAGGTCACTGCTTTCTTTTATCTTGGGTCTTGCATGTGCACATCTTCATCAGCTAACAGTCTCCTTAAATGGAGGATGAACATGCTGGACTGAGCCTCCCTGGGTGGGAGCCAAACCCGTCTGACTAGGCTGTTAATGCCCCCCACATAATCCTACTAGCAGGCTAACACGGAGCTCTTCAACACAAGGGAAAGCACTGGCAGCACATCATCCATACAGGCACAGACACGCGAGCGCACACAGCAGCACACACTTCCACACTTAAGCACACACACTCGCATTATCATTTCCCTGCTCTATTATTCTCTTATTATCATGCTAACAGTTCCAATCTAGCTGTGCTAATTAGGGGACTTACACATTCTCTTTAACAATGTCTATTTTTGTGGGGTTTTTTTTTTTCTCTTTGCCAGCAGATTAATAAGAGTCTCACACTGAGAAAATCATTTGTGCCGGGAAAACAACAAAAGCATCTGAGAATACACAAATTAGCGCTATTATCTTTGTGCAATTACCATACAGCCCTGTGTTTATTTAAACTCATCTGTCTGATTTACAATATTTACCATAATGCTGCAGTGTTGGAGCCTTTGCTTCGCTAAATTGTTAACCACACAGAAGCAGTGTATTTAAATTTGCCTTTGAAAAACATGCATATTCTATTTAATAATAATAAAAGCAATTTTTTATGAATGCGTATCACTACAGCCAATTTATCACATAGCAGATTTAGAAATGATAACACAGCCCCTGCTGCTGAGCCTGATGTGCCACTATTAGGCTGTGTGGGAACAGTGAAAGAACAGTGAAAGGCAAGTTGTGGGAAAACAGCTTTACAATGCCTTAGAACCAGTTTGGTGATTTATGTTCCAACAAGATCATGACCCCAAGCATCCTAATCGTACTGCTGAATCACACTCAAATGGCATTTAAACAAAAATGCAAAATGTCTTTGCATGCTCAGCGACAGCCCCGGCTGGATTTTATCTGTTTTTTTTTTTTTTTTGCTGTATCACTCTGGCTGCTGCTCAGAGATGCCTCACATAACTCTATCAATCTGGCGCACATAAAGACACAAAGTTTCAGTTGCTATAAAAGTTCCATCTTAAGATGTATGTCCGAAGGGAGACAACATTGTTAAGGGAACAATACATATATAACACGCAAAATTTAGGATGTTTGTCTTGGTGCAACTAAAAAAAATAATACCACTGCTGAAAAACACGAATCACATTTTTTCCACACAAAACCTAAATGTTGAAGTGGGTAGGCACCGCCGCTGAAAGCAGAAGACACTTTTACAGCGCCGTCCCCTGTGAATTTGCTGGTGTCTTTATAACAGGGAAAGGAAATTGGAAAGCCATGTATAGCTGACCAAAACATACTACTGTCTAGAATTTTTCCCTTTTCAAAAAATAGAATATGTTATTCTGTTTGTATAATGTTATTCAGCAATGGGCTAGAACATTTTATCCACATTTACCCCCAATGGGTGCTGTATACAGTCCATTTAAACTAATGAATTGCTGCTTAGTTAAGACATTTCTCATGAAGCTTTACACTGGAATTTATATTGTGGCAAAATAATATTCAGGTAGACTATCAAGAGAATCATATTTGTAAGTGATGGTTCAGTCCGAGAATACCATCATTATCTCTCAGACTGGTGTATATGTCAAATTAGTTACATATATGTTTTCTCACTGGTCTGTTTGTTATCTACTATATCTAAAAATAGAGGATTTACAGTCTAGGTAATCTATGTATCTAAATGGCAACCACCTTAATGTTGATGTAGCCTAATTACATTTTAATCTTGGAACCTTTAGCATCTAGCCATTAAACATTTGCATGTCCCCCACTGTTTACACCATTAAAGACACATGTGAGGAAGCTTTTAAGACTTTGAAGTACACAGTGGACAACAATATACTGGCCATTTCTCTTTTCATCTCTGGCTTCTCATAATCACACATGAGCCCGGCGTTTGTGTGCGCCTCTATATTTGCGGACATAAGGTTAAAGGTAGGATGTGGAGGCACAGATAATGCGTTCACAGTACATATAGTGAGGACGCAACTTAAAGCTGGGGAATGTGGAGACAGAAAGGCAGGTCAAAGGGAAAGAAACAGTAGCAGATCAGCGTGATGAAAAGATCAACTGAAAAACAGGGTTTCAAAAAGTGTGAAAAAAAAAAGTGGCCAGAAGTGTCCTCCATAGAAAGTTGTTATCAGAACTTGGATCTCAGAGTACTTGGAGATGGCACATCAATGCCGAAGCTAATGATGAGTAACAATGTCATGATGTTGTTATAATTGTGCAATAAAAAACAGACATTCAAATGAAATGTTTTAGATTAAAAGTGTCCCTCTGTTTCATCTAGGTAACCTCTGCTTTCTACAGCCTGTTTGTGAAGATAAAGTTCACCCTGACCTTTCAGCCAATATTTATTCTCTTGATGTGTGTATCGGTGCGTTGTGTCCCTGTGAGTCTGTGTACTGTACGCCATCGCTTTTGTGCATGTGCACGAGGATCTGCGTGTGAAAGTCAAACCAAGTCTCATATCTAAAGACCCATCTTTGAGGAATGCATGAACTAGGGTCATTACCACGTGAGGTGAGGCATGGCTATGGACAGAGCACTGTTCCTTCAATTTCACTTGATTTTCATCACATTTAAAGGCCATGAGAACCATTGAGCTGAGCCATTAGTTCACAACAGTCTTGTCAGGAGTACTTAATAAATACACTTTTTTTTCTTTCATTCAGGAATACATTTTTATTTTATGTATGACTCAAGTATTCAGGTAGTTGTGATTATCTCTCTGTAACATGAGTCATTTATATTATGATACTATATTTTCAAATGCATAAGACAGAACAAACCAGCCAAAAATGAGTCAACCATCAACATAAGGCTATTCAGCTACTCACTGATTAGAGGCAACAGGAAGTGAAACAAATGTTAAAAAAAGCAGAGTATTCATTAATTCTCTTTTTATCCCAGTGGCCAAACACAGGCTGATAGAGATAAGTAACTTATGGATAAAACCTGCTAATATATATGTTCAATTGTCACATCTTCTAAAATCCTGAGTGGTGTGTCAAATTTCCCACTAAATCAACTCCAAGTTAATCTCTGGGATTGAATTAGTGCCAAGACGATTTCAATGATGAGGATGGACTAAAGAAATACAAACAAGCTGAGGGAAAAGCGCACAAAGCCTTGGGTTTTAACTTTTGATAAGCCCCTAACACTGCAATCAAAACATCTGCTATCTTAAAACAAGTGACATTGTAATCCCAAAGGACAAAGACTAAATCTCACGCCTTCTCTTGTAAGAATGATGAGAAAGGATAAAAAAGATAGATGGCTATTCAAAAGGGAAACTTGATTAAACTGCATGTTGCCTTGTTCTGAAGCTCTGACAGATTCGATACACATGCAAAAAAAACACCTTGAAAGCACACTATATACAGCCAACAACAGTCTCGGGTTACGGTCCCCGTGGTTTTACGGTTTGGACAGTTTACAATGTCCACTGATGTGCGCAGGTACATCATCAATACAAGACCTTAGCATGCAGTCTCATATCAATGGTTTCTGTTGGTTTTCTCCCTGGAGCCAAAGCAGAAGGGCTTTGATGGCCAGTAGGATCTCCAATAAAGGTTAGTGCTCTCCATGCTATTAGTAAAGTAACTCAATCCTCCAAAACTGCTTTGTACTTCGCCTTATGCATGTGACATACAGACTGGAAGCTTATTTGCAGAGCTAATGAAGTCAAGGCTGGTAAAATGGCCAGGACAGTTTTAAAAGGCAGCAGTAATGAGTGACAAAAATGCCTCACTAACTTGGCCCTGCCTGTTTTATCTCCTCTCCAACTTGACAAAAGTGGCCATCAGTAGACATAATGAGGAACTACTCTAGGTTAGGACCATCCACATTTAAGGACTTTTTGTTGGATAAACAATAACACGCACACTGAAACGTGAGTGAAATCGCTGTTTGTCGCTGTAGTGAACTGTGCGGTGCACAGAGGCTGATGGGCAGTGGAACAGATGGTCTGAACACGGGACTCCTTTGTTTAATTGTGGATGTGGTGTTATCGGGGCAGATCTGTGGTACATATGGTCATGGGAGAAACTGGCTGCTTGGGATGTGCAAGAAAAGAGTTTACTTGTATCTCTGTTCAAGTGTTTGAAATGGATATTTAAAAGTGCATTCCCATACACTCTTGACTCCCACCCTCTTGCAAAATTATGCATCAAGAGGAATTTTCAGGTATCATTTGCCTTTAACTTTGTGATGAAAGCAACGCCCTCTTTAAGTGAGATGCATTAGGGCTATGCCCTCATGCTCAATGGGCATGAGTAAAGGGCCCTCCATGATACTAGCCCCTTAGCACTGTGCATGGTACTTCATTTTAGAGTGTTTTCTAGACAGAGTATCATGCCCCATGCCTCTCAATAGGGGAGAATAATATAGCATCATTTAGGCAATACACTGTTCACTATGCAGACTAGTGGCTTCTTAAGAACATGTTAAAAGCAAAGCCTTCCTGTTGCAGAAAGACCTTGAAAGGAGCATTTTGGTGTTTTACAAGTACGTCAGTAAATCAATTGTATGTTACAGAGCAAACTGTTGTGTAAAAGAACAATACCCATATAACATAATATTAGAATGTGTCCATTAATATATGTATGTGTAATATAACACCTGCTTTTAACATGGAAGACAGGCAAAATCTCCTGTGATTATTACTTCTTGTTCAAAAATAAAGTGATACTATATAAATAAAAAAATCCCCTTTAAAAAAGCTCTTTTGGGCTTTGTTTCTGTAGGAACAATTTGTTGGAAGTGAATGTTAAAAGAGAAGGGAGTTGTCAGCAAGAGCAACAAGGCGAGGAGGTGCATGGGGAAGGATGTGCCTGACACCGACCAAAGCCAGCAGGATAACGTTAGCTTCACTCAGGCATCCAGACTTCTAGCCTTGACCACGGTTAGTGACCAATCCTAGATTACCCTGTACAGTCTGGCCATGCCCAGCTATGTGCTGCCTGGGTGGTCTGTCTATCTGACCGTGCAACATAAAACACACACACAAACATACTGAAACACACAAATGTAAAAAAAAAAAAAAAAAGCCTTGAAATGAATGCATATAAAAACTGGAACACTTGAATATAAGAAACTACTAAAAACTAGGAGGGGAAAAACAATGCCACATGATATAATGCAGCAAGTCTCTGTGTGGTGCCACGTTGGCCTTCTGGGACTGATGTGTTTCAGAGGCATTTACCAGCGTCTTTCATGTCCCCCACCTCCAAGCTCTTCTCCATCAACAGGACTCATTAGCTGTTGTTACTTTTCCCCCTTTTTTTGTTCATTAAGATGTGCTAATTATTCTCCTCCATATTTTAAAGCCCTCCCGATTACCAACAGGCAATTAACATTTGATGAGCGTGATGAATGGTAGTGTGACAAAAAAATTAAAGACAAGAAATTTAAAGAAGAAAAAGATCAGAGGACGAGTCTCAAACAGAAGTTAGAAATGATATTTACTTTAATGTTTAATTTTATTGATCTTTGTCATTAAATGCAGACATTTGGCTCATAGTGACAGCGGTGGTGCGCTAATTACACTGAAGAGGGAGAAATGTTGTAGTAATCAGTACTGCAAAAAGTGAGAAGTGTAAGCTACTGAGTGTTAAAGGGCCAACAGAAACACATTTACTGACCTGGATCTGCTGCTGGAGGAGGTTTATTTTGTGCTGCTGCTGCAGAAGTTGCTGCTGTTGTCTCGCAATCTGGATTAAAAAACAAAACAAAACAGAAGGATAAATGGGAAATGAAATAGTGACAAAATTTATGCTAGATGTGTGTTTTGTTGATATTAAAGGTATACAGGGCAGCTACAATGGAAATATATAGGACAAAAGAAAACTACCATATTGGTAATGGAGTGTAGTGCAGTTGTCTTTTAAAAATTAACGATGTGTTTCTGCAAAGCAGAGTTGAAAAAAATCAGTTATCTAAATAATAATGGAATGCACTGTACTTAGCTGAACTCTCAAAAATAATGACAGCAGAGAATAAATGATTTACAGGCCAGACGAAGATGTTCTATGATGAAGTGTAGGCAGGATGTGTGTGACAGAGGTCTCCGCCGCCCTGAATGACGAGCAGCCACGTCGCAATCCTTCTCATCTCTGCACTCTCCCTCTTCTACATGCCCACTTCATTGAGCGTGACAACCTAGTTTTAAGTGTCATTTAATTTTCATTTTTAAATATAATTACAAAGTGTTCACTGTAAGATATCAGTCGTCTGCAAATGTGTCAAGATTAATTTGTGCTGGCTTCCTCACGAGTGTCAACAGTTAATTACTGTGTTGTATCTTGATGGCTTGATGACATTCTAGCTCTCAGCGGGCTCTCTCGCGCTCTCTCTCCCCTCTGTCTCTTTCGTTTTTATTAATATTCTGACATTATAAAATCGGCTCAAATAATGAAACATCTTATATCACTGTTCATTTATGCCGCAATGTCTACAAAGCACGTAGAGTTGAGAGTAGTTTGCAAATGAACATCATTGATTGAAAAAGAAATCAATACTGTTAATGTATTATTAGTGTACTATGACCAAATGCATCACTCCAAGGTATATGGTCTGTCTCTTCATTTAGCACAGGAAGGTGTGAGAGTGTGCTGAGAAAACTCTGAGTGAACTCCTTGCTGATAATTGACTCATAGCCATTAGGGTGGCTGGTGATAATAAAAGTGTCGCCCGTGTGGATAGTTTGTGTCCTTATTTCTTCCCAGACATTAACACACTTCATGGCCTCTGCTAATTTGCTGATTTGTACAATATGGCTCATTGGCCTGATTTGTGCTGCAAATCTAATGCCAGGCTTGTTCTAATAGGAGTCAATTTATAAGATATAGAGGACTTCCATGTTTAATATAACGTTTAATTCACACATTCCCTTGCATTTGTTAGTACAAGTCATAATAACATTTTTCCAACCACACAGCATAAATGTGGGCGAGAGAGCATGACTGAAATATCTGAGGTTATATTGAAGATCTCTTAAATCTAATATTATTTCAAATTCCTTGTGAGGAGTACCATTTTATTGGCATATTTCAGGCATGAAATTTAATCTAAAATAGGGCTACATGATAAATTTTCACAAATGTATTTAATGGGTTTTATTATAAAGAGGATATGGGGAATAGAGTAAACAAGATTAAGTGGGGTGAATGTTTTAAATAACGGAAAAGGAGGGAAAATAGGTGGGATACGTGCAAGGATTATAAAGGAAAAAAAAAAAAAAGGTTACCTGTTCCTGCTGCTGACGAGCCAACTCCATTTGCTGCCTCTGTTTCTCCATCTGTGAGGCGGCGAGCTTCTTCTGTTCATCGTGTGCAGCCAGAAGCTGCTCTCGCAGGCTGATCAGCTGGGTGATCATTGTGGAGAGCTGGTGCTCCTTTTCAGCCAGGCTCTCTGGAGTACCTGTGAGGGGGAAGAGGGAGACGTTAAGAGGTGGAAGGCATAAACACAACTCAGCAACATACAGTATGTACAGGTATGTGTTATGCATACTAGTAGAAAAAAAAGAATAAGGTGCACTTCTTCACTTTCCAAACAATGATACACTTGATAAACCTCGAGAAAGAGCCTGCAATGAATTCATTGATTGGTTTCTTAGGTGTAGGACCAAATTTAGAAAAAAGATATCACTGGAATCAGACGATGTGACAAATATCGGAGATGGGCAGTAATATATTCATGTTTCTCACTGACGCAACTGAGTTGAGATATAACAGATATAGTGATGTAGTCACACAATCTACAAGTAAAGGGTACACAAATTACAATGCAGTTGACATCTCTTCACTGAAAGAAATTATTGATTGCATGGTTGAGCCTTTGACGTATGTTTCTGGTGAAAATTGTGATTTCTTTATTTAAAAATAGCATTAAACATTCATTTTTTAAATATAGACTGGATACTAGAAAAAATGTTCATTAAAAGACTCAAGAATTAACCTCTTAAATAGATAGTTTCTACAGACTGAGTGTATAAATATGACATCAGAGGAGTAGCTCAGTCATAGTATTGAGGGTAAACTGCGATGTTCCACAGAGCTCTGTCCTTGGTCCAAAGCTATTTATCTTGTATTGACCAGACCTAAATGTTTTTTTTGGTATTTTATTTGCTTATGGTACTTTTTTTGTGTTTTTAACTGTCTTGAGGGTAGCTGAAAGAGAAATAACATTGAAACAATTAGAATATTTTTTTGTAAACGTAAGTAAAACTATCACAGAAAAACAAGGACCAAAATAAGAATGAGTGATGCAGAATTAGAAAGAGTATGAAATTATATTTCTGGATGTTAGACTTGATTACCAATTATACTGTAAAGTGCACATTAATTGTATTAAATATTATATCTTAATATAATATTAATATTATATGAAAATTTTAAATATTATTTTCATATTGTACAAGACTCCTGACTTGTTAAATCAACACACTTTGTATGGTTTACATTGTTAAACTATTGTTCCATTTGCTTATAAGTCTGGGGAAAGACATAAAACCATTATACATTTAATTTTGAATTTGCCATTGAAATTGCCATAAGAATTATAACTCATGATCATAGAATCAAAAGAATCAAATCATTTCCTTTTGATGAAACCACAGACATTACATTTTTGTGATTTCAGTAACAAGATAGTGAGTTGAAACATTTTCTTTTACGGGTCAGTGTTTCAAATATCAAAATAAAAAGTGAAAGTAATACCTGTATGTCAACTAGAGAGACAGATGTAAAAAAAAACAACAACAAAAAAAAACAAATACATTTCAGTACAAGGAGTGAATTCATGGAACGATCCTGAGGATGAGGAAAAAATGTGTAGAATGTCATAAATTTACAATATTGTTTAAAAGGAAGGTGACAGTAAATGTAAGACATTTTATCAGTGAAGCTTTTAAGAACTGAGTCAGGGAAAGATGTAATAAGCTTTGACTCTTTGGTTTCAGCTTAGGTGAGGTTATTTAGATACCTCATATGTCCTCAGTTATGTGTTTCTTTATGTATTCTGTTTTGGGTTTTTTTTGTTTGTTTTTTTTTTTTATTTTAAGACTGAAATAGATTATTCAATCAATCAAGTGCAGTTTCAAAGTTGCCATAAGGAAACTGACACGATGTAGGGAGAACAAAGTGTGCACAATACCCTGGCCATTGTATGACATTAAATATAGTAAGTGACCATGTTACACACACCGATCATGATATTGCGCTATTGTATTACACGCAATGTATAGTACAAAGAAAACCACATGGCAGCTACCGACTGCAGTGAATTCACTTAAAATGTTAAGGTCACACAGCCTGGAGTTGTGTATTTCTGTAGAAAGGGAAGGAATTGTTTCCAGCAGATAGACAAAGAGCTGCAGGGAGCTGTCAAACTGAGGTGGCAGCTTATAGAAAAGTGCCAGGAGTGAACATAAAGTAAGTGTTAAGAATCACTGTGTTTGCGCAGACCTACGAATGATACAACTTTTCAACATGTGAGTGTAGCAGTAACACATTAGAGGAGAAACTCCTTGCAGATGTTAAAAGGGATTGTAAAGCTGTCAAAAACCACCAGTACCTCGACACCATACATGTATCCAAGGACCACAGACAAAAAACTTGCATCATAGTGGCTCTGAAGTTTTGTTTTATTATTATGTGTGTTGTCTCTGTATGCACACCTACAGAAAAAGCAGTAATAAACTCGGCTATCTGCAGACCAGTAGGTTTAGTCTCCACGGTCACATGTCCACGCTGTGTGTGATCGAGAGCGACTCTGCTGCACTGCTCTCTCCCTCTGCCTAATCAATGCTAAGTGATCCTACCATTGACTTACACAGCCAACATAATTGCCAGTGAGAGGCTAGACAGTAACTCACTCTCCTCCCACTGCACTTCTGTGTGACAAGCTGATCTGGGAGAACACACAAAAAAGGAAAACAGGAGAGACGCTCACAGGGAGGAAGAGAGAGAAAAGGATAAAAGCATAGTGGTCCAGATAACAGTACAGTAAAATCTGGCCTGGGGCCAGCAGGAGCTGAATTCTTTCCTGGGTGTCTTCCTCTCGTCTCTGGCCACATCTGTCTTGAGTTTCTCAGAGAGCTCCCAGGGGCCCTCTCCACTCAAACTATTTTAATTTGACTAAACACCTGATTTATTTTATCTCTCTGATGAGGAAAGCCGTTTGTCTTAATAGGGCCTGTCAACCTCCAGAACCCATTCAGGGCAATTTACTGGCAGGCTTGTCTGAACCTCAGTTTGCCTCTCTCTGCCTCCGCTGCCTGCTGCAATGGAAGAGAGCTGCAATTCTCCATTTATCCTCCTAACGAAAAAAAAGCACCTAAAAGCAGCTATTCATTGGGCCTGCGTGCAGTTTCCAAGGCCTGAATTGACTTCTTATTCACCCAACTACACTTGTTGTGAATAGCTTATCTGTAAAATTGATACAATCAGCACCAATTTTATTAACCTTTGGTTGTGTCCATGAAGGAGCTGCCATTTATGGGTCACCAGCAAGATCAGTCACTGTCACAATAAATCATTGCCATCAATACTGTAGTAGGAAGGAGATAGGAAGTGGAAAAAAGAGAGGCCAAATGAATGCATTGGAGAAAGGGCAAAATAAAAGAAGAGAAAGGAAAAGAAGCAAAATCATCATCCAGGTGAAGATCAGGGCCATCAGGACCAAAGCTGGCGTCCTTGACAAGGCAAGTAAACATCTGGACTCAATGACACCCACTCAGTCTGCCTAATTACACATAACTGGTGATTCCTCTCTAGGTCAGTGTTGGAACTACAGGAAAAAAATCATAATTGCAGAAATTAATTGGACTGTGTAGTGAATAAGGTGCATTTTGTGTTTTGTACGGATGAATATGCATGTGTAAATGAAGGCTGGAATTAATGGTCTATTGAAGGGCCACTTTGAGTGTGGAGACCACAGTCCTGCCCGGACACTAAGAGAATGCTAACAGAGGGTCCATTGTCTTGATGTTAAGCTAAACTGTGGGAAGTCCCGGCTGCCCACCGCGCTGCAACTTAGACCTTTTTGTTTTGTCTCTTTTTGTCAATAAATGACGGAGTATCAGAAAGAAATCACCATATACTCAGATAATTAGCTATAACCAGGGAAAACATTGAAATATACAGTAACTTTACACAGAGGAAGAATTCACCTTAGAGACTGGACATTGCTTAGAACAAAATCAGACACGTGTTTTTTTGTTGGTTAGTGTAAAAATCTCTTTCTTCCTGCTCTAAATTATGGATCAGCTTTAAAATGCAGATAAAACTTTTATTGGGTGGTGTAGAAGAGGAGAGTCGTGGTCTGTGTCTGACCAGCCTGCTGACAAAAGAGGCCGTTTCCTGCATATTGCATGGCTTTTAACAGCGGTGGGGCTGGGGTCTGCCCGTTAACGTGTCTCCTCACATTGCGCTTCCGATGGCAGACAGACAGCCCAGAGATGCCTTGGCGCTACATAAACCCCAGCAGCCAGCCCAGACCTAACATGTTGTGACATTCTCATGTTAGACAACTGAGGCTCAGTGTGACAATACCAGTGTAACACAGGAAAAGGATCCCAAGAGTGAGAGGTCTGGCTGCGATGGCACTTTTCTGCATTTTTTTTTTCTGTTTTGCCCTCCCCCCCGTCCTCCTCCTTTGGCCACTGAATTAACTTCAGAGATTGACATATAAGACGAGGAGACAGTGAAGCTGATCATTTTCAGTCCATTCAGCATTCACCTTTTGAGATTCCTGCCTCTTTTAAACGTCACAAAGTAGGGCAGAAAACATCAACGGGTGACTAAATAAATGATAAGAGGAAAACAAGCAGAGCCATGGTTGCTTGGGGAGGGATGGGGGTATTTGAGCCTTGGGGTCTCTGGATAAAAGGCACTTTGTAGGGGTGCGATTTGTTCTGTCCAATACCCACATCTCCCTCTCTCTTGGCTCCCTCCTCTCTGCTCTAATCAAGCAGTCTCTAATTTGGGTTCCAAGTCCAGTACCGGGGAAAAAGAAGGAGGCTTGTTACTTTGAAGAGTCCCGAGTGAATAACACAGATAAAAGATTCAGGCACAAAAAAAGAAGAAAAGCGAGGGAGGGTGAGGGTAAAAAGGGGGAAAATCACAAGGCACCCTATTCTCTTCCTTCCTTTGGTTAGGACAGCTGAGCCATTATGACCAGATCTGAATTGAGTTTTTTTAGCGCCAGAAGACTGGAATTTCTTTGTCTCTCTATCAGTCAGCTTTTGTGGATGCTCCCATATGCTTCAAGCCCATCCTAAGTAAATTAAGACTTGTCTAAATGCTACGATTGTACCAAGCTGTATCCATACACAGTCCGCACATAGCTTGAATGCCTTGCGTGCTGAAGCTCTCTCTCTACTCCCTCCTGAAGTGTGTGCACATAGACATGAGTGTGCACAGATGTGTGTTGCATGCTGCTTCAATCGATAAAAGGTACATGCTTCTGAGTAAATGCACACGTGTGAACTCTGCAGTCATCTGACCCCGTGTCCATTCTTTCTCTGAAAAACACAAAGAACCCACTGAATAGCAGCTAATGGCATCTGTTGGTACCTTCGTTAGCGTCTAAATTTTTCAACCCAAAGACCTTTCTTCAAAACCACAACATTTTTTTTTTTTTTTGAGCAAAACATATAATACAAGGCAATCTTTATACTAAATTCCCTTTTGTCAGATCTGACTGAAATATCTCATTTTGGGTCTGTAAAGTCACACTGTGGATGGACTGGCCAGAAATCACGCTACAATAACAAGAGCTGGTTTTATGGTATCCACTTGCTACAGGCGCTCGTTCTGCACTGCTACAAAGCCATATGTGTTTCCAGTAATATAGTGTTAACGTGTCTCCATGTCCTACAACCAGGACAATATGAGCAACAGCTGTTTTACCTGGCTTGCTGCCTCTGCCATGATATAAAAGCTGTTAATCTTGCCAATAAAACACCAACAGCAAGCATGAGCAGGGACTCACAAGCACATGTCATCCACTGGCACCGGTGACTTTTAATCCCTGCCCCTTCACATACAATATGATCATATAGGCTACTTTATACTGAGACCCCCACCAACTTAGCCTTCAAAAGCTGATTTCCGTCACACTTTTAACATTACTTAGATTCAATGTGCTTAAAACTTTTGAAGTCCATTTACATTTTATACATCCTGATAGCTTCTTCAGGATGCATACACGTCCATATGTGCATTTACAGATATATTTGTGCAGCTAATGCAATTTTAGACACTTTTACTAAATTAAAATTATTTAAACGACTCTAGACCTTTTTTTTTATTTTTTTTTAATCTGACTGGCACATGGAAAGGTTATTAATAAAAGCACACTTCATCTTCTGTGGTTCTGCTGTTCATGCTGAATGCTGGTAGAGACTAATATTTTGATGATGGAGGAAGCTTCACTCTTCACTATAATTATGGTAATGTAAAAGCTCCAGCACTTCACTGTCTATCTATGACACTGGACAAGACACTTCATCTAAGCCAAGATAGAGACTCGAAATGTTACTCGGTGGGAGATGCTGGTGATCCTGAAACTCACACTGAAGCAGAAGAAGAAAAAAAAAGAAAAAGAAACTCTACATGTTAAATACAGAATTATGTGAGTTTCTAATACTCTGCAATAAACCATGAATCTCACCACTGTGGCAGTTGTGTATGTACAAAAGATACATAGCAAAGCTTATTATATGAAAACAAAGCTTTTCTCCAACACTTTTATTCATCTCTTGTCGCCTTGTGTAATGATGAGTCTGACCCCTGTGCCCTCAAAATAGAAAAAGCATACACAGTTTTCAAGGTCTCGCCCATACAAAGTGCTTCAAGCTTGTGAGGCAGTGATCTAGGCAAAAGCGTCTTTTGTATAAATCTTACAATCAAAAATGGGTTTTGATGTTATCTCATTCTTTTCACGGTACATTTATATATTGGTTTTACCTTTATAAGCCATAACTAAAGCAGAATATTCTTTAATCCTTGGACTGTGCAAAAGAGATCTCTCAAAGGCTCTCAGACCGCTGTTTTTGTTGAATAAATACATCAACAATGCTTGTGTTTTGTCTGCATTTTGCCCAGATCATAAGCAACTAGAGTGATAAACCTGAACAGGAACCAAAAGCAGATGAGACCTTTGAACAGAGTCGTGAATGTAGAACACCTGCTTATACTTCAAGATGCCTGCAAGGTTGTAGTCATTGTTAGATATAAATGAAGATCAACATTGTTTGCATTAACGTTTAACAGCATAACTTCATAGGTGGCCCTAAGTAAAGAAGTGAATTCACAAGGGCAGCGGGACATCTTAAGCTTCAAATGAGGATTTTTCTTTTCTTTTTAACTTTATTTATACAATTTAGCATTTTACATATCACACAGACAAAATACCTAAAACAAACTAACATAAAAAAAAACTAACAAGGTTTATACAAACTACTTATAGAGTTCAAAGATAAACATCACACAAAGTAAAATACACACAAATACAAACAATGAGGCTATCAAATGAGGATTTTTAGATGTAGGGAAAATGGATGTGAAAAAATAAGAACATGTCTCTAAAATAATCACCTATGTGTATACGTCTGTCCTTTTGCATTACAGATAGAATATTTTGCGTTCCTGCTGTAAAAGGCAGTATATCTTTGTCGTATCTGTAAATCTGCCACATTCTCCCCACAAATTAAAACATAATCAATGTGTGTGTTTGCATGAAAAGTATTATACAACTTCAGGCGTCATTAGCTAAACAAACTGTGACAAACCACTGAATGATAATTCAAAATACAAACAGAAAAATTTCTATCCTTATCCTGCACTCACACTTTAGAACAGCACTTCCTTTTTTACCTCCATTGCCACAAGCTAAATTCCTCAATTCATTAGAGGAGAAAAACACACAGTCCAACACTCTCATACATTCATCTGGCAAATGTGGCCTGAGGAATAATGATTTACTGTGGCTCATATTTCACCTGAGTGCACAGGGCAAACAGTTGACTGAAGTGTTGTGGAGAAAATGCAAACTGAGGCATTTTTGACTGGAGTAACTGGACAGACACTGTTTTGTGCTGTTTGTGAGTATATTTTTTGTGTGTTTCAGTAAATATAATAAAAATAATATTCTCACATAGTATGTTGTAAAAAGACACAGTTACTATACACAATTCAGCTCCTAAAGATGCGAAAGTGTCCACAGATACCTCTACAAAGTATTCGCAACCCTACTTTATGGAAGCTATTAAGAATAAAGTTAAATTTAAAGTGAATAATCATGTTTTGAGGCAAACCCAGATGGCTGAACAATATGAGCTCTGTGTTCACACAGTGGACTCCTTTCTGTCAGTGCAATGGTAAAGCCAGCACAGGTAGGGCCAGCATCAAATCAGTCTCAGCTGCCGCCCTGCCCTGCCCTGTGTTCTCCTCTTAAACAGCTTCCACTTATCTGCCTGCCACAGGACTGTCTGTGTGCACCCTAACACTGTCATGTAGTCACCATTCTCAAATTGATTGTGACAGTGCAAGAGCCACAATTTTTGCGCTTCAGAATTCAAGCTGCCATTTCAACGCCAATGTACAATGTTAAGCTTTTTTCTTTTTTTTTTTTCCAAGAGAATGAATACAGCTTGTGTTCCAATTTAGTAACTACATATTTTCCTTCAGTTTGAGTAAATGCTTGAGCATTTTGTACCCCCCCACACCCCAACAGGGGGCCGGGAAACTGGCACTCAGCAGGGAAACTTAAACAGCTCTGTTGAGTATGAGGCTCAAAGACCCTGCACAGAGCAAGCATGCAACAAAGAGAAACCTTATCTTCCACAGGACACTGTATACTTTATTTATATATATATAAAGTCTGCGACACAATACATGTGTATATATAGACACACATATATATTGGGATTAGAGGCGTATTAAATTAGGGGCTTTGAATTTGTTGCAGAGAAAAATCGGATTTGGGTATATAATTATGAATGTGGCTACATATCCGCTTCTAATATTTCTCTCAAGCTCTCTGTATAGCTGTCTCTTGCGCTCCTCCTTCCTCCTATTATCTGAAACTTTCTGTGGTTTGGAGCCCGTCCAGCCGGCCTCCCTTACTTGCTCTGTGGTTTTGTTCAGGAGATTTCATCTCCCTCCTCATCATTCCTGCAGATTGACAGCTAAGCTCAGGTATGAAAACAAACAGTTACCTCTGGAATTGACTGGTGAAAAGAAATCCGCCACTAATGCTTCTACTCAAACTCTCCTGCCCCTGCTGATGCTAAGCCTCACAGCCTTTTCTTGTACAGCATACAAGAAAAGGCTGTAAGGCTTAGCAGATAGAGATTTGAAATCATTAACCCTTAATGACACCATTCTACATGACTGTAGCACAAGACCTCCAGTGGATTACTATGCCTGTTTTTGAGGTGCTCTTGGCACCTCTTAGTCAAAGAGCACCCAACAGACAAACACACATATGCCAAAAGCTATAATTATAGATGTGTCATCTGTAAGAGGTAAATGTTTGTGAGCAAGGGTTTAAAAGCAACTCGCTGATGCTGTTGATACAATTTTTTTTCTTTTGTTTGTATATTGTACGTGCATGTACACCTCGACAGGTTAAAGTATTCAGGGCATGTTTGAACAACACTGCAGTAAAAGAATGTTTTTCTTTTTATGGGTGAAGCCTCAGGTCAAATTCTGTCACATCTATTGTTGTTGGGTTTTTTTTCTTTTACTTTTATTTGTTTCTACGAATGAGACAAAATTATTTTCTCACCCAGTTTATGCCAGCTAAATTCCACCACTTGGAATAACACAATTACTCGTCTTCCAAGGTTTTGATGGAACAATGTCAAAAGGTAGCCTAAAAGGTGCTCAGTGTAATTGGCTGAAGAATCAGAGAGTGATCAGCATAGAATACACAAGGCCACCCTGCCAGCAGATACTGTAGTTTTTATCTGCATGTCAGCCTTTATTACTCGTATACTTTCTTTCTTTCATTTAAACCTACTGGCATGTTTGCCTTTTGTGCTGATTTTAACCTAACAATTAATGGAACCTCTGATTCATCATAACACTTTAGATCTTAATCATAAGGTGTTTTCTACTTGGTACCTTTGTTTGTGTTTTAATTAGGCGGACCTTGTGCGTCTCCAACCCTGGGCTTCTTTTTAATTGCCCATATTTACATCAGGCAGACATCAAACGCAGAGAGAGAGACATTTGTAAGGGGGAGCACAAAGCAGCCCTTTGAAATATCTACAGTCATATGAAATGGCATGCTAATTAAAAATCTTAGGGTGCCACTGTGATAGGAGAAACATTTATATTGGTAACTGTGGTGTATAGACTGTCTCCATAACTCATCAACAGACAGAGGCCATAGTGTTTATTATCAGTCTCCCTACCTGTTTACAGACCACCAAGTAACCTTCCCGTTCCCATTCATCAAACAGAAGAAATGCCCTGCCTGTAATTTAGCAGACCAGCTTTCAAAAGGCTAAATCATTTTAAACATTTCACCCGGTGCACTTTGATCTACAGTGGCATACAGTATACAAGGGCAGGTACAATGAATCTAGTTTACCAAGCTGTGATTTATCCTTCAGTTCATTAAGGTTATTGCCAATGAATATACTTATTAGAGCATTCTACAGCATTTTTCCCTTCCTCTGCAAGTGGTGAAAGTGTAATTCAGTAATTAAAACTAAACACTGGTTTTATTTATGTATGTTGCACATGTTTTATTAAATGAGACAATTAGGGAAATTGTAAAAATCACCTGCATATGTAGCACTGAAACACCTTCTTACCAAAGGCTAATCTACCCAATGTAAGACTGAACCATAAGACTTGTGATCTTTCTGTGTTCAGCGATATCATTTCTCAAATAAAATAAATAAATAAATAAAAATAAGATCCTACTTGTCTTATGAAGGGAAGTTACTGAAAGAGCGCACAAGTGCCAGTGACAGCCTGGTGTTATCAGCCAGCTGGTATTGTGCTCTGCTGTATAAACACTCCTGCTCTCAGTAACAGTCAGTACTAAGGACTAAGGAGCGGCCCTGCCCATCCTCGGCCCACCTTCACCCTGCCATAAACAGAGATTTTGGGGGAGTGCTGAGTTGTGCTTTGCTGCGCTGCACTTGATACGCTGCACAGGGCGTTCACTGCCAGAGTCAAGACATTCCACTCACATGCAGCCTCGGTGAGGAGACGACTCTGTGCATCTCCGCACCGTCTCTGCTGAATTTCTCTCCTCTCGGCTCGGCCATGCTCTGTTTGCGTCGAGCCCACTTTGGGTTCAACAGTTACCAGAGCGGCATGAACACGCTGTATGTGCAGGAGCAGAGTAGCTAGACTCAGGACTGTTTGAAGGGACAACAACAATAAAGCACTGACAGGCACAGAGAGCCACAGAATGGGTCTAAATGGGGTGGAATTTTGAAGACAGCACTTTGGACAGATTAGGGCATTCCAACAAAAGATAAGGGAGGAGAGAAATGAATGGAGAGCAGCCAAAGGCCTTTGTTTTATTTCAAGTACAAGGCAGTTACTGAGATTATACAGTGCATAGATTATGCTTGTCTGATAGAAATGAGGGACTTGTTAACATGGCTTAAAGTGGTATTTGTGTGGTAAACCTGCACGGTTTGATGTAGTCATTGTATTCCTACCTTTTACTTCTGCCAGAAGTTCACTAGTGTTCAGCCTCTCCATCTTTTCCTTCCAGTCTTTAGAAAGAAGCTTCTCCATGCATGAGGATTCTGAAAAAAAAGTACATTTAAGTAAAAAAAAAAAACAAAAAAAAAAAACATTCAGGACATTTATCTTAAACATGGTATGAAAGCAAAATGTTGTAATTCTGAATGCAACAATAATACAATTTCTCTACTATCAAAACTGCTTGGAATGTTAGTGGTTTTTACATCTGTTCACATAAAAGAAAATGAAAGAAAGTTAGTGCATCATGACTGAGAAATAGAATTTCCTTGTGATGGCAGTACATTGCACAGCGAACATTAAAAGAGTCAGTCTGACAGTTGAGAGATGAGCCAAGGGTGGGGTGGGGAGGGAAGCAGGCATTGTGAGGATAGCATAAGGGCAGAGACGCACATTAAGGGGGAGGTAAGGAGTGAGGGTGGGTATGTCCGAGCGTTCGCATAGCTGCCAATGATGAAAACAATTAACATTTGTCCAGCAGACAATGAATCAGAGGAGGAATGGTTGCAATCTGCCATGCTGTCGCTGGGGTAGCTGATAAAGAACACACTGGGCTGGCTGACCCAGGCCTCCACCATCCAGGCACTGCTGAGGGGTCAGCCTGTTCCCATCAAACACCAGCAGCCGCCACCCCTCCACCTTGAAGTACTATCTCCACAAAATGCCTCTAGTATTAACCAAATCAAGACATCAAGTATGCATCGTCTCCTAAGAGCGTAATTAAAGATACAAAAATCCTGCACGGAACAATTCAGGGAGTTCAACTGAAATTAATCCATTAGTGGCTATTAAAGAAATAATGTACTGTGTATTTGATGAATATAAAGCATCTGTGCTGTGAAATTGTCCACCGGTTTCACATAGTGCCTGAGGATAATATTTGTAAAACTGCCTCTATAAAGGGAGAATTTTTTTACAAAAAAAAAAAACAGAGACACACTAATTATAACCACAATGGCCCCAAGCACTCTAATGAATAGTTTAACTACACATCTAACAGAGGATGATTTCTAAACGTAGCCCTGGCAACAAAAGGATACAGGTTAATGTTCTAAAATTATGCCACAGAGGAAGTTTCTCTCAGTTGGATATTGATGTCATGTGTTCTTGATTCAATGTTTCACACAGGTAAACAGGGCTAAAGACCGATTATCCTGCTCGATACCCAAAGCAGAAAGGGTTTATGCAATTTCCAATGTATACAAGTGTTGTATCCTTGCCCTCTGCTTTCACAAACCACACACAGGTGCCCTCTGACAAACACACTGACTTCAGAAGAACTAGGAGTAACAGGGGGCTAGTAGTTGTTGTGGCCTTGTTTAAGGATGGCTTTCAGAGAGATCAAGCAGAGTGACCATTTTGTTTGATTGTCCACTTCCTCCAATGTGATGGGGGTCGACAGGACATCTTCAGCTCAGGGTCATTATAACATTACTTCTGCTTTATTGACTTTCCAATTCCCAACTCACAGTTTGTCCCCTTGACCCTAGGAGAGGGAAAGAGAAAAAGCTGTGTGTGTTTGTGTTTGTATGTGTTAACTCCCTGCGTGGCACAAAGATCACAGATCTTAAAACAGGGGTAAAGGGTAGAGGGGAGTAGCAGAGCTTAGCTCTTCTTCTTCCATGTGCCTCACCCTGGGGTGAGACACTTCCTCTACCAGAACAACAACCTCCGAATCATAATCCACACTCACACATTGACATTTTCTCCCCTAAAACACAGAAAAAGGCTTTTTTAAGTGGTATGAAGGGGAATTAAACAAACACGCTGAACATATGTTAATAAGCACACATATGCTTTCTCTCACACACACACTCATATGCACACACACAATTTCATCACAGATGCTCCTCCAGCACTTGATCATTAAGGAATGCACCAACTGTTGGAGATAATGTGGTGCCAGCTTCCATTCTACTCCAGTCCTCCCCTCCCTTCCACCTCCCTCCCAGGAGAGCTGCCGCCCCCTCACTTCTCCATCCCCTCCATCGGGCCAGACGCAACCTGCCAAGTCCTCCAACAGGAGAGACTACAGCTGGAATGCAACGCTGTCCTCCCTGCCTTCCACCTGGGAGAGGTGAATAATGACCTGGATTAGTCTATAAAATAACTCTCTAACACCTTTCAGTGTTCGAACAGTGCGGACAAAACAGGCAACCAAAAATGGATTTGGTGAACGCAGAACAAGTTTTGCGCAGGCGTGTTTGAAGAAAACAGTAAATGAGTCAGATGTCTGGCCTTTTTCAAAACGTGCTTCCACAGCCTATTTTTCAGAAGAATTTAGATTAATAGGAGGAATGCTATTTCAGTTCCTAAAATGCCTGTCTGTCTGTTTTCTCTGGAGAAATTATAGATGCCAATAGAAACACTGGTTAGTATCAACATAATAATTACAGTCAGGTTATGACATTGAAAATGTCAGAAATTGATACACAGTGTATTCACCATAAAATAACAGATTATGTTTGATAAAAGAGACACACTTTGCAGATTTAATTTAATATCAAATGTTGATAGAAAGGGAAAGCATAATTATTTAGAGCAATTAATCTGAAGTTTTTAATATCAAGAAGAGTTTGCAGCTCTTGTCCTCCCTCTCAAAGTAGGACATCGCATACTGGGGAATTAGCTTAAACAAGAGAAGAGTCCAGTGAGTTTATTTTTATTTTCCTGTGGGGGCTCTTAAATCTCTCGTACCCCCTCCCCATCCATTTCTTTCCCTCCCCCTCTCGAGATAAAATGCTCTGTGGCTGGGGAGCAGGCCATTCAGCTGGGATGAGAATGGAATGAAAACAATAGCCCTTATCAGGCTCTTATTTACATTTTCCCAGCGTCCCTGCAGTAGACAGCTTGGCTTGTCACCAAGCCCAGATCGCCCCACTGGACCCAGACCAACTTCCTCCAGCCCCAGCGATTCCAATGGTCCCTATGGACCCTTGCCTGGCACAGACCCCCTCCGCTCTGTAGCTAGTACAGATAGCAACATACAAGACAAAACTACTGGAGTGTGTGTCCAAGTCGTGTTCCCATTGAGAGGGGAATGGTTTCTGGACTACTAAGCCCGTCTGGGTCTCATTGTCTCTCCTCTTGGGCTGGTGCTGTAAAACTGGAAAAATGCCCTGAACCCTTTCTTGAGGTTTTTGCGAGTGGCACTGGAAAGAAACTGAACAGTCATCACTGAGTTAATACTGCCAAATTCAATATGTTTATCTGCTATCGGCACTGTAATCTCTGGTGTACAGCTTTTCTGTGCAGGTACTCTACGATCCTATTGATGTGGGTGAACAGCGTATGGATTGAGACGCCTAAAGCCGAGATGAGTTGGCCAGATCAGACTACAGCTTTTTCACTGTATTAAAAACAAAGCTAATGAACCTCATAAATCTGAACAAAGGAATGTTTCTCGCTTGATGTGTGACATAAACAGAGCTTTCAGCACCTGGCAGTCAGTGCTGCCAGAATATCATGTTCAGTATAAACCACAGTTGTGAGGCAGGTTACAATCAACAATCTGCCCTGACAGCACTGACATAAAATATAGACACACTTTTCTTCTTCAGGAAGTTTTCACTTCTTGTAACTTCAATTCGCATTATAGAAAAAGTATCTTATTGTACATTGTTCACACTTATTTTTAATAAATTGAGTACTCGTTGGCTATAAATGCCTGTGGTTGTGGAGCGAAGAGAAGGTTGCTGGCTAATGTATGTTTTTATTGCTGCTCTAAACAGAGCAGTTAATTCAAACGATCATTGGAAACTGTAGAAAACCTCAAATCACTAAGTGGAACACCAAATAGACAAATAAATGCACTCACAAAAAAATCAAACCTTGTCACTTTGGAATTGGATTGGTCAGTAATAAAGTAGATCTTAAAAATTCATGACGCACTAATTTTCAAATGGGTTTCTCAATTGCTATGGAGACGTGAAGTTCAGTGTTTATTAAATTTAACAAAAATCAGCGCTGATTGGGGAGAAAGGCCATCTTCACTTTTACATTTCGGTGTTTTTAAAGCCTAAAAAGGTTTAATCGGCTAAATTTGTTGATGCAACAAAACATGTCATCATGTTTCAAAAGACAGTGTCTGCCTGCAAGCACAAAAATGGTTTGTTACGACATGCAGCAGTGGGTGTTTTATTACCCTGTGTTGTCAGCAATGAAAACGTTTCAACTGTCTGCCACCACATTCTGAGCTTCTCTGTGTGCACTATTCTCCCGGGAGAAAGATGATACTTGTGTTTGAGTGTTTGTTGTGTTGAAAAGCCATTGGCAGAGAAAAGAGGGCTATCTGGGAGAGTCAAATTAGCTATAAGTCATGGATAACAGACTAAGAGACTTCCCCTTTAGCATTGGCCTTGTATATCAGTTGTCCCAGCCTCGAGGGGAAACATGTAATTACCAAATCAATGATCAACTGACACTGACCATATAAATAATTTCCTCCTCAGAATGCAGAGACCTTTACAATGAGGAATATATAGAATTAAGAGGAGCAGATCAATTTAAAGTCTTTGTCAAGTTTCAGCTTAATCTTTGTACAGAAGCATTTATGAATCATTTTAATTAGTCAGAAAATGTGAATATGGATTTCTGAACTATACTGAGAAAACATAAAGTTAGAATATTTTAGTTACTAAGTTAGAGACACTCGGATCCACTGCATTAGAACAAATAGAAAATAATCACATTAATAATAATAATTTAAAAAAAACAAACAAACATATATATGTAAATTAACGTTAAAGCTTAACCACATGTTAAAAAATATGTGTATGAAGTTAGATGGACTTTTACTGTTTTAAATACTCCCACATATGTTTGGTAAAATGTGTCTGTGTACATTCTGTGTGGATACATGTGCGAAGGGCTGTTTGTTGTCTTTAACTTCAATTTTTTTGGAAAAAAAAAAGTTTGTAGAAAGTAAACAAAAAAAGATTAACAGTGAATGTATAAATGCGAGAACTGAAAAAGGAAAAACATTTTTTTTAGTATCAGTTTCATTTGAGATATAACTGCACGTCGTCATTAGGTGAGCATATTGTTTTTAATACAAAATAATACACATTACTGTTACTTTCATCCTCTAGATGACACTGTATTCATAGTATAGTTCATGCATACACCATATAGTTTATCCAGCAGATCCACATGTGAAAATGATGTGTTTCATTTGCAAAAATAATGACTAAAATTGCTTTTTTAAAAAGCCCTTCAGTCTGACTCCGGTGTTTAGAACGCGATACAGTATGTTTCTCTAATTTATGCATACATTTCTAAAACTCTCAAAATCTCACTCAGACAATGATAGGCTGACGTCTAATTTCCCATCCACTCTGCACTGCACGGGAAACAAATCAAAAGTCGAGATTGATAAAAAAGAAAATGACTGTGACACACTCCAAGGAGTCCTTTGAATATCTTAATCACAGACACACTAAAAACAAGACCCCATCATCACACCAAATAAAACATAATAATTACAAGAGGCAGGCAGGGAAGTGAAATGCAGAGAGAAAACATGTTTTTGTCATTCAGCCGGTAGTCCCTGAGACAACAGCTGTTGGATGCTGCAAATACTCCTGAAGTCTCCATAATCATGGCGTTATTGAAGTGAGGACAAAAAGGGCACTAATTGCAAGGGAGCAATCGGAACGCAATAGGTTACACACCCGGGTGATGCTGCACAATGCAAACGCTAAAGAGGGAGCTGGGGGGAAAAAACATTCTGAGCACAACAGTGCGTTGTCGCTCATTTTCAAGCAATTACCTTTCCTCGTTGTCAACAGTTTTAATAACCTCTACCATTTCCAAAAGACTTTTTGATTCAGTTAAATAATATCAGCTTTTTAATATGTAATTGCTAGTGCTGGCATGCATAAATAAAAAGGTCCAGCTTCTTGAGACATGTCAGTGTATTATGGAGCACCTGCACCTCATGGTGGGCTTTCTTTAAGTGATACCTGATCATTTTTCCACATGGTAAACATCTCTGTTAGCCACCCAAAAACTATCCTGTTTGGTCATGTAAACAGTTATTATAAATACAATATGTATCTGGATGAGACGGGCTTCATCTGGGGATGCGGTTAAAGAAAAAGCAGATCCTCACTCCTCCAATATTTCCTTCATCCTATCTTATTTCATTATTTCTTAGTCTTCCTTAGTCTTCTTTCTTTAACTCATGATGATATCATGCCTCAACCAGCATCAGTGCGTACAAGGGGCTTTAGATCAGAAGAGTTATTCCTTAAATATCAAAGATCACATTGGAGTCAGGAGTTTGAGAAGTTGGCTTTATGGAAACTGAATCCTGGGCTGATAATGGATCTAAGTGCTTATCGTAACTCACGTGCATGGAATAAACTCATACCTAAGAAGTTATTTTTCTTCTTTTATGATGAGCTCATATTTTTTGGTTACTCTCAGCCAACTGTATTATTTAACAAGTATTAGCCCTATTAGTTATTAAAGACTGAAACTGAATGCCACAGGTCAAAACTATTACAAATTAAGCAGTTTTTGGGGGTGAACATTATATACAAGGTGCATCTAATGTCTGAATATTTTAGCTGTTTCCTCAGGCATCTAAACATGCTGGTTCATTTGACTGAAAACTTGTCCCTCATGCTTTACCTTTATCTGCACTGACCAACGTGTTAATCCCACAGTGTTGACCTGGCCACTCGGAGAAGCCATAGTCACACACAGCACCCTGACCTCTCTAAATAGGACACGTGTCTATCAAGCATATATGAATTAACCATCCCCAAGAGGCTTCACCTCCTGAGCTGAGCAGCATGTGACCTCTCCCAATCCATTTTACTGCGGCACTCTGTGGCAATCAGGCTTGAATTATTAAAGTGAGCAGTGAGCAATGATCAATTCATTGTGGCCCTTGCTCGCAGACTGCCTGGTCGTACTTCAGCAGGAATGACATTGAGAACACTTGAGTATGCTTCCAGACAATGCACATAAATGTGAAATATGTCAGACCCAATATGTCAATAATCATAACTGTACAGGCTGAGGCCATGTCCAGGCTAATCCTACAGAAATGCTATTAGATGACTGTGGGGTAAGCAGGTTTCATTGATGTGATTTCTTACAAATGCCTTCTTGAGAGAAAGAGAAGGAGAAGTTCGAGGGATCAACGTTTATACTCTAGGCCTAATCATAAGAAATGTTCTGTGATTATTTTTTCAGTATATCTTCAACATCCACTTGAGATTCACAGGTCTGTGCTTCATAGAAGGTGCAGAAAAAAACTGTTATTCAAAGTCAAATTGCAGTCTCAGTCTCTTTATCTGCATCATGAAGAGAGTAAAAAACAAAAGATAATCATGTGAAAAAGAGGGGAAAAGAAGGTTGCTGGGAAGTATATGCAACTCAAGGAACCTGGAAGTATGAAGAGGGCAAGAAAAAAAAATCCAATCAAAACTTCGTGAGGAGATGAGGAGCCAAGATAAACCAGTACTCAGAGCCCCCAAAACTGCAATCTCCCCTTAAGCCGGAGAGTGGCAGCTGGCAGAACAGCTGGTGAATAGGATTAATGTCAGAAGAATGAAATAAAACTCAACATATGTCCGAGCCCGAGGTGTTGGGACTGTGCGTGATTGTGCCCCCGATGGATGCCATGTGTGCAGCTGGAAGGAGCTGCTGTGCTGCTCCTCTCTCTACCCCACAAGGTCACTTTTAAGAACTAGGACCATTAAATGCTTGGATAGCATTATGAACTTTTCATCCTCACTTCTCTCTTCTTCTTTGCTTTAAAGTCAGCAGAGGGAGTGTGCTGAGCACTCCTATCAGTACAATGCACTCTAAAATCAGGGTTTACTTTTCATTAAATTAGGGAAAAGCAAGTAGTAAACATAAAAAAAAGGACCAGACAAGGTCATAAAATCATAAAACACAAACAATTCATTTCATTCTGTGTTGTGTGTGTTTTTATCAAATTGGATGTTGCTTAATGCTTAATGTTGCTTAATCAATCAGTGTCTATTAAGACATAGTGGCTTTAAAATATCTTCAGTGTGACATTGGACATTTTTTTTACATGATAACAATAGTCCAAAAACTAAGACAAAAAAGCTGAACAGAAAAAAGTGCATGCAAGTGTTTGGTTTATTAAAAAGAAATAGACATTATTTCAGGAAAAATTGAGGCGGTGCTGATGAGGGGATCAGCACTTGTGTAGATGAACATTACAGGAGGAATATGTGGACTTGATTTCAAATCATAATTTCCATTTCATGTCGGTAATCATTAGAGTCCACACACTGTAATAAATTATAATAATTTCACACGAATATTAAATTACTGGGTACCTTGCATTGGAGAGATTTTTTTTTTGGTTACCCTGCAATTTAACTGTCAGATATAAACTTGCCTGCTAATCAATGCTCGAAAACATTCACATTTATTCATCTATGTTAAATTAATAGATGTGAGAAGAAAACGTGGGGCACTGTGATCATGGCTGTTCAGTGTGATTTAGTAAATTAATGGGTGTCTGACTCTACAAGGACAAAAAGAGACTAATAGGATCCACATGAATGCATTACAATTTGCAGTGAAGCCAAGTGTCTGGTATAGACACCCAAACTTTATTTCATCATAAATGCTGGACGACTGTGACGCGCTTCAGAGACTGAACCATGAGATGAGATATTAAAAAAAGCACAAATTACAAGAATATGCATGGTAATATAGTGTAATAGCTGTACATAGTCTACTGTAAATTGGTTGAATTTCTTTAAAGTGTATGTTTGTGCGTTTGTGTGTGTGTGTGTGTACGACATTTTAATTTCAGTTTCACGAAATGACAATTTTGGAACATCTGAACTTATAGCGAGTATTATTAATTTCTTCTTCTGCAGCTTGGCATTTTTTATTTCCAAATAGTAATTAAAGCCATTTATTGAATCCTGCAGGCAACTGTGTTTACTAAGATGCCAGGGTTCAGGATGCACAAACACGGCTTACTGGACTGTAAGACCAAAAGGTCGCTATTTTTAGACCAAAAAAGGGCATGCGTGTGACAAATATTTCTTAACGGTAAAAAGTTTTTTTTTGTTTTTTTTTTTAATTAAGAGTCATCTTTTAGGGGACTTCTGGGTTGCTACTTCAAGTTGATAAACCAATTTACAAAAGTAAAGGTCAAAATTAATGCTTGTATTTAGTTTTCTCCATCACCTTCACATAGTATTATTATCTTATTATTGCCTTTACACTGGATAAAGAAATGATGAAGTAACCATAGCACTTCTAAAGGTTAAGCATTCCAACTCCTAGAAAGTCCCTATTCATGTGCTCAGAGCTAAGTGTCTCAATGTGCTGTTGTTCAAGTTGGTTCAGCAACAATAGAAGCTGTATTTTTCTTTTCAATAAGCCCATTCCCTTTCTGTGGGATAAAGAGCCATACAGACATGCTGGGCAAAGATGGAGATATTTGCTTCTCATGAGTGACTGAGCTCATTGGTCCAGCTCACAACAGGGAAGCTAACAACAGGCTTGCATTATGGGCTTTGTAAAGCAGAGGGCCGCTCAGCAATAAAAAAAAAAAAAAAAAAAAAAAAAAAAAATGACAAGATGTGGAAAATAATAAGATGAGTCCAGTGAAATGTGAGAGTCAAATGTTTGGTGTTAAAGTCAGTGTGGTTAAATCCCTGACAACAATAAAAAGGCCCCAAAACATTAGGTCTACTTCCCAATAATAACGTTAACTCATATTTCAAACAAATGCTATTGATGACGTGATCTTAAAGCATATTAAACACCCGACCTGTGCAGACTTTAAAATGATATGGGGATGGATCCAAAGAGAGATGGCATTCATCAAATAATTATAATCATTGGCAATCAGGCTTTGCACTGCAATAAAACACATTTCTATTCGTTTCTTCTGACATCCTCATCTCATCTTCTGGCACATGTAATGTTATTGAACAAGGAGAAAGAACAAGCATTGAGAGGGAGGAAACATCTGTTTCATCATACTGATTAAATAGTCTGTTTGTTCAAGAGGCAACCCATCATAGTTTCATGTAAGACATTCATGCTTGCTGTAAAGAAAAACAATGCAAATATGATTAAGGGCTGCATCTATGCTAGTTGTCTTGTTTGCTTGTGTCAAGGCGGATCTCTGAGCTGGATGGCTGACGTACCTCTGACTTACAGAACAAGTCTGCAATGTGCTCTGAAATCATTAGCAGGCCACAGAGGCTGTCTGTGCCCAGGGTGTGAGTTACACTCACACTATTTTGATCCTTGGTCAGATGATACCAGCTCTTTTGTCAAGATATGTGTGGAGAATGCTTGGGAGCTGAATGCCACAGCTAGGACAGTGATACTTAACTGGCACACACAAGTCTCCCAGTGTAAATCTAACGCAGGCATTCTCATACACACACATAGACATATACAGACAGTAGGTTATATGGCCCCCCTCCAGCCCTAAACCTATTGTGGAATAGCCCTCATTCTACCCAGTTTTGACCTGTTCAGTCACCCCCTTCACCGTCATGACATGTAACCATACCTCTTCGTTCTCCCTTCACCTGCCAGACCAAGCTGTTGTTTCCCAATTCTGGCTTCTACGTCAAATGATAAATATAGTAGCATTAATGGCTCCTGCTTTCTTATGTGTCAGCATTTCACCGTCTCTGTGTCCCTCAAAATACTGCAGTGTCATATAACATTACAAACTGCAGTTGATTGAATCACCCAGTTACCTACATACAACAGAGAGGAAAATGTATTGGATTTTTTTGTCAAAAGCAAAAAAAAATTGATTTAGCCACAGTACTTGTACTTGCAGGGATGTCACTTACTCAGGTTTTATGCTTTTTTTTTTTTTTTTTTTTAATGCAGTTGATTAGATATACCTACGACCATGTGTGTGCATGTGGATGTGTGAGTATGTAAAGACAAACAAGCCTCTGTGCAATCCTGGCTGTGATTTGTCTCTCAGAGACACCCGTTTCCTCCTATCAAGGGGTTCCTGTGCAGCCAGTAAGTCAGGATCACAATGGGAGTTTTGTGCTGCATGGGTGCAGGGGGACAGGCTCAACAGCTGAAACCCGGGAAGATGGCCCCTGGAATGCTCCACAGCAGTTGCTACTGTTGACTAATCGGAATATGAGAAGTGGGGAAGGTGATCTTGAATGCAAAGAATGGCACATTGAAGAAGCAGCTGCTTGTTTTGTCATCTGAATGACCAAGACAGCAGAAAGGGTTCCCGTTTTGAAAGGGGCAACAAAATCTATATCTTAGCTGGTGTAAATGGAAACCTGTGTCACCATTGCCCTATGGGGATGTGCCTGTTTTATGTGAGGGCTCAGTTTTGGAACAGATAGTAAATACATAATTCAGCAGTGGACCAGGCACTCCCTATCCCCCACATACAGACACTCCATTTAGCCTTGGGCTCTGATCTCAGCCTGGCAATGGAGCAACTTTGTCACTTGAGAGAGACAGAGATCGAGATAAAAATCATAGGAGGTGGGAAAATGTTGATCAGGAACAGGTAAGAATGACAAGATGTCAAGAGGAAAACAAATGAGACAAAAGGCAAAATCCGCAGATGAAGGAAAAGTGAGGGGCAGTGATTTTTTTTTTTTGTGAAAGTTCACATGTCAGGCTGGCAGGCTGCCCGCGGCATACAGCCGAAAAATCTATTTAACGTCTGCTTCACAGGGTGACAAGAGGGTTGATTGGCAGAGAGCAGAGAGACGCTTTTGATCATGTGTCCTAACAAGCGATTCCAGCTCATGTCTCTTCAGCCTGAACAGATCTACATTACCTATTCAAACAAAAGTGACAGACCAGAGCGCTGCTTCGCTGGGCTGCTGCACCACACCACAGGCCAAGACAGAACACACACACAGAGGAAGACCCCTGCTGATACACAACATAAACACAAACGGGTGCAGATGCAGCCACAACCACTAAACTGTATCAACTATTTAATCAAATAGATTACTTGCATCATAGTAAATAACCTGGCCAAAATGTTACTGACAGAATAAAAACACACATAAATAACTACACTGCATACAGAAGTAAAGCTGGTGCTTGATTGATGTTTGGCCAGTGTGTGTGTGTCCAGCCAGGACCATCCTATCCTGAAGGATGCTGTACTCAGAAGGAACAGAGATATGAGCCTGAAGAATGCCTCAAAATTCACAGCCAAGGCAACTGGATTTCCAGCACTCATTGCATATGCATAGAATCAGAGGCTCATGCTCAGATCATTATAACAAAGATTCCTATTAATTAGGTGGGATAAGGCAGAACCAGATGACATGGCAGCTGGGATGAGAGGAGAGGGGTGAAGGGAGCGAACCGAGAGGAGGAGAGAGTGCATCACTCTGCTGGGGTGGGGGCAAAGATAGAAGTTTTTTTTTCTTTTTTCTTTTTTTTTTTTAATACAATATTATGGCATGTTTATAATATAGACCAGATTATGCATTACATTCTCTTATAAGACTTTTAATTTTCTTTTTCATTGCTCGTGTTAAAATGATAACAATTACAGTTTTTTTTTGTTTTTTTTTTTAAGTATGCCTGGTGCCATCAAGCACCTGCAGCCAATTTTCTGTACGCCTCTATGTGGAGTCAGCAGGGGCTGTGACACTGACAGGGACAGTGTTACAACAGAGTCAAGAGTTCATCGGTGCTAATCAAACCGCAGGCTTAAAGCTGATCCTATTCTCTTCCAACGCTTTCACCCATCCCTGAATCTCATTACATGGCATGCTGTAATAGAGGATAATGACCCAGGGCTACCAACACAATGCTGATCACTCCCCCACATTCAACCTAGTGCACAGTCATTATACAGTGATAATACACAACCTTGCCAGAGGGATTACACTTACAAATAAAGGCGAGGTGATAAAAGCAGTGGCAGAGAGGTCTAAGTGGTAACACAAAAACATATGCAGTAAATAAAACTCTAAGCCAAAATACTATTAGTTTATACTAAACTGTGTGTTTTAATGTCATAACCTGCATGGGTTACCCGCCCCTGCAGTAGGAGAGCTCTGTTGTCAGTGGCCATTAAATGTTCTTTTACCTGTGATTACAAAGGGGGTTGGATTTAGCTACATAGTGGTATGGCTCCCCTTTGCTAAGCTAATTAGCCGTGACACTGTCAAAAGGCTCCAGGTGTTGAGTATTCTGCTTGGGTACCTACTAAATCCACTCTAACAGTTGCACATAGCTGTAGCCATAATGAACGACAACCACACAATTCTTAATATATTTGTCTTTCTGACTTCTTGACAATTTTTTCCTAAATGATAAAAAATGGAAAAAGGTTGGGAGGTGTCAGTTTATCTTTAGTACACCTTTTAACCCTGATTTCCCACTGTTATAAGGAGCTGAGCAATATAATGAGTATGTACATGGAGCATCACTGTCAGAGAATGGTAAATTCAACCAATAAAGGGCTCAACACAAAAGTATAAACCATATTTAAAACTGTATTAACTATAGTATTAGGTTGAGGCCCTCTTGCTTCTTATTGGTTTAATTGTTTTACATCTATGCTGTGTGACAATAACAAAAATAAATCTATATGTACCTGAATCCGGTTCAGTGTTGGTTGTATACTGCAAGTAGATACTGAGCCATAAGGAAAATCCCTAAAAGCTTAGACAGGAAGCTGAAACCCAATTACCCGTCCTTGTCTTGGGGACGATCATAAAGACCCAACACACAAAGTATTTCTGTGTTGACTTGCATGGTATTGATTCATACTTTAGTGCATTATATAAAACTGTTCTAATTGCATGTGAATCAAATCAAGGTCACCTTGGGTTTTTATAATGGTGGCTATTTTTCTTTTTCCCTTAATACTTTATACTGACATTTTTAACTCTTGACAACTGCTGTCTGGAGACTTATCCATAAATAATGCATTTACAATACCTAGTAAATAAACATGGGGCACAATCGTTAGCCCTGCTGGCAACTGGGCCTAATAGAGCTTTTACAGCAAAGGTGACTATTCAGCTAAATGCGTTGCTCGCTGCTGGGAGGACATTTTCATTCATTAGCACAGTCACAAGCACTTAAAGCACTTTAAGGACCAGAAATGGAGAGGAAGGGTGGAAGGATAGAGAGGGTGAAAGGGTACAAATATATAGAGATGGAAGGATATAGGTATAACACTGAACCCTGCATCTATTGTTATGATGCTTATAATTTAACATAGTCATTAAGGAAATTGGCCTAGAATTTTCACTGAAAAAAGTCACTGTATATGTTTTTATTTTCCCAGGATTTGTTGTATAATAATTAAGTGGAATAACCTATCTCCTACTATCCCTGCACTTTAATAATATAATTTATATATTTATTATTTTATTCTGAAACTGCGAGTTATCAGACTATGGTAAATAAAATGACTCACTTTACAATCATTACTGCATTAAAAGTGTTTTTCAAAGGCCATCAGTAACAAGCAGTTCTACCACTGTTTTAAGTCACTTAAGTGAGCTTTCACAGTTCACAGTGACATTCTCTGTCCATCAGGACAATGAACTTTCTTGACCAGACAAGAAAACCCAGAGAAGAATGGCAGCAGATGGTTAAGAGTCTCTGAGGGCCCCGGTGATCCCGACTAGGCAGGCACCGAAGCAGCAGAATTAGACACAACAGTTGTCATGCTTAGATAAGCGATATATTTAGCTCATCTGTTGCTTGTGCCACATTAGCAACATCATTAAGACAACAAATGGCTTTTCATTCTCCTCCTTCCCCTTCTTGTGTGATCTTTAATAGGTTAATCCTGTCCTTTTCAATTTCCAACCGTGCGTCGTTCCATAAACAAAGGCGTAAGATTGTAATTTCTCAAAAGGTTTCCATAAGGTTTCTTTGGCATTTTCTCAGAGTCCCTCTCAATCCATTTTACAGTGATCACTGATCATCACCACAGAAGCTTCCTCAAGTGCACTCAAGAACAGAGCATCTCTCAGTGTCTGTAGCTTGGGGACAGCATACTGAACTTTGTGAGCCTCTTGTCTTCTGCTATGCTCCCAGCTCAGAAACTAATTTCCTCCAACAAGGGAGTTTATTTTGGTGGTGATGATACACAGTGCATGAGGCAGACCAAGTCTCTATTATTAACAGGAGATTAAAACAGCTGTATGGCACTCTAAAGCACCCTCTCCTCACTGCGCTAACATACGGCCCTGGATTACAAGCTGCACTTGACCATTTAAATTACTGCAACAACCAGCCTTCACCAGCTGGAGCTCATTACCATAACAGCCGCCATCACTACAGAGAGCACTGACAATCCAGCTCTGGAAATCAACCTCATCAGAAATAAACATGAAATATGTTATGAAACTTGCGACACAGATGATAGAGAGGCGGTAACTTTCTAAACTACACCTTGTACCTACAGCACTTTTAGGCCACCCTTAGCTATGCTGTTTTTACATGATTGAAATAAGTATAATATCTATTTCTTATTGTTTTGGTTTTTTTTAAATTAAAATACAACACAAATAGAGAAGAATAGAATATTGTATACAGCCTTAAAAACTCACAAAGGTATAAACTACATGGCCACTACAGGAAACAGTTTTTAGTGTAGTCACTGTTCCCATGACAAAAGGTCACACAAACAATATAAAATATTGGACATGTTTTGGATAAAACCTGAAAACACCAGAAGATCACTTCAATAAAGCTCATATAATGTCTGCACAGAAGAGTTCAAAATATGTTAAATATAAAGGAAAGTCACACTAAATACTAGATATTTGTCATTTTTTTCATTCTTATTGCTGTTCCATATTTAAGATGTATCTTGTTCTGTTGTATGAACCTCATCATATATCATTATACTCTTTCTAAAACAGCAAACCTATTGGTAGCCTAAAACTTTTGCCCTGTACTGGATTTTACTAGCATATTTGCAACAGTAATTTCTCTCAACATGTCCCCTGCCCTCACATCGAAGGCCCCTGTGTTGAGTGCAGTGGTGAGGGGCTGCATTGTACTAATGTAGAGGAACAGAAGTGTGCAGTGCTACCATATTGCACCATTATGTGTCTAAATTATGAGCCTTTTCCCTTTCAGATTACTGATATGAAGCAGCTATAATACAGTATTAATTCTGCATGAATAGGTGTACAAAACAGAGATGTTATTTAGCTTAATGAATGAAAATTTCCCATGTGCACCAGCATGTATCAGGTGTTTAATCTTTCAAATTTTGACCTTTGCTGGTCGTTATGATGATATCAGTTCTCCAATTTGTAGGTGTTTGACTGAATAAGAGCTGATTGTTCTGTCTTTTATCACATCAATTACCTCACAAATAATCAGTCTTCGTGTTAGTATTGAGCTAAACGATTATCTGGTGAGAGGCCTGCGATGCTCTGATACAAAGATCACCAAACGAACACTTAAAAAAGAAGTGGCAAATTATTTTTAGGCTAACAGAGGTCTAATTTATTCGTCTGATGAAGTGCTTAAGCTAAGAGCTCCCCAGACACTAAATGAGACACATGCATTCCCAAGGGGGTTTAACATTTGATTGGATGTAGTTATATTACTACAGCCCTAATTAAGAAGGGGGATGTGTTTCAGCAGCTCTTTCAAATATTTGTTTTTCCGCCATACTCTTGATAGACTGCAGGCTGTGGGAGGGAGAGCCAACCAGGGTAAAGTAGGATGCAGATATGGCAGAGAACTAACAATCTTATCATAGCAAAAAAAAAAGTTTTTTACTGTCCGCTGCAAGAAAATAATGAATCTTTACTGATGAAAATGTGTTGAAAAAGAGGGTTTATTTAAGCTGAAGAAAAAGGTAAAATCCATGAGAATGACTTTGGGTGTTTATAATGAACTTTGATGAATAACTGTGCTGAGTGAAAAGTGTTCTGTGTAGCAAAATAAAGAGGTAATGTTCCTGGCATTGGGTCAACTCTATGAGTTTTATAGTCAAAGAGTTTGCCTTGGCATGGAAGAAGACCACACTTATGCTGATGTGTACTGCTACACAGTCTTTGTCACATTGGAAGGCGTTCAGAACAAACTGGAAACACTGTAACGTCAGTATTCCCAACTTGTGTGTTCCTGCATGTGTGCGTAAGATGGAGAGATAGAACCAAAAAAGAGGCAGAAAAAAAAGAGTCAGGAAGCCAGACATTATAAAAATTAAGAAGTCGGAGAATTTAAGTGGATTAAGCCCTCTGAGGAGGAAGTTTTTCACACAAACGTACATGCATAAAGGTACAGGGGAGTCATACCGTCTTGCTCTGTCTTTGTCATCTCCTCCAGCTTCTTCTGCTTCAGTGTGTCCACGACGTCTGCCAGGCTTCCTTTGCGGCGCTCAGGAGTTCCAAACGCTGATCCGCTCAGCAGGTCACTTCGCTCCCGGGCCCCCTCCTCAGGCTTGTGAGGGGAAGTGGAATTGTTCCGGAAGGAGTACAGGGAACATACTTTATTGCTGTCAGATTCCTGTAAGACAAACAAAAGTTGGGAGGAAAAGCAACAAGGGATGGGATTTGTATTAAATGATGAGTGTACTTCTGTGTTCCGTCAGGGCTCCATTGAGCTTTTTGACAGTTTTCTATTCAAATGCAGTGATTGCTAGGTTTTTGCAGCTCAGGGTGATTTGGCCATATCAAATGGCTTCTCTCTGGCTTTCATACAGCAGCTTCTGTATCTTCAACAGAGCTAGCTGCGCTGGTAAATGAGATATGACAAGTGAAAAATTGAGATGAAATGATGAGGTACACTTTCACAGGGCATATCCATAATGTGCTCAGGCTTTACTTTTCATCTGCAGAGACTACACAGAGAAACCTCCCAACTGTAATTTCTCAAATTGCTTTTGAGTGTGCATTTGTGTTAGGGTGACTGCTGTGTAATTTGTTCATTTTCTAGTGGAGACCCATTCTCAGCTGAGTGCCTTGAGCCATCGTAAATCTGTGTCCTGTCTCAAGCTGTTGTTGTTTTTCAGTCCCACCTGTGTATGGTTTAGTATTTAACTAAAGGTCCTGTCTCTGGCTGACTGGCTGAGTGCTCCCTGTGCACAAACAAGAGACAAGAAGCAACAGTGGAGAAGAATGGGAGACAGTTTGAGGGGGAGAGAGAGAGAGAGAGGGAGGGAGGCTGCATATGGGAGTGTATAGTCAGCACATGGGCCATGGCTGAGAGTTGTGTCTGACAGAAGGTAGTGTTAATTATGGTTTGTGGAGTCTGAGAAAGCAGAAGGTAGCTAAGCAGCCAGGAGTTGCAACCTTTAACGGGGGAACAGTTAGCTCTGATTTAAACTTTGGCAAACCTGCCCCTGTAGCTAAAGTGAAGAGAATAAACATGACACACATCTGTATCCAACACAAACTGCATGCCTATCATGGAAAAGTGAGCTGTAATCAACAGCAATGTGATAACAGAGTGTAAAAGAGCTGGGTTAAATGATAGAACTATGTCTGGATATGGCTCCAGTGAGCCACTGATGATCCTAAATAAAAAGTCAGGAATGCGGTAAACTGGGTAGGAATGTTGACAGTGCCAATTTCTCATCCCTGCGTGGCATGTCGAGCCCCAGGCAGAATTGCAGTGGTGTGTAGGGTGGTCTAGTACCAAGCGCCAGGGTGGCACAACCGACCAGCCTACTCTGCACCTCCCAACCCCGAGTTGGATGATTATGCAGTGTGGCAGAGACAGTGGAGAGTGCTTGAGGGGAGTGGAGCAGTGCTGGGTTAATCAGCTGGCGCAGGTTCAGGGCACAGCCCACACAGACACATGGCACAGCAGTGGAGTCAGGTAATCAGCAACACTCATTCCATTCACCTTATGCCTTTCTCTTTTCTTTTCTATATCTGCCTTTTTCATCGTCCATTTCACCTTTACCTCTGTTTTTGCTCACTTCTTCTTTATACTTATGATCCCTTCAAAAAATAAAAATATGCAAGTTGAACAAACATTTACATCCCTAACTGCATTGAAACAGTCTTTATTATAGGATGTCAATGCCAGGAAGACAATATATTTACACACTCACACTTTAGCCCAAATCAATCTCTGTTAAATTCAATTAAAATCTCTGTTACATAGATGGAAGATTACAGTTTTACCTACACTGTACTTTCAGTGTTATATCTGCTTCACTGCCTTTCATCCCTTAGGAAAATTATATTTTTACATAAAGCAACTTCAGCCATAAACACTTTCAGTCCTACTTCTATTTAAAATAATACATTCTAACGTTAAACTGTCTGTCTCACAAACTGTCACAAAATTTTCAGAAATAGAAAAAATACAAATATATGGCTCTTTTTAGTTTAATTATCATGTGTCTAGAATTTTCTTAAATGTATTATTTTAGTTTGCAATTACACTGTTACAGATATGCCTGACAGGGAAGTACTGGCATTAATTTTCAACTAATATTCGTGAACCCTGTTAAAATTCCTTCTCCTGAAATCCCATAAATAAAAGGACACAGCTTGTGAATTAGCTGCATCACTCAGCCCACATACCCCAGCATCATGAGGAGCAGTGGTGTACAGAGCCTATTCACGCGTCTGTGTGTGTCTGTGCTGCAATGCTAAGATGTTGAGGGTCTCAGTGGCCAACTGCAGAGCTACTTCAGAGGCCCTCTGGGTCTCTTTACCACAGACCCGTCTGTCACAGACAACCACCTGCCTCCCATGTCTATAGCCCACAAGTGCCTACGCTCCTCTTCGCTCCGCTCATATCAAAGTAGCTCCACACTTAGAATGTACAACGTCTGGCTGCAGATGTAGCCTAAACACAACAAGAAAAATCAAACACGTGCTACAGACAAGATGTGTTTTTATAACAACATGACTACAGCCTACAGAGGAATGCGAGGCTTTCTCCTTCATCGGCCATGATGCAGTTGGGGTTTGGACATTATCTGAGGGAGAATTAGAGGTCCTCCGTTTAACCTAATAATAGCTAATGGTTTAGTGTTTGGCAGAGCCATGAATCTGAAGACCCCAAGAATCCCAGAGGTGTCACCGTATTAGGGAACCACGGTGCTGGAGACAGTGATAAAATATTGTCTGAGCTTCTTTGTACAAACCAGTAACAATGAGCGCCTGCTGAGCCTCAGGCTTGAATACCCAGAGGAGGACAGTAAAAAAGATTTGCACTTCCTCTGAACTGTAGATCTTACATTATTCTGCTTTAATACATTATTTTTATAAAGAAATTTTATTCCATTTCATCATTTGTGCCTGTCCATGATTATCCAAACAGTTTATATTTATTATTTAATACATAAGAATGCAGAAGAATATACACAAGAATTTCTTTTTTCTTTTCTTCTACATAAACTACTCTACATTCATCACATTACACTTCTGTATTTTCATGAGTGCATATCTATCTCACCATGCGCTGTTGTGCTGACAACAGGCTGTCCCAGTCACTCTCTGGTGGAACGCTGCTGAGCGGCTGCATTTCATCAGGGTGGGCTTTGCCATGAAGCAAACTGTGCAGAGGCAGCTGTGGTGTGCCATGGGCCTCGGCACTTTCCTCTTTCTCCCAGGACAAGTGCTCCTGGTTCATGGTATCATCCCCATCGACCACAGAGGCAAAAGGAGACGTGGCTTGCTTGGAAGACATGACTCTGCTGTGGAGTAAGAAAAAGAGAAGGGTCAAAAGGGGCATTCCATGAGGATAATCAACAATACACGCAGAGGAATGTTTCCTGTTATGCAATACTGGAAGTTATGTTGAAGTGATCTGCATGACTGTAACAAGGATTTTAAGAGCTGCACCTTTGCAGAAAGACAAGCATAGGCTTCAGAACACACTGAGCATCCACCTGATTATGGTGTATGGGGTTTGCCACAGGCCGTGCGGTTCCTAATTCTTTGTTTAATGTAGATGGATGGCTTGATCTAGAGCTGGAACTGTGCCTGGTTGGGGCCTGGCCCAAACCTCAAGACAGTTATTTATGCAATGTGTCAGCAAGCGAATGGAATACCAGCAGATAAAATGAGAAAAACAAATTTAAGTTAGTTTCTGGTAAACGGATGTAATTTTGTCACTACATAAAATTAACTTTTTTCCACTTAAACGATATGTGGAATATTTTTTATCCTTTAAATTTCACATTATCATTCAAGTTCGTCCTTCATGCACCTTATCATTTTCCTTCCACGGTGTGGTTTTACTTATAAGTGATAAAATATAAACAAAAACCAGCCTTGTCCTCTTTTGTTTCTGTTCATCAAATTAAGAAATGATTAACATTTTGGTGTGACAGTATCCCCCCAGGCCAACAAATCCTATTTAAGCAGCTTAAAATCAAAAGCTAACTTTGGAGGACAAAATTCACAAATCTGTCACATGCTTTCATGAATATTACAGTGAAGAGTGTACTTGACATATCAGGTGCAAAGGAAACTCATGTTAATTCCAATTTATATTTTTCCCCCCTTTTTTCTTTTTTTTTTCTTTTTCTTTTTACAACCCAGCTCTTTTTGGTGCAGAATTTATACAACCAACGCCGCTTTTCTCACAATTAATGAGGCCACACTCATGCTGTGTGCTACAATGAATGAAATTAACCACTGTGCCAGCAAATCTAATTATGCATTTGGTATTAAATTAAAAAGGGGATAATATGGCCTTCCTACTGATGTGAAGTGGAGAGAAGGAGCTAGAGCATATTTAACTCCTAATCCGCTTTTCCCTGAGCTGTTGTTCTTTTTTTGTAAACTACAGGAGAGTGACCATTAAAAGTAAACTGTAACTGCTTTAGTCTCAGTCATCTCCAGAGGATGACAGTAGTGTGGGAGGCAGAGTAAGAAAGGGAAAGAATAGATGTGAAGGTATTTGCATGTGACAGAATACATAGGGCGATTCTTATAGTAAATTTCATCACTGACCACCATCTGCCCCGTTCTCCTGTTCAATCCACAGGGGTCAGTGTGACAGCGCTTTAGGTCCTCCCACTGCTCGCCTTGTGGGGCTGAGGAGGGGTGGGCTCTTAATTCTGTGACAGTCTGTGTCCTTACATTTTTCAGAATCAAATGCCATAGGAAAATATTTAATCATCTTAGCAACATATTTTCTGAACAAGGTTTTGGGTTGAAAAGATCCTTTCAATTTATTATCATTTACATAAGGCAGAGTAAAAGAGATTAATAAATAAAGATTCGGTGCATGCAGTAATCACTCTATAGATTTTTAGCAATGATTTTAAAACATTAGATTTCAAGGAGACGTTCATTCTAAATGTGGTGGCTTTCCTGTTTTCATTTATTTCTCAAATCATTAAAAGACAATAAAGGTGTGTAGAGATCATAACAGAAGCAGATCAGAATTGTTACTCATATTCTCAGACAAACTATATATATCAGAGTCAGTTTCTCCAAATAGTTTTTCCTCACACCCACACACACATACACACTCCCTGGCACATAGCCACAGATCAACCTGAGCAGTGAAGTGGGACAATAAACAATGGTTGAAGTTAATCTCATGTGTCTCAGCAGCTGCACAAACAAACCCAGTCAGGCAGGTAAGTGACAGGGCAGAAGTCTGAAGTCAGTCTGTCAGTCAGTCTTACTGTCAGCCCCTCTGTATTTTTTTGCCTCTGTGTCTGGCTGTGTTGCCGTCTGTGTCTTCAGTGGGACTCAGCCCTCAATTTTAATCAGCCATTAAATTGTTTCCTGTAATTATATGGAATAGAAAGTGATCTCAAAATTGGGTGTTGTTAATTGAAAATCAAAAGTCAGAGTGAAGTTGAAAGGATTTAGGTAATCGTGTGTGTCTGCTCGTGTGTGTGTGTGTGTGTGTGTGTGTGTGTGTGTGTGTGTGTGTGTGTGTGTGTGTGTGGTACAATGGGATTAAGAACATAGATTCTGACGTATTTTTTATTCATGCCCCCAAAAAGCTCAACCCTGAAGCGCAACAAGCACCTTGTTCTCAATGGAGTGTGAGAGTGAAACAAAGCACGGCTTTTGTATTACACAGTAAATCAAGTGGTATTATTTTACCACTAAAATATTCAGTCTCTCAGGCACTTTTACTTTGGTCTCCAGCCATCAGTCAAACTGCTGAGGCGTGAGTGAGAGAAGGGGATATAGAGAGAGAAAAGGAGAGGGAGCGATGGAGACTCTATCCTCCTGTAACATGTGTCTACAGCAATCTTGTTAAAGAATGCAACAGATCTGCGGCAGTCTCCATAACAGTATTTGTCAGCAGGAGTTAATAATTTATTAGCAGTGCTGGGAGGGCTGCGCTCAGGCAGCTAAAGAGTGCAGAGAACCCCCTCTGCCCCACCCCCACCTCTGACAAGCCCCATACAATACTACCTCATATTATTGAAAGGGAAAAGGGGAAGTGTGGCAATAATTCTCTGAAAATATCTAAAGGCAGCCTATTTTATTCCTCATATTCAGAGTGGAGATCACACAGCTCTGAGATCTAAAAGGGGTTTGTGTCAACAGATCAGTACACACACACACACGCACACACACACACAAAACAAAGATATTCAATGAGGAGAAAAATAAGCAGGAAAATCCAGTTGAACTTGGAGATGCCTACATGTGCAGACTTTGCTCATAATTTCCTACTAAATGACCAAAACAGGCGAAAGAGCAAATATTGCACTTTTTTAAACTCTATTTTTATATGCTTAAATCTCTTTCCATTGAAATATGTACCATATGTGTGTTAAAACACTAAAGAGTTGAAATATGGAAGATGCAGTGCATAAATCCTTGACATACCGCCCTCCCTTATGCTTGATTACACAATAACAATAGACAGCAAACAAACCAGAGTAATCAATAGGCGCATGAAACACTGCTTTCCTGCTTGCTTTCTGACAGACAAAGCCACAATGAAAAGCCACTTTGAGGACTTACCGCAGACATAAGGAAGGGTCATTTAAAGAAGAGAAGGGGTCTATATATAGCTGACAATATTGCACACATTTGAAGGATTAGGACTTAAGTTCTCCAGCCATGGGCTCATATGGCCAGGAATGCTTTGAGTCATGAATTGTTCCCGGCGATAATGTTTCATCATCGTGCAAAACAACCTCTGCTTAATTGGTTGAGTATTAGAGGAGTGTTGTGCACCGCTCATCTTAGGGGTCTTGTGACTGGGAGGCCATGTGTCCTCAGCTATCCCATTTCCTCTTTCATCGTAAAAGGGTCCAACTGACTTTCACCCACTGTATGTGCTCTGTTACGCTGTTTACCTTTTATAGACAATGGTGATGAGTAACTCCACACCAGCTCCCCCACCCACTTGCCCACTTGTTTGTCCCTCTCCTGATGTCTTACACTTCCAACTTTTGATCACCGGTCCCGACAGAAATAAAACACTGCACCCTTTTCCTCTGTGCATTCAAGTCCTCAGATACAGAAAAACAGTCTCCGATGTAGCCTTAACTTAATATACAAAAGAGCAGTAAAATATGAATAAAAGTCACTAATTTGTGTGTGGGGGGATCACAATCTGGCGCTAATGTTTGCACACTGTCATCAGAGATAAAAACAGTTACAATATCACAACACTTGAAGTGTGTTTCTGGCTGCAGCAGAGCTTCTAATATCTACAATTATAAGGGTGTTACAACTGTTGTGTTTTCATCACTGAATTGTACTACATACAGACTAAAGACCTTTGAAATCATAAAAAAAATCAATTAAGTGATGTAAATTAAATTCATTTATTAACACATAAAAATGAATTGTAAAAGTAGTGATCATCTTTCAAACTGTGGTGAAAGCAAATGAAATAGTACTCTGCTGTGTGTGTGTGTGTGTGTGTGTGTGTGTGTGTGTGTGTGCGTGTGTGTGCGTGTGTGCGTGTGTGTGTGTGTGAGACTGCGTGGCGGTGTGTATGAGAGTGAAAGTCAGAGAGAGAGAAAATCATCTGTGTGTTTCCCTTCAGGGGTTCCTCCTGTTCTAACAGGTGTCGTGGTAGGGTTCCTCTGGGTTCTTCACCTGCCATAATGAGATATTACTACCTGACAGCTCCCAGCTGGAGGAACATTGACACGGAATCCACCATTTAGCACAATTAAATTATCACCCTCCATTGTGATTGTGCCATGCTGTGCGGCAGCCAGGTTTCTGGATACATAATCAACTCGTAATAAGGGCTGTATACATCGTGCACAGGTATTCTCTGTTACATACACACACACGCAGCGGCTGTACTTGCAAATGTAGGTAAATCAGAGAAGTGTAAGAACTATTTCAGTTTTACCCATCCATTTGTCCATTTGAGTCAGTGATACACAAATTGATTTAAATCTCTAAAATCTCGGCCGACACAGTAATTAGAGATAATGGTCTTAAAATATAGTAAATGGTTTGGAAAATACGAATTTTTCAACAAGCTAACCTACTGTACAGTCACTGGAGAGTTGTCTAAATGAATTTGTTTAAATTGTTCCTCCATTATTGTTGACCTTCCCCTGCAAAAAGTCAACTCAATTACAGCGGCACTTCATTCTCACTTCATCCTCTCTCCTGATACCTTCTCTATTAGAAACTACCACAGTTACTGCAGCTAAAGCCCACACTCACATGATAGCCACCCAGAGCAAATTAAGAAAGCCACCTGAAGTGCACACTTTACATATTGAGCAGAGCATTGATAATTACTTTGCAGGGTAAATTATTTGCAATAATATGCTGCTAGAGGAACTGCTCTGTATCTCACTTTAAACACTTGTGCAGCTGCTATGACAGCATGGTTGGTGTCCTTGCCCCCCACGCCAGGCGAAGGCAGATGCAGGTGTGAGAGTGCTTAAGTGTCCCTGTCTGTCTACTCAGGAAGGGTCGATGAGCACTCACACAGTGAATCCCTCGTTGCCCCCTCCCTCTCCTCCTTCTCCTCCCTCTCCTCCTTTCCCTTTGGTCCCCGGTGCTATTGGCCCTTTTTCTGATCCCAGGACACAAGCTCAGAGCTGGATGGTATAACAGTGTCTCAGTTCCCCAGGATATACACAAGTTCACCCATGCGGAGGCTTTCACAGATGAAGAATAACCGTCCCAAAAATTCACTACTGGCCCTTTTCTTCTGCCCTGGCCTCATTCTTTAACAGAAATTATCCTCTAGAATTAGAGCACACTGGATGTTGTGAGTCAAACGCTTAAAGAAATACACACAGGAGAAGACAGTAACAGCTTTTTTCTTTACAACAGCATTTTCCTTAACCGGCCAAACTTTCCCTGCCGGAGAGAAAAAAAAAAACTAAGACAAGAAAAGCTATTTGTTGTTTTATCCGTCTCACTCTCTTTTTTTCTGGGCCTGCTGGAGGATGGAGTTCCCAAAGAGCCTTCTGTTGCTGCTGCTGCTGCTGCTGCTGCACTTAAGCAAACCTCACAGCGAGTCAAGCCATCAACCAACACAACCCTATTTGCTGAGCAACAGTGGAGCTTTGTGGCTTGCCTCATAGTTGACAGTAAGTTATGAGCCCTTTGTGAGCAGGAGAAGGAAAACAGAGATCGGAATTTGGCAAGAACATAATAATACAGAATTCTCCTGTTCATGGAACCTGAAATTTTCATGGAAACAATCGAGCATTGTTAAAGGAAAGAAAAGCAACGGTGACAGATGAAATATAGAGGGGGGCCCCTTTTTGTAAAACAGTAAACAAAGCGCTATTGAGGCCAGGTCCGCTCTGTCATTTATAAAGATAACTTCTGTGCACTGGAGATTCTTTAGCAAATGGCTGTTCTTCAGCAAATTGAGTGTAACATCTCTCTCACTTGCCAGAAAAGTGAGTTGAGAAGCTGGGCGGGGAGCCGGGTGCCAAACAGAAGTGAGGGGATGCATCCCAAGTTACCAAAGAGATACACAATAAGTCTATAGGGAGCTTGGAAATCTGGAAAGGGAGGGGAATCTTAAAAGAAAAAGAATGCAAGGTCTTTGAGGGAGAAAAAGAAAAAAACGGAATCTCACATTTTTGCCCAGTATTCAAGACTAATCTAATTGTAAATTACCAGTTTTAAAGGGAAAATTAAAAGCTCAGGCAGTGTCTGAATGGCTTATGAGAGGAGGAGGGCCATTGTACTATATGGCAGGGGAACTAAAGGCCTCACTCTTTAGTCTTGCCATCATGAGGTCATCATTGGCAACTTCAGTGCCCAGCAGAACTGGGGCTGGTACAACTGCTGTTGGTGTGGACATCTGGAATGCCGACGCACGGTGGCCCACTTTCTCCGTCACTATCCTTGTTCCTTTCATTTTTACTAGGCTTCAAGGCTTCATGAGGCCTGTTCACCAAATTACCACATTTGCAATGTGTACAGAAAAGAATAGCAGTTTTGTTCCCTTTCATTCTCATTTTATAAATGGATTTCTGTAGCTAGGGGGAAAAATGAGGAAATTACCTTCAACACTGTTATAATTAAGCTGCTCTATTCTGTTCTAGAGGCTAGGAGGACAACAGCTCATTAGCTACAGTTAGACCTACCTCCAATTCTTCAGTTTTTTCCCCCCTCTGCTATTCTTTTTTCAGCCCTTGTGAATAAATTAATGGTATTCATTCGACACACAAATGTCTCTCCCCTTGTGACAACTGGACTTCTTTCCCTTTTTGTCTTTGGGCTCTTGTGTGTGTTTTTTAAGGACTGTGAGAATAAGGGCCGGGATGGAATTGGGGAGGGGAGAGGGTAGCCACGTTTCATGTGACACGTCAATTGGAAAATCAAAACAGGGGTAGTTCATTTGCTCCACCCAGATGAGGCCATCTAGCAGAGCTATGATGAATAGGGGTCAGGCAAGCCACACCTCAAAGATTTATGATTAAGGCTTATTATGTTGGGAAACTGACATTGATTGCTGATTTAAACCAGTGAAACCAATTAATTTACCAGTGCTGAATAGAAAGCATGGTCAACAGTGTGTGTCATTCTGACAGGTTGGACAGGAAGAAGCAGAGCAAAAGTGAAGGACTAAATGAATGGCTGGCACCCAGCTCTGTTTGGAGGTGGTTAAAAGTTACTACGAGTGATTGACAGCTGATACAAAAAAAGAGAAAGACTGAGGAAAAATTAGATCTGAAGAGCAAAACCAGAAACCCCAGCCACTGATCTGAGTAATTGCCCAAAAATTTGGTTCATAGAAGACATGTACAGGCTGCTGTTTTAGCAATGCTAAGTTGGTTTCATTCATCGGCTCATACCGAGAGAACCTGAGTAAATGAATGTGAAACATAGCCCTAATAAAATCAGAGAGCTGACAGACATGGTTGAACAGAAAAATGTGCTGTATTTCCACTCTGGGGAAGCGGGCACTGTAGTGGATTAGATGCTGCCTGAAACACAAAATGCCTCAGCAGTCTGCTGTTAACCATGTGTCTGACCACTTTTACTGTGCTTCAACTCTTTTGTGCATTTGTCCACAGTGGTACATAAAAGACACAAGCCACAAGTGATATACCTACCACAATCGATTAACCAAGTAAATTTTGTGCCGTGATCAAAACAAATGCCATGTTGCGCTTGGTTGTATGTGTCTGGTTTTTTTTCCTGTGTTTTTTGGGGGAGTTTGTGCATTTAGTTTCTCCTTTATCCGTGTGTTGTCTCACTCAGAGGACACATGCATCATGACAGTGCTTCAAAATGAAATCATTAACTAAATTGCTTTCTAAAAAAGCCACAAGTGTGTGGCAGGATTTGTGTGTGTGTTTGGCTGTGGGCCATGGGCCTCTGGTTCCCAGGCAGCCTCTGCCCCGGCTCTGTTGTGGTTCCCTGCCACCACACTCATTATGCTCAGCCTCAGCACAGCACGGTGCAGGGCTGCGGCTCGCCTCGCTTCACTCACTGGGCTGGTAGGAAATAATCTGGTAATCTCAAACTACTCCTCCATTTCAACTGGGGCCCCATTCACACAAAGAAACTCTTTGTCCTGGGACATTTATGGCCCCCTTTGGCTCTCAATCACTAAATCAATCAAAAACACATTAAACAAATATGTTTTTATACTTAATGTTAAAAGCTTTAAAGGGAATTTTAATGCTATAATGTTAGTATCATACAACAATTCCTACTGTTACTTTTCAAAACTGAAAAACAATTGTTCGTAACAGGGGATAAACTGAATGTCATGTTAGAATGTGCAGACAAATCATACAAATCAGAAACATACAGTAAATGTCCAAAAGGGAAAAAAAACCCTCAACTTTCTGGAAAGTCTATCAATCCACCTGAGATGCATTTTGGTAAACAAAGCAAACCCAGTGGAGGGCAAATAGAGACTGAAGGCCAGACAAATATTTGATAAGAGGATACGGACTGTAGCTGGGCTGTATGATAGGTTAGCCATGACCCAACGTACACACACACACACACACACACACACGCACACACACACCTACACACACACACACACACACACTCACCTAACCTTAACTTTGTCTCTGACTATCTGCACTCTACTGAACTAGCAGATGTGTCTTTCACAGCCTGTGGAGTGTGTAACCAATCTGCAAACAATAGCTAGAACTTGACAAAGGTCGTTGCACTTGCAACACACGACTGACAGTAAAAGGCAGTTGAACCCCAGCAGCCATGGTACGACATGACCTTTCTTTTGTTTTTTCTTCTGTCTTTTTTAACTTTGCAGCCCACTAATGCACTTAATGATCACAGGTTTTCTTTTAGCATCTATAGCCACTCTATTGCCATCTGAGCACCTATATAAGCCCCTTACCAAAGTTTAAGTCACCTTTTTGACCTCATGTTAAGCTAACAGTTAGGATAAACATGTTCAATCCTATTAACCTAATGATATACTGTACATGGTGCTGGTTAATGTGCCACAGTGCAATGTGCTAAAAGCCCACTCTGAGGCTTAATTATAACAGACAGCCATGACAATGAAAGCGATCCAGCACCAGTCATGCCCTCTAATACCTACTGCTGTGGACACAGGATGTGGAGTGATACAAGAGGAGCTAAATTTCACAATTGCTCTCCTCTCAATAGCAGATCAAATATGTTCAGATACTTGTAAGGATTTTCAGTTCAATTCTAAAAGGAAATCACACAAAAAGAAGGAGTGTATGCTAAATATAGAGAGGAAATATGGGACACAAAGGTGGAAGAGGTTTGTACTCTTGACTCCAGGCTTAAGGAGAAGTGGTGTCAGGTGTTTGCAGCCAGTTAAGTCCCATCATTACAGAAAAAAAGCCAGCACTCTGCACATCAGGAGAAGCTTTTCTAGTTTTTGTCAAAGAGGACACACACACACACACACACGTGCACGCGCACACACACACACACACACACACACACACACACACACTCCGCATTCCTCTCTCTCTCTGTTCAGAACCGCCAACTGTCTGTGGCCATTTGTTTCATTTGTTACAAGCACAGCAGATACATTATGTTCACTAAGCAACAACTAGACTGAGTCAATATTTTGTATTATCTGGTGAGATGAGTAATCTTTAAAATAAAATCAGCATGATATTTAGAATGTGTCAGTACAAACATGACGAGAGATCAGGTGTTAAGGACAGTGGTGCCATGTAAGAGTGTATCCAAGTAATGCTGATAGGAATGTAGTGTCATGAGAGCTTTTACCTTATACCATTAAAGGTGTTGTCTCCGTTTGGTAAGAAATCAAAGTTTATTTTTCCGAGTATCCGTGCTGACAAATATCACTGCTAAACTGACAAGGATCTGAGCTCCTATCACCTCCCAGGCTTCTGTATGATGACTGTTTATTAAAAAGGGATTTGGTGCATTAACATTCGCAAGCAGTAGATGACAAAGCTGTTAAGATTCTGTGAAGTGAAACCAGGTGAAATGTTACATTAATTTGCAAGGGATGAATAGAGGGACACACAAAGAACCAACGACATGACAGATGTAGAGCTTGTCCGGTCAGCTTTGCACAACTTCTCACATTTGCAGATGAGGTCTTCAAGGCATATTATATCCATTAAGAACACTGTCAAGTACTAGAGTGGCCATCAGAGGAACTGAGCCTGGTAGAGAGAAGAAAAATGGAACATTTTCTCCTTGAGCATGGCAGATAATTAGGTAGCAGGTTGAGTAGTGGGTAAAACAGCTCCAACCTGGTGCTTAAGTTATTGTCATAAATAGGTTTAATATGTCAGATTCAGTCAAATTAAGACAAGGTGACTTTGTGTTTGGCAGCCACATACACCGTGTTGCCCCCTGAGAATTGCTCTTGTATATGATCGTGTGCATTATGTGAGCCTGGCAGCGATACAACACATTTATTTGTTTCCTCGACTCCTCTTTGAACAGATGTTTGGTCATTTGTCTTTGTCTTTACCTTGGCTGTACGAGTCAGTTTCCATAATCGCCCTATAATTGATTTTAGAGGGAGTTTAAGTGCCAAGTGGTCCCCAGAGTGACCAAAATGAGCCAAAAGAGACTCTGTCCATTGAGCTATCAGAGGCAAAACCGTCACCAGTTAGAAAAGTTAAATCTTAAATTTTTTTTTTTTTTTTGAAAGCTAAAAGTAGTGCAAGCTAAGGGCATACTCACACTAGACATGGTTTGCTCGTACAGTGCTTCAGTAGAATTGTCCCCCAGAGTCATGGTGAGGCTGTGGCTCCAGTGGGAAAGTAGGTCAACCACAAACCAGGAAGTTGAAGGTTCAGTCCTTGGGTCCTGTCCACATGTTTAAGTATTCTTGGTTAAATGCTGATACCCAAGTTCCCAGAGGTTACCCCACTGTTGCGTCAGTCAAAGGGTGACTGCGACACATTGTAAAGCACGTTCATTTTGTTTGTTAATTTGAAAGGGACAGTGCATTCTGTCCTCTTCTCTGCTCCTCCACCTCTCAGCTCCTCCCCTTCTCTGACCTCCTCTTTCCTATCCTCTCTCTTCTCTTTATGCCCCAGCCAGTACAATCCATTGACTTGACTTCTTCCCCGGAGTCGCTATGCTTTATCGCCTCACAGGTCATCATCGCAGGTTTTCCCTGGATCTTCTCTGGGCCTGCTGCTGTGCTCCTGCTTCTCCCCTGCCTTCGCCATCGTCGCTGGCTTTTCCATGTAGTTGTGGCGGTGTTTGTTATACAGTTCCATAGACGTTCAACATCAGTCTGCCGTACAACATTTGCATCCATGTGTTTCCCCCAACTCCCCACCTACCCCCCTCTCCCCTAGTCTCTCTCTCTCTCTCTCTTTTCTCCTCCTTTACCCTGTCTCTTTTATCCCAACCGGTCAAGGCAGACCATCCTCCAGGAGTCAGGGTCTGCTCGAGGTTTCTGCCTGTTAAAAGGAAGTTTTTCCTCACCACTGTCACCAGTA
>JAPQRP010000019.1:36571496-36591621 GCA_037367295.1 Apogon hyalosoma | reverse complement strand
TCTCTCTCTCTCTCTCTCTCTCTCTCTCTCTCTCTCTCTCTCTCTCTCTCTCTCTCTCTCTCTCTCTCTCTCATCTGTTTTTTTCTTTTCTCATTTTTTTTAGTCTCTGACTACAAAAAACAAAAATCTGTTATATGCCTACCATAAACATATAAAAAATTGATCTAAAATGAAAACACCTCTCCTGCCCCATTAAAATCACGGTGCACATTGTATCTTGCATGTAGGAAACTGTCACACTTTGTTTAAGAACTATTTAAAATTTAAGCATACTGATATTATTTTTCGTGAGACAGTACAAAGGCTTTTACTGAAACACAGTTTACATTTCTCCACACTTCTAAAGAGTTCGGTCTGTTTTTCACAATAGCTCTGCGATCAAGAAGCTGTGTTTGTCAAGTGAAAGTGGATACTTTGCATAAACTCATTGTGTGTGACAAAATAAAACCCATGACTCATTAGAGTAACGAAAAGCCCGTCCGTTGTGTTATGACAGCTGATGTCCTGTGTAACAAGTCGTAAACATCTGCACATCGAGGCAGGTATGTATAAGTATACTCACAATTTCCCCTTTGACCTAATTCAGCTACTTGAGAAAAAGATACTGGGATTCTTCACTGGAGGAATGTCTTAACTGTCACATCCATCCACCCCTGTTTCTCTCCTCTTTTCCCCTTTCACCCCTGCCCCCACCCTACAGCCCACTGCAGGACACAAGGCTTATCCAAGCAAAATGGCTAACTCTGATGCAAAGCCTGCCTTTAATCTAAGTCTGATTGTTGAGGTCTCCAGTCTCCCATCAGTGTGCGTGATATCTTTTGACTGTGCTTCTTCTTTGATTAAAAGAGACACTGGCAGAAGGATGTGGATTAGCAATGCAATAATGTGTTTACAATAATCACAGTGTTTCCTCACAGCTTTGAGAACAAAAGCAAACTGCTGAGAGAAAGCCAAGGTCAAAGGTCATATTGATTTTTCTTTCCTTTCTTTTGTAGATGGGATTGGAAATGGAAAAAACCTGGCAGTCACGTGTAATGCTACAAATCCACTGTAGCATACAGGATACTGTACATCTTTTACAGTTTGGCACTGTTATCCTCTTTTCCAATGGGTTTCAACAAATGCTGAGTTTGTGTTCCTACCATAAAATGACTAGTATTTTATTTTGTGCTGAAATATAAATATATTTACTTTATAATATGCAATGATTGGCTTTTCACTCATGAAATATGATTAATTTTTTTAAAAAGGTTTAATTACCAGTTAAATATGCTATGTAAAAATCTATGAGGATATAAATTTTGCAGAATTAATCACATATTTGGTACAATTTCAATTCAGCTACAACTCAGACATCACATTACTGTAGTGTGGTTTCTGTCTTCTAATTTCTAAACTATGTTTTAAAATATATGTAGGACTTGATCTTTTAGTGAGGTTTTTAATGGATTCTAAAGGAAAAATAAAATGTATTTTACTGCGTAAGAGATTTTCCCATTGAATTCCTGAAGGACATTTTGACTAGCAAGAGTAATCGTATCAAATTGTCCTTTCTTTTTAAAATGCCCCCAACAGTTCTGAGAGAGAAAAAAATGCTGTTAATTTAATCAAATAAGTGACCTTTTGAAAAAGAAATCAAAGAGGATTCATTAGCTTTAGTAAAGTTTGGCTGACAGCAGCTTTGAAAGGCAGATGCTGCTGCTGTGGCTTCTAATGAGCCACCCCTAATTAGGGAGCAACACTGGAGCCTAGAGAAGGTGGTTGACTAGGAAAGGAGCCAATGGTAAATACACTCTCTTATTTACTTCCTCTGTGTGTAATGACAGCACACATTTTTAATTAGAATCACAGGAAGAGTAAAGACAAAAAATGTAAATCTTTATGGTAGGTTGAATACAAACACAGAGCACAACAGGAAACAACAGAACATCACAAAACCGATGTGCCAGCTTCTGTCTTACCCCTGATTTAGGGTAGTTAGTAAGGGAGGGCAGATGGGGAGAGTGGTCAGACAAAAGCATGCAGTGTAAAAACACATAGAGGTTCATATCCAGGCCCTTTAAGCTTTAAAAGGGAGGGGGAAAAAAGAGGACATGTCATCTACCTTTGCCCCTCAAGTTGATGTGTCTGACTGGAGGCTATCGGGGTGAACATGCCAGTCAGTCACACACTACACGAGCACAATCATAACACATGGTTTGGGTAAATATGTTAAAACCCTTGTTTGACACAGCTCAAATATACAGACACATGCGCACACACAGATATGTGCACGCACACACAGGACAAAGTCTAAAGCTAACAGTGTGTCTGAAACTTTAACCCCTGTGAGCCCAGCACCACCCATGCCCGAACTGTGATCCTGAATGGCAACAACGGAAATGAAACTAACCTCAGTAAAAAGCTGCTACGAAGAAAGCCCTCCATGTCAGCGTGTGGGGTTCTGGCAGGAAAAATCACAGAGAACCATTTTCACTATGAAACGAGTAATAATCAAGCAGAAGAACAAGGAGAAAAGGGAGAAAAAGAAAGAAAGAAAAACACATAGAGCATACATGTTCCTCCTATAATAAGGCATGTCTTTAATTAAAGCAGAAATATGGTTACGAACCCATCCTCTCTTTTATGAACTGACATCATTAATTATACCTCTTTCCATCGAGGGAGTGGATTTGCATACAGCACTGGTTTGCACTGAGAGCCTGATGATATGTTTGCATCAAATAAACTTTGCCTACTGATCTCTATACAGTCTTTTTCCACGGCTGTGTGCAGATATATACATGTACATCCAGCACAGTAACCGCAGATCCCAGAGCAGCCCCAGTCAGTTCAGAGTAGCAAACGGTGGTCCAGCTGCAGCCCATGTGTGGCGAGGGTGCTGTGGCTTCTGGGAGCCCAGCCGCACAGCACCAGTGAGGCAGGAGGATGTGGTCATGATGTCACCACTTGCAGGGGTCGTTCAGAAGCCTTACCCACAAAATTCTGGAGACACATGGCTAAAAATTACTTACAACAGGTTTCCATTAGCATATGTTATTGGTCTGTATAATATTCACTTTTATTGTGTTAGCATCGGTTGGATATTGATTAGGGGCTCCCATGTGTTTTGTTTTAAGTGGTAAAAACAAGCAGTGACTCCAGAGAACACATTTGTGAGTGGAACTTTTGCCAGTGGCTGAAATTTTTATATTTGTCAGATCTTACAGCTAGCCTTGTAAAGATACACAGCCACTGAAATCACAAGGATAATCTCTAACAAAAACATTTTCAGCTTTTGAACCCCTCATTTTCCTTGCACGATCCTGTTATTTAATTTAATAACTTTGCATATTGAAGAGCTGCATAGTCTGCATATCAAAATTACTGCTGTGAAAATTACTACTATTTAACACCAACAGATGAGAAAATACATTTTTATAAATTCTTGCCATCAACATGAATAACACAATGTACAACAGCAAATGACATCTCAGGCCTTAAACACCTAAAGTTTTAGTGGCATGGGTGTAATTTGGCATTTTCTCTCTTCGCTTTCTTGGCTCATAAGACAAAGCCTCTGAGAGAATGGAAAAAATGAGCCGGGCCCAAGGACACTGTGCCTTTCAGTTCGGCCAGCACTTAGCGAGGCAGTGGATCCACAAGGCCCAGAGGGCTCAGCCGAGACTTTTCTCACAATAAGGTGTCTGGGGAGGCGGGAGTGGCATAGCCAGGGGCGCTGCTCTGCTCTTTTCTCCACTCAGCTGGGCCCTGTGCACATAATACCATCACCACACCACAGCACACCAAGCCAGTGACAACGTGAGAAAACAACCGTCAAACAGTGCAGAGCAGATCAAGCGTGTCTCCTCACTTCTCTGAGTGCAAAAAGCACACATGCTCCAAGGCAGGCACACACAAAATACAACAACTAAAACACAAGCATGAATCTGCCCTCAGTTTACGGTGGATGCAATTGCGTAGAAGTCTATTGCAAAACTTTCCTAAAGTATTATGGAATGAAAGAAAAATGTGTGTATTTAGCTGGAATCTGACTTCTTCATCTTTCTAAAAACAGTTAACTAGCAAAGCAAATGAAATGGATCGGCCAGTGTTGAGTTCCTATCTTTATCTTTGGTTTTCCTATATAACCCTTGTTCTGTCTGCCTTTCTCTCTACTTGTGTTTCCTCAGCTGTGCCTGCTGTCTACAGTCCCATTGTGGTCAGAAACAACTGAACTTAGCCCATCGTAGCAAAGGTGCGGTTTGGAGAGCAAGTAACCAAACTCAGGAAAAAGTGACTGAGTTGCATTGTATTTGCTGTTCTCCGAATGCTAAAAGCAAGAAAGGTTTTAAATTAAGGCTACGATTCAAGGGCAGGGAATCTGAGGAAGGAGAGGCAGATAGGGTAGACATCACTAAGTTGGCCTGGACCAGTCTGAGCAGCACGGCAGCCCTTTCGAAGAATGAGCCTCTGCCAAAAGCTGTCTCTGCCTAACCAAGTCTCCTACCATCTGCAACAAATGTGCTCTATTAAAGCAGTACCATATGGACAACAAGCTAGCTATTAACACGGCTTCAGCACATCCCCTTAACCCAGCCCAGATTTCAAACTTCCAGTCAAATTGACTGCTGATTTAATGCACCGCCAGCAGCCATGTGGGTCTTGGCACGAGACGGCACTCTCAGCCTTCAGTCATTAACAGGCTCACGTAGCGCAGCGTGCACAGTGAGACACAGAAGCTAGCTCACAGATCCTATAGTAACTACATCCCAGGTTAACATGGTAGATCCTTTAACCAATTCCATATGAGTAAAGGAAGTCTGTCCAGCGCAGAGGGTAGAGAGAAGCTGCTCTAATCCAGGATCTCCAACCTTTTTGAGACGAGTAAACCAGGCCTCAAAACATTCTATTGTACGGAGTGGAAACAAGCTTATGAAGCAGATCTGCCCACAGAGCGTCTGCAATGGCAGCCTAACTGGTGGCTTATGTCTCAGTTCTTCCAGAGTGATGGAGAGTGTGTTTGCTGCCTCTGCATGGATCCAAAATGGCAGTGATTAACCCTGCAGGGTGTGAGGGGGGGGACACTTTAATCCCTGTGGGCCGGGCGGCCATGTTGACGCCTCTCCCTTCTCTGAGTCATGGGGAGACCCACCCACTGTTCACAAAGCCATGCTCTCTTCTCCTCGACCATGACGCCACAGCTATGAGCCCTCTGTTCTACGACCCAGAGACAGTACACACACACTCACACACACTAAATCAATTACAGTTCTGTGGTTTTAACCCGACTCCAAAGTTCAGTAAATTTTGTTTATTTATTTTTTCTCCTCCTGTCTCAGCTGCTTAGATACTATACATAATGAGAGTGGAAACACATCTCTTCTGTCAGACGCCTGAACATACACAGTGCTGTAAACTAACAAAGACTTGGCTTTGGTGAGATTATATCTAATTTTTATACTATGTTTTACTTTCAGACTTGTTAATTATTAACCTATTTTGTACTGAGATTACAATATGTCATACCAAGCCAACATTTTTTTGTTTGTTTTGTTTTGTTTGAGTAATGAGCATTTTTTACATGACTGAAATCTAAATCTAAAAATAAAAAACACAAGAATAGATTGTTGTTATTAGTGCAACTATGTGTAGTAATATTGTTCTATAGCTGTTAATTAAGGAAAGAAATTCAAAATATTCTCTATGCTTTTTTTCTTGTGAGCATTAAATATGAGAAAAGAGCTCTACGGTCATATTCCTATGCAAACTTAAGTGATAAGCTAAAGAGCGCCTGATGACAGTCTAATTAAATAAGCCTTCAGTGCTCTCGGTGGAGCAGTGGAATGTGTGAAAAAGTACTGCTGGTTTGAGAGGAGGGAGATCCAGGGAGGGAGAAAAGCTGTCCAAGCAATCCCAACATCCCAACAGACAGTTTTACACCACCTCAACACCCAGTCACATGAAATATGGTGATACCTGCTCCATGTGTCCACACCGACATAGAATACGTACATATAGTGTACGTATGTGGGACACGCAAATACGCACCTTATGTTACCTTTACTAATAGCAACAGTGTCCCTTTGACAACCCTCCACTTCCCCAACCCTCGATGCACACATACACACATCGCACACACACAAAGACCTACACACACACGCACACACATACACATCTCAGTCAGAGCTGCCAGATGAGTAGTGAATTAATTTGTGTGAGCCACTCCAACATTAGGAAGGTGTGTTGAAAGGTGTCTGCTCATGTTTCAAATTAAACGCGCTGCTGGTCAGCATTAGCACCTCGCCACCCGTCTGCAACTGACACTTAGGGGGCTGGGGGGATGGAAGGAAGGAGGGGAGCCCATCCGCCGTTCACACTGGAATAATTAGAACATGTCAGGAAGAATTAATTTCCTCATTTTTCAAAAGGATACACAGAAATTACCATGTTATTATATGACAGGGTCCCTGGGAGGATTGGATTAAATTTGATTTCTTGCGCAGCCCACACAACAAATTAAAGTCATAAATAAGATGGAAAGAAGCGGGGCACAGAGCATATGTTTATGGCAATGAGTGAAGCCAGGGGACCAGAAACAACTATCTTCATTTCATTTTATTTAAATCAGGCCGACACCGTGTGTCTGAATGACAGCAGTTGCTAATGGGTCGAGATTAACACAGAGATCCAGATAAAAAGTAATGGGACATACAGTGTATACACTACTGCCTGTTATTTGGCAAAAGATGATGAGTTATGACAGGGAATTGCTTGATTCAGGCCTGACAAACCAACTTAAAGATGAGATTAATCTACTTTTTACAGCGTCCACTGACAAAGCTGTTTTCTAACCACATGTGCACTATTTAAGGCTGTCTAAAATGCCCCAATCTTAAAAACAACAATACGACCCACCATCTCTCTTCCTGAGGCTTGTTAGGTTACTGTTACAATTTAATACTGACTTGCCTGGTAAGAGTTTTTCAACTCTTTTAAAATAGGCTGTCATTAGAGCCTAGCACTCCCCTGGGCACCACAAACTTTAAATAATTTGCGAATCAATTAACTGGCTACTCTCAACGCAACAGGGATTTCACACTCCAGGGTCGTGGTGCATTATCAGTTGGAGACGATTCATGGCGTTTTGGGAGAAAAGTTCATGGTTGAAATCATTAATTCATTTTACCGGACTTTTAGTTATGCATTACTTTCTACAGCTGGGGTAGCAAGAAAATTAATGGCATGTTCCTTAGTCCTGTTTTCTGCTGTATAGAGCTATTAGGTGAAACTCTGCCGTACAATACAGAAGCACATACCACACGAAGCAGGGCAGCAGCCAAATCTATATTAGACTTATACTATTCAGAGGATGAAATGAAAATGTTCAACTTATGATAATAACAATGATAAATTAGGAGCCATCTCTTTTTCATGTGATTTAATAGAGAACATACTAAATGATCTAGAAAACAAATCTGTATCAATTCCTAAAATAAAATTTACTTTAAAATGAGATCAATCATGAGTGAAATATTGAGCAAAATCTGATTTAACAACAAAGTTTAGGAAGGAAAACAGTTCACTTTTGTTTTTCTTTTTTCTTTTTTTTTACATGCTTGCCAGGTAATGATGTGCAACCATTTGTTTCCTGAATTCACACTGGGATGCGCTGAAGTAATTGAGGCTGATGAAATTAAAATCTTTGTTAGACGGTCTTTGTCGAGCAGACTCTCTTCGCCAACATATTGACCATAATAAGTGCAAGGTCAGTGCACTGAAGAGGTCCATTTGATAAATAATAGATGAAGAATAACCATTCAAAGGTTATTAATTTTCATTTCATGGTGAAGTGGTGTTTATTTAATTTCTGAGAAAATGGCTGCTCCACATCCTTCAGTAGTGCCATATGTAGAGGGCTGTGAGCTATGAGACTGCTGCATATTAGATAAATGGCATATACTACCAAACAGTCAGTACGGACTATTCAGATGATCCATCATGTTCTTCGGTGTTTCCAAATGAAACTGCATGAGCCTAATTGAACTTGTTCTTTAAGCACTGGAGTCAAAACTATCAACTTCTTGTCATGTTTTATTAATTAAACCTGATGATTAAAGCTGCAAATAATCGGATTGCTTGAGGATATCACAATTTACTTAAGTAACATGACTGATTGCTTTGACAAATACCGACAGGTCCTGAATACCTTGACAGAGTATTTTCAGATGTACCAGCAATGACTTTTCTTACACAACATATGTGTGTGTCACAGCTTGTCTGCAAATGCTTAAAGATTTTCATTTGTTTTTCATTTTCATCAGCTTTCACTGCAAACACCGCAACAGTAATACACAGCAGAGACTTGGTGCTGGTAGGCAGGTGCATGTTCATGGAGGCACAAGTGGGTGTTTGACATGAAATAGCATAATTAAACAATGGTAAATGGCCATGAACTTTTGATTCAGGAAAACATTTTTCAGCTGCTATTGAAGAGCTTCTAAACCACATTAATATGATTCTCATCATACTGTATCTCCAACTGACATTTGGAAGAAAAGAATAATATCTACTAAGTTCCCCACCTTTATTTGCTTAATATCTTAGATACATTTTTATTAGAAAACCTGCACGAGCAGCAGCTGAGCAAAGACTGTTAAAGTAATATAAAATTGATGCAGAGATGACTGTGGGATTCTCTATTTCTAAAGCAAAATATTGCATTTTATAGCAGACTTAGTCCATGGCCCTGAAATGTCTCAGATAAAGTCTTTTAAAGTGAAATGTTTTAACCAGAGTCAATGAGCCTAGCTCTGTGATCCTGGCTTTTGTGCCATGATACTACCTCAGGTCTTGTGTAAAGCATGACGATCATGTTAAGACTAAATCTGAAAAGTTTCCAAAAAGAGTTAAAATCACTGTTAATGTGCAACAAAAATTTCAATGACCAATGTTAAGTGCACTTCAAATATTATAAAAAAAATATTGTTATTGCTTTGTTTCTTTCTTTTTATAGAGACCATATTTTTATTTTGTAATATGAAGCATATTTGGTGAACAATCCTTGTCTCCCTGCTTTAAATGCTTATTTCAGCTAATGGCATTTTTTAGTTAGAAAATAAATTAATGTAGCTTTGACCTTTTTTTCTTTCATGTGAAGCTTCCTGCACACATCAAGGGGCTTGGTGATAATTTTGATATTGAAATAGCAACTCCCTAACAGCAACTAGGTTGCAGCACACAAAATGAAAAAGAAATAATGCACGATAATGGTAAATCCAATATGGCAACATGCAATCACTACAGGAAAATAAGTTGGAAAATCTGGTGTCTGAAAGGTCTGTCAGTAACTGTGTCCCTGTATAACTGTCTAATTGTGCATACATTGTGTGCCTACCCAATTGTCCACTTCATTTGATGCAGGTGTTCAGTGTGGGTGAAGACAGCAGGGGTGTATGAGACATGTGGCAAGACAGAAACAGCTGAAAGGGCAAATTGATACTTACAAAAACTGAAAGACTCAATCCCCAGCTTCCAGCGATCACTGGTAGGTTGATTGTGAATTCATGAAAATGACCTGAAATATAGCCAAAAACAAGACAGGAGAGGCTAGTTTAATTTCATTCACAGTGAATACATTTATTTTTATGTTATTAATGAGTGTTAATGCTTTGTAGCAAAAGTCCCACTGAATTTGGAGACATGGCTGTATTCAACGAGGTAGTTGAATTACCATATTTACCTCTATCAGAGCAAACAGACACAGACAAGAGGAAGGGAATCAGGGCCATATGACTGTTGGCTGAGGGTCATAGTCTCCACAGCTGAGTTAAAACAGCTTTGTTAGTGTCTGACCTCCAGTACTCGCAGCTGTCACCAATGGGAATAAGTCCTAGACAATGTTTAAAATCTACTTCTCTGCTACCTCATTAATCTGTCTTCCATTTAGTGGATTCCACAATAAACAGCTTTCATACAAAGTCGTTTTATTTAATTTTGCTTTCTTTTTTCAAGGGCTGCCTTCTAATGATTTATTTTGGGGCCATGCTCTGCTAGTTTCAGCATGTTCCTTGAAGTGCTGTAACTTAAGAGCTTTGTTAAGAGAACATGTGAACGTCCAGGAAACTTCTCTATGGTCTGAGTGCATTTAGTTCAAGCCACCAGCATGAGTTACGTACGCCCACTGTTGAAAATAAATAACAATAGAGGAAAAAATAGACTGATCTGAGCTGCCAACCTTAAAGATGTACATGCAGTAAGCTCATTCATGCTCATTTTCTCACATTATCTTGTTTTTCACAATAAGCCAGGATCTCATTACAAGCTGATTTATACAATTAGTCCACCTCAGCACTGCCAATTAAACAGGGCCATGGGTTTTTTTTAAGGTCACGCTTAACTGATCTGTAACTAATTTGCACTACAGTATCTCAGTCTAACATTACTGGGGCCAATAAGCCACCAACAGCAAGGCCAGATGAATGCACTGACGACCAGTGTATTGTTGTCAGAGCGCCGCGTGCAGTCTGAAGCAGAGGAGGCACAAGGGCTGGCAGAGCGAGCCAGATAAAGGCAAGAGTTGCAGACAGGTCTGAATGTGCTGGCCTTGAGGCTGGAGGTGACAATGGGGCAGAAAGGACCCCGGTGACCCCAGCTGAATGGAAAGCTGTTTCATGAATAGCACCTCTCAGTTTAAAGTCTACTCTTGTCTCTGAAATTAGGCTAAACACGCACTATTTTGCTGCTCTGAGCTGTGCTCCAGCTGCAACCACCCACTCTTGTATTTCAACTACATATTATGTAGATGACAACCCTATAACAGTCTTTCTCAAACATCTGCTATAGGCTTAATTTTTACTGTGAGAGCTCCTGTAATTAAAAAGATTATATATTATAAATGTTTGATTTAATAATGGGATGTTAATTGAGAACAATGGGATAAGTAACAAATGGGGTAATGCAAGGCTATTTCACTTAATTATTAGGCTGAGAAAAGAACAACAAAAGACTGTATAAATAATAAACAAATGACATTATAATGAAGCAAATGTAGTCATCTCTGTGGTGTAATAAGAGTCAGTGTCAACCAGCCAATTGTAGCTGCATGTGGCAGCTCTTTTCCTGCTGTGAATTAGACCTACAGGCAGGAAACATAAAACAGGCACTCCCCATTCCTAATTAGAGAATCAGGGACTTATTAAACACAATCCCAGCCAACCCTGAATGCGAATTATTAGTTTCACCACATTTATATAGGCAAATTGTCAACGCGCTTTAACCCATAGATTTTTTTCTTTTTGTTTATTTTAGTTTGAAGAGACACAGAAACAGTCGGGTGGAGAAGTGACATATTCCACAGAGATGCCAAGTACGATCTGGCCCAGTTAACAGGCGTTTAGGCACAAAGGCTATTTTTCTGTTTCAGTGGCAGTGAAATTACTGGGGGTTTAGCTCTTACACACAAAAATCCAAATAGGCTGACGGTGCAGACATCAAACAGGCAGGGACAGAGAGCTCACAGCCACCTGTGGCATTTCTGTCAAAGAGTGGCCTTTTCTCCAGCGTTGGCCGGCCAAACTGTAGCTACATTACACACAGACGCACTAAGACACAAATACCCCCACACAATAAATATATGAAACATTTACACACAGCTAAGAGGCCACGGAAGCCGTCAGATTGGCTGAAAAAGAGCCCAAATTGAAAGCATCATCAAATTCACACATGCTGACAGAAACTATTTGGCTCTTACTTGATGAAACTGCAGTGAAGAAAAAAAAAAAAAAATCCATCCATTCTAGTTTTAAAACCCAGAATTGGTCCATAATTTTGACACATCTGCAATGATACAGAAGTCAAAATACAGAGTTAAAGCATTTTCTTGTACAGAACCTGCTTGTGTATCTTTTTATTACATCAAGCATACTGTATGCCTCCTGGAATTTCCATTTGAGCTAAAGCCTCTTGTACAGTACATGAAGGAAAGCCGTTTAGTACTACTGCATGGAAAGATTCTCTCAAATCAACTGAACCTTCAAATTCCAGACATGTGTTCATCCACACTGTGGGCTACGCTTTATTTAATTTTCTCTGACCATAAGAGAGAGTTGTGTCTTTCAGCCATCATGTGACAGCAGTTCAGTATCAATAGACAACATCACCACAACTGTATACACCACAGGATAGATTAGCCCATGCACTTTGAGTTATTTCTCTTTTGCATCAATAGTGTTATATCTTTTTGGTGGATACACAGTATGTGGATGTCTACGTGTTTAAAAGCAGCTGCATATGTATGTGTGCGTATGTACATTTCTTCTCCTGTAGTTCTGTGGAGATATGCATGAAGCAATCCAAAACTTGCACTTCAACTTCTGTTTGGAATTCATCCAGATCTGCAACATGTTAAAAAAATATCCTCCCAATCCTCTATTCCAAATCCTCACTCTCTCTTACGTCCAAACACGCTAAAGTAGGAATTCTGCCGAGTTAGTTATTTTGACAATAGAGGTAATCTTTGCCATCAGCAGGCTGCTACTACCTGGATGCTGTGTGGTTATCTCTGCAGAAGCAGCAGCCACACAGTCAGTCAGGCCGGGGACTGAGGGAGTTTGGGATGCAATGAGGTGGGGCTGTAACAGCAGCCCCAGGGGAAATAGGGAAATGGGAGAAAGGGGGGAAGCAGAGTAGGGGGTGAAGGGGTGAAGAGCGGAGCATATTGGGACAGAAAAGTCTGAAAAGTAACTGAACACATGTGATTGTCTGTTAAATATCTTGGCATGTAAAGTCAATCCTCTCAGCAGCAGGAGCATCTGTGAAACATGAAACGATGGTTTAACATAATCACAATGTTGAGAAACGAACAGGCCAAAAACAGTCCAGGTAGACTGTGAGCGCGCTGACATCAGCCTAGATCACTTTAAACAAGTTACATTTGCAGAGACATTGTGAGGTTGTAAACTGCTGTAATGAACTGTGGACAGCCATGGACAAAGAAAACAAACACCAGTTGTGTGTTATTACAATGACAAGCTGTATTGCGGCTAGAAATCCACCATATCATTGAGTTATTTGGTGGTGGAAACAGGTCAATCACGTGCAAACTGATGTTTCACGCTCCGGCACACTGTTAACTGTCACAGCTTTAACAACCTGTCTTTTCTTTTATTTTCTCTTTCAAAGTTCCGCTTCAATTCTTCAGCTTAACCCGTCCTGGTACAGAACTACAGCAAACCAGACACTCACAAAACATCTCACACCAACGTTCTAAGAATCAAGTGTGACATTCTTGTTAAAATGTCTTTGTTGAGAATAAAACACCAACTTTTGTCTGAGTCAACACTGAAATGTAATAGTGTCAGATAAAGTGGGGAAAAAACTACCCCTGAGCAGCAGTTATTTTCTAAGTTGTTTTTTTTTTTTTTCCTCACAAGCTATAGCCCGACACAAACGCAGCACTATGGCTCAACGGGGCTTTCATGTGATGCCCGGCAAATACATTATCTGTCATTTCCTCTGCGTCAAATAACAAGAATAAAAGTCTATTTACTGAGCAACTGGGTTGAGGCACGGTAAAGGGAGAGAAACGACCAGCAAATAGAATGTTTTCCTCCACAGTGGACAGCATTCAGTCCCAGCGCTCCTAACAGGCAGGCATGCAACCTATCAATTCTCTTTGATTCCTTCTCTCATATTCTTCTTCACTCCAAAGACTGTAGAAACAGAGAACAGACACAGGCTTGTCTTTTTACACAATGATGAGACCTCTTTTTTTAATGTTCCAGATACATATGCATGTATATTCCTGTGTTTTTTTGCCTTTTTTCTTTCTTTGTCTCCTTCTGGTACAGTGTGGGGTTTGTGTATTTGTGTATACTGGGGACAGGGCTATGAAAACAAGTCTCAGTCTCTCTCGCAGGTAATGTGTTTATTTTCCTCGACCCATCTTCTAGTTTACTGTGCGGTGGCGTTTCTCCCCTCTTATCGCCTGGCCCTCGCGGGGCACTTTAGCCCCTCAAATCCTGTTCACCACATACTGGTTTTAGAATCTGTGAAATGAGTGCTAGAGAAGCGTGGCCACAATGTCTGCCTGTGTTGCTACTGGACTCAAATGGGCTTGGTGCTTTTTTGTCCAGGGAGATGCATAAATGGAAGTTTTTAACACCTCAAAGGAGGCTGGGCCTTTGTGGAGCCACACTAGAGAAGCCTGCCAGTCTCCCGAGGAGGCAGACACACTGAGTGCTACAGGACAAAGAACTAGAGGAGCAGAATCAGCAGGGGCATCACTCTGCTTTGGGCCGAAGGTAGACACGCACATGTACACCCACATATGGAGCTGCACATACATACAAAGCACACTTAACAACACATGCACATAAATGTTACAAAGATTGGAATTGGTTCAACTATCACAAATACCTTCAATCAAAATATAATCAAAAGAAACTGATATTTCAAATATATCATATTCCCACATTTCCAACAACAATTCGTGCTCTTTAAAGCACCACTCACACCTGCAGCGTAAACTAGTTAAGTGTGGAAAATCAACCAGTCTGCAGCTGTAACCAAAGACTAATAAAATATAATACATCTGAGTGTAAACAGTACATTTCCACCCGTTAACACAACATACAGTAGCTAACTGTAAATAGATTCATATGTGATTGTAAAACACGCTCAATAGAAATGACAAATACAACTAGCACAACCAATGCACCATTTCCTAGTTATTGATTTCAGCTCCACTGTTTGAAAATAATTTCCTCATTTCCATCCCAATTTTCCTTATTGAAATTCTTTTTTTATTCCAGAGTACAGCCTAACAGCTGGCATTTACAATCAGCCTTTATGCTATTTAGATGTCTACAATAAGCATTTAGATGCAAATATCTTTGCCTTGTACAAAGGAGTTGCAACTTCTGTCAGAAGCAACATAATCAACCTGCAATTGTCTCCTGGTTCCAAGTGGTTTTCAGTGACAAGGCCTAAGCCGTAAGCATCTGTATTCAAATGATTCCCCATTTCAGGCTCGGTTTAGTGTGGGTATTTTCCAACAGTACTGCACTGAAAATCAATCACATGGTGAATTAAACCAGAAAGGAAACAACTGATCCATAAATGATCAGGTTACAACAAGGCGTTGGTGTCCACAAATTATTCAGTGTTTTCCTTGTTTGAGAAGCAGCACGGACATACTATTTGATGGAAGTCTTTTCCACCAATTACTTAATACTGTTGTACATATCCACATTTGCAAAGGAAAGCTTGTGTTGACAAATACTTTTTGGTAGATAGAGCAGCATGTTGCACACAGGCTACTTTAACTGAATACATGAATATAAAAAGGTGTAAAGATATAAATCTCATTAAATACAAATTAAAACCATAATGTTTTGAAACAAGTAAAATGACAAATACAGATTCAATTTTATATAAATTTATACCATTGTACACTATTTTGTCGCACGTTTTTGTAAATCCTACTAAAACTGAAATTTCTAAATCTTTTTTTTTAATCCATCCTCTTTGGGATACATCTAAGCCAAATGAATAGCTGACAAAAGTATACTCTAGCATATGTTGTGTGGTGTAAAGCTCAGAGCACTGGGGGAACATGCTTTGCCTCAGCTCCACATGGCCCCCTGTACAGCCATTTTAACAATTAACATTATAACCTCTGCTTTTTCTTTTTATTTACAGTTGCAAAAGTCATTTGTCTTTTTTTTTTAAACCCACAATTAACAGCAGCTTTTGCAAATGCAAATTAGTCCATTTAGGGGGAGGGAAAATGATCAGTTTGAGAATATTTCTACCTTCTTAATCTTCTAAAGAGGGAAATGATTTAAAAGGAGGACACAAATCTCCAGTGACATGGCAGGAACTGTAGGGCATTTGCCTCTCTCTCCCTCTCTCTCTCCATTTTCCCTTTCTCATCTCACTCATGCCCCCCCTCCTCCACCTCCCACCCCCATTTCTCTTTCCTCCTAATTTACCTCTCCCCCCTTGTTGCCCTGTAGGGGTGGAAGGGCCAGGAGTGAGGGACCAAGGAGCTGAGAGCTTAGCCCTAGTCGGCTTGTACCCTCAGACGAAACAAATGTAGTGTTTGAGCCACTGATCACTGGTCTAATTGAGTTTAACACTCCTTATCTGGATTAAAAAAGAGCCTTTGAAATGAAAGGTCAAATTACCTCTACAGTCAGGCAATAAATAAGTCAAACAAGGTAAGAGGTTCCTGCCAGCATATGTTAGTAGCAAATTTAATTAGCAGGAAAACAGAAGGCTCTCTATTGGAGAGATCCTATACTGCAAACAAAAGCAGTGTTGGATCCCAAATGAGACATATTTTATTGTAATACAAACATTATTAATTATAACTTATTAATTGTGTCATTTTACTTCAGGGACAGTACATTTTACAAACAGCACATTCAGTACCAGTACAATTCTACACCCCATACATCTCTGATTAAGCACCCACAGCCTAAAAGTTATACTGTCCAGATATCCGCAGCAATTCCACACATAATCAAATTACAGAGAAAGAAAAACTTCAGTCTGGATAAAACAAGTCTGGACACTTTTAATGTATGATTTTTTTTCTCATTTTGTAAGGTATCCTATAGGGCCATTGTCAATTGACTGCAGCACAAGGAGAGGAAATGGGCACAAGGCTGCAAGGCTGCAGTCTGGGCTGGATGGATAGGTGGCTGAGCAATGCACCGAACAAGGGAGCGAGCAAAAGACAACACAGCTCTACACCCAACCAGCTACAATGTGGCCTTTGTGACATAATGCACTCTGTGCAGCAGATTGTGGAAAATAATCCAGAATTTACTGGTATGCATATCCAGCAATAACAACTGACATCACAACCTGTACTATATATCCCATGTTTCTGGGCACATTTTACATTTAGTGGAGAATGAGGGGGGTAAGGAAAACATCGTCAAGCAGTTATTATATTCCCATCATGTCTTGGGAGCCCATTACAGCATGGCACAAGCAACGGTAAAACTGAGAAAGTCAGCGGGCTGAGGCTACAGGCAGAGGACTGGGGAGCACTTAGAGCACAAACCCTCTGCACACTGTTAACGGCTGGAGAAAGATGTAGTTCAAACAAACACTTTGCACCTACAGATTATCTGTATTTAGACTGTGGCAGCCGGGAAGAGGTTTAGTTCTGTTTAAGTATTTAGTTGACTTCTGTGTGCTAACATTAGTATTGTGAGCCAAGAGCCCTGAATTGTCTTTGCAAAGCTATTAAAAAGGTTAATGAAGCAGGGCAGAGCAGAACACAATGGGGAAGAGGATTTTCTGAGTAACCAGTAACATCAAGTTGGTGCTAAACCTGCTAAATCCCATGAAAAATCACAATGTTTTTCTTTAGCTTCTCAACACATGTTTCTGCATATTCTACTAGAAAAGCTGACATTGCTCCAAAGAAAAGAGAGAGGGCCCTTCATGGCCACTAGCTCTTACCGCAAACTAGTTTTCAAGTAGATCTTACATTACTTACAAATATATATATTATAAAACTAAGTATGTATTAAACATTCCACTGGGACAAAATGAAAATGTAAATTGATGAAAATACTTTTGTTGCAAAACAAATTCTGCTTGATCTAAGTAATAAAAGAAAACAACACAACACACAAGGATTTCTGTTCTCTGCATGTAACAGACGTAGACACCAAATGAATGAGCCAAACAGCCTTTTAAATAAAACTAGCAGACTGGCAACCTTTAGAAATTTGAATAATATATAAATATACACTGAATCAAACATATAAATAAATATACTGAATTATGTGACTTGCAGCCCACTACAAAAATTCTGCAGCAGTACCGTTTCAATATTTAAATTGCAAAAATAATATTTTCACTGAACAGCCGCGGACTGAGTGTGTGTGCATGTTGCGTGTGTGTGTGTGTGTGTGTGTGTGTGTGTGTGTGTGTGGTCTTGTGTTGATGCATGTCTACATGTATGTATCTGTGTATCCATGTGTGTGCATGTCCACGCTCAACAGCAGCCCCTTCAGTGCAGTTTTGGGCAGACTGTGGCCTAGATGTAAAATGTTGAAATTGGAAAAAATATTGCCCTTCTTTCTCTTGAATAGCCAAGAGATAAGCACCCTTTAGCAATGAAGCCAGTGGAGTTTAAGCTTATTATGAATACCTCTCAGAGCGCAGAAGCATGTACTGTAGAAATCAAAGGGAGTAATAGGCAGGTAAGCCAGTGTCATTTTAAGGAGGAAGTCAGTTGTGAAATTGTAAAATCACAAGGCCCTGCTGACAATCTCCTGCCCTCAGAACACTCCCATAAATGATTTCTAATGGCAGTGGCTATCACATGTCTGCAAAAGTTAGAAGTTTGTGAGGCGAAAAGAAAGAAAATCCAATGCTAATCTCTCCATTGATGGAGACTCATAATAATAAGACCATTTATCTCTCTGATTAAACAGCTACTCTAAAGTTCACAAGAATGTGTGATTCTTTGCAAGGGCCATAAGCTTCCCGAAGTAGACCTGGCTTTGCAGAACATTCCTCATGGTTTCATGTTCAATTGGCTGTGAAAGTCCACAGAATTACTCGTACATGCTGGACTGAAACCATAAAAATGCAACTGAAAAACTGAGGTCATCTTTATTTTTTAAATGGCATTTCAGGTGCGAACGCTACCGATAAAAAAATCTGAATTTACATTAAAAAGTGGACAGGCACAGAAAAACATCAGGTATAGGGTTATATACAGCATGCATTTTCTGCGTAATGCTTGAACTGTAAAGCTCCTCCGCTGAGATGTGCTGTAAAGATGATATCATAACACGAACCGAAGCAGGCTGGACTCACTGGTACTCACTATTCTACAGACACACACACACGCACACACACACACACACACACACACACACACACCACAACGGCTGATACATACCGTGCTTTTCTCCACTGAATATTCATCCATGTTTCCACATCATCTGCAGGTCTCCTAATCACAGTCACTTCCCCTTTAATCACAGGGCTTTAATTAGGTCCTAATAAACCATTTTGCCATCCTCTTGGAGCGCCTCTGTGTCACTCACACATCAAACCATGAAATACTATATTAAGGGGCTGTCAACCTCAAAGGAAAGCTCGTCCAGCACCAGTGATACAGATACTGCAGGCACACCCTCTTACACTAATTGAAATTATCGAAAGCTCCGCTTACATGTGACACTTGGCCATGTCTGAAACCATGGCCTGAAGTACAGCAGTCAAAAGCACAACGGTCGTGCCAGCGCTGAGGCTCTACTGGTTTCTCTGATGTCGGGTAATTGTTTAAACCTGAGTGGATATGGCACAGGGCCTCATGCTGCCTGTTTTGCCAAGAGAGAGAGAAAAAACATTCTCACTAGCACTTTTCTCCTCTGTTTCTTCTATTCTAATTCAGTCCAACATGGGCTTCAAGAAAGCCTCAATGATTCCATGTTCATCTTGGAGAACCAGTGGTGGGGATGATGATCACTGACCACAAGTTGATAATGATGACTGTTTAATTAGAAGCCTTTCTTTGGCCTGGCCACAACCCAAACTCCTCCACCCTGCAGATGGTAACCAATAAATTTAGCTTTGCTGAGGATGAGGAGGAACATTGTACCTCCCCAGTTTACCCTCAGCCCTACCCCCTAACCAAGGACGTAAAGCTTTTCTCCTCGCTTGCAAAAAAAAGTAAACCATAGCCCTTCTACATATGGGTGTTTAAGAGGGGTCAGACAAACCCTCAAATCAACTAAAGTTACAAATAGTATTACATTTACATCCTCAATACAGTTCTCATACACTTCTGCAAAATGTTCATTGTTGACTTTTTCACTTGTTTTTTTTTTACTGCAGCTCTAAAACTATAGAATGATTACACAGCACTTGGTTTGGTTAGGGAAATACTGTGGTCACAGTAAGTATGCTACGGTTAAGGTGGTGAAACAAAGACACTTAGTTAAGGTTAGAAGAAACATCACGAACATGGTAACATTTTAAAAAAGAAAAGACAAGAAGGCCAAGTTTGAACACATGGAAACCCCAGTCTGCAAAATGTCCATCCACTGTGACCTTCTCTCTCTCTCTCTCTCTCTCTCTCTCTCTCTCTCTCTCTCTCTCTCTC
>JAPQRP010000019.1:36560918-36571396 GCA_037367295.1 Apogon hyalosoma | reverse complement strand
CTCTCTCTCTCTCTCTCTCTCTCTCTCTCTCTCTCTCTCTCTCTCTCTCTCTCTCTCTCTCTCTCTCTCTCTAAAACTTTTTTCCTGCATCACTGCATTGCTTTGCAAACAAATCTTTGACAATGAATGTAAATTGATTTTGCTTAATTAGCTGCATATGAACATGTAGGAGGAAGAGCTTGATGTCATTTGTATATACGCAGTACGTCTGCAAGATTGTTAATTGTGGTCATAAAATATTCCAGCAAAAACAAAAAATCAATCTTGTTCAAACTTTAAGCATTTTTGTTCCACAGTGTCATTCGACTCTCCTCAACCACTTTTTTTTTGTGTGCAGATTTTAAAGACTGTTCTGTCTTGTGGAAAAAGGGATGAGTGTTTCTGTTCTTCAGACAGGACAACCCCTCCCATCTTCCTCTGGTCCCCCTCAGTCGATTCCTCACCCACCTCCTGTCAATCATTCTCTCTTGGATAAGCCTCCTCCCAGAGGTTTCTAAACTCATAGTGCCAGGCAGAAAACAAAACAAGACTGTGAGTGGGTGTATGTGTGCGAGTGTGTGTGTGTGTGTGTGTGTGTGTGTTATGTGTGTTTATTGTATGTGGGCGTGTGGCGTGTGCCAGAGTGGCTATCCCCTCAGATTGTCTCATGAGGCTCATGGGAAATTTACAGCATGGGCCAAACCCACAGGCGTTCTCTATCATTTCAGCAGATTCCTCTTTTTTAGTCTCATTCAAGAAAGTGATTATCACAGTCGGTACTTTCTTTGGCTTCATGCTTTGAGCTCTGCGTCGGGCTTTCCTCACTATAGCTGCACTTCGCTTATAAATGTGCAGCTGAGCCAGTTCTAAAGTATAATTTTAGACTGGGCAAAATGTTTTCCACTCCCCTCAACAATTGTTTCTGCAGCACATACATTATTTCATTGACTCTCAAAGAGCAAACTGACGGCTGTTAATTGAGATTAAATTTTAGAGTGAGTTGAACATCTGTATTTCCACCATTATTCTATCACTATAATTACGGGTGTAGGCATACTGATGGGTAAAGTCACTGCCGTAGTCACTGTGCGCTGCTGCTGGTGATGGCAGAAAACTGAGCTATTTGGAAACATCTGAAATGGGAAAAGTCAGCTGTTTCTTCCATACCACTAATACTTTACACCCCACCCAAAAGAGTGCACTAAGTATTCTCAACCACCTTTAAACTTGTGAAGATTCCCCCCATGAAAGACTCACTATGCACTAGTCAGAACAAAATGAATCTATTTCTTTGACTAAAGAGGGAGTTTGATCAACTACCACATCATCGGGGGGGAGGGGCAGAGGCAACAAGACCAGTAACATCATTATTTGTACAGAGTCTTTAGCCTTAGAAACTCCCCGAACACATGCACACAGCCCATCATTTCACCAACAGGAGCTAAACACCCTAACCCTTAATAAGAGGATAAGAGAGAGCGGATAACAAAGACAGACAGAAAGTGAGAGAAATGCAGACTAAGAATAAGCTGGTGGTTTGGTCTGCTGAAGCCATTTTCTCATAATGCACATTAAGGGCAAAGCCTGCATCCAAGTCAGTGTAAGAAGAAATTATTCAGAAAGGAAACAAAGGACCTGGGCGAAAAGAGATACTATAGTTAACTTCATCAGAACTTTAGCCACAAGACCATTTCCATCCAGTCCCCCACCCTCCCTCTTTGTCACTATGATTTATTTTTGGCATCGCACATTAGCATTTTCCACAGGAAAAACTGTTGGGAATTTGATTTCTGGCGCAATACCTCCTTTCTTTTCCATTAGTTTCTCGCCTGTTTAAGATGTCACCGTAGATGCTCTATGATGCAAATGGTTGATCAGTATTTGTTTCCATCCCAAAGGGGTAACGCTCATTACTTCAGCCACACAGTCTGGAGAGCTTAAAATGTAGCAATAGCAAAGACAATGTGTATTTTTAAAGCTTAGAGAAAGACATTTATGGATATATGGTGAAAAGTATAGTAAAGTCCAACCTTTATTCTAGATAAACTCGTGTCACTCTTGACAATCACGGTTCAACAGTGAGATCTGGAACAGTTCTCAGTTTAGATTTAGATCCCATGTCATTTAATACTGTGCTCAAACGCATAAACACTGGACTAGACTGGCTGAATTAGTCACAACTACCGAGCACACTGTCTATTCATCTTATGTCAGACCAAGCTGCTTGTCAGCTTCCACCAACTGGATAATGTCTAGTCTGATTTTATAGACAGCCCAGACTTGTTTAAAGATGAGAATTTAACTATTGCATGCAACACCTCTGAAATGAATGCAAACATTTAGAAAGCTGCATCAAGGCCTTGATTTTATCCATCAATAGCTCTATTCATAAATTACATTCATGCTATGTCCTCTGGCATATCATAAATTCACCCTTTTTCCTTCCTCTTCTTGTTGAAAAGTGAGTTATTAAGGACTTCTTTACATTATTTCATATGAGGGATCCATGTCACTGCTGGTGATGTTGGCTCAAGTGCTGTTTTCATGGAGTACAGGCTTACAACACGAGAGTGGCTTGCCCATGGGAAGGCCTGATCCATACACAATGGGGGATCACAAGGAAAATGGTGGTTGTGATGCTTTTGTGTGTGAGCAGTGCAAAAAGCCCACATTACACTAATCTCTTTTCCCTTGTTCATTCACAAGACACATTCAAGAGTCAGAGCTGCTCTAATTCTGGTGTGTCCAATGTCACAAGGCAGAAGATCACACCTCCTTTGTTTTTTTTTTTTTTAAATCAGTCTTTTGCAATGAGGTTCTGTCTTTCTATTTATCTATCTACTATCAATCATAATTTGTGAAATTCCTCTATGTCTAAAAAATAAGGGTTAGTGTGACAGCTCTGTCAATGAAAGTAGCTACTGAGTCAGAATGAAAAGAAAAAATAAATCAAAGCTCTATCAGACTATAGTTAACAAAATGGTTGGCACAAAAAAGGAAAAAACTAACATGTTTTCCTGAACTGGCTTTGAATTTCATACCCAAATGTCTGCAAAAGGAACATGGGCCGACATGAGTGTTTGCTTAAAATTCAGTTTCAACCACCTGCACTCTTTTCACACAGCCTGACAGTTCTCAGCCTTGGTCCATATGCTGAATGAGGGTGTATGAATGTGTATGTGTGTGTGTGCTTGTGCGTGTGTGTGTGTGTGTGTGTGTGTGTGTGTGTGTGTGTGTGTGTGTGTGAGTGTACATGCACATGTAGGACTCCAAAATCCACCACATTTTAATTACTGCCCGGCTGCACTGTGTGGCTCTTTGATATGGAAATAAAGGCAAGCGTCTTCACATAGCCACTGTACAAATCTTCATCTGATTCATAAAAAACAATGAGCCTGACTAATTCTTGCACCTGATTATGGTCCCAGACCTGTGTCAGAAGCACATGGCCACCAAGGCCCTTCCAATTAATTCTACATATTAATGTAAGACTTAAAAAAAAAAAAAAAAATCAACAGAGGCTACTTACCATAGCCAAGACTGTTGCATTTTGAAGTCAAAGTTAATTATCCACAACTATGCTATGGACTAAAAGAAAATGTCCAATTATTTCAAGAAAAACATATTTGGTGGGAGAGTGAATGATACAGATCAAAATGAGCCACTTAGGTTACTTGTGCAATTATACAGTATCAGTGAAGACACACGTATTTAGTTTTTTTTCCATGTGTAATCCTTTACTGTTCACTTAAAACAGGCTGAGGGACCGAGCTCTAATAGGGCAGAAAAGACTGGCCCTACCCTCGCCGCTGCTCAGTAAGTGTTCACGCACAGAGGTGCTATTTGTTTCTTGTAATGTGTACTCAAGATCAGCCTGTCACATTAGAGAAACAGAGTCCAAGGAAAAACAGAACTATAAAAAGAAGATTCAATTTTAAAAACCTATCAATTAAATCTAATTACAAGCAAAACTGGATGAAATTCATGAAGTGAAAGCATGAAAAGATTTCTCAAAACAGCTGCCGTATTGGAGGTGTGTTTCCATTAATATGTGCTACATGCTCTTCATTTCATTTACGATGCTCACTCTGTGGAGGTGATGCCCCTCTCTACTCTTGGTGACTCATAAGACAGTTGATTTCATCTGTATTTCTCCTCTACGAGAAGTGACATTTGTGTGGGCTGAGAAAAGCCACAATTTCTTCTCTTTACGAATAAAATTTCATTTTATCCAGGCAGAAGATGTCTGAACTGCACTTAATTTTTTCAAGCCACCGAGCACATCGTCATCGTCAAAGAAGGACTATTCCAACCAATCCTTCTTTGGTGTGTGAACAGGGAGACGTCTCAAGTTCTCTGTCACCACATGTACGCATGCATTCATTACACTTACTGCAATATTCAGCGCTGCCTAATCACAGTGTCCTCTTAAAGAAATCATGACAGAAATTACATATTACCAACTTGTCAGAAGCACCACGGCAAAAGCAAAAAATACAAAAAAAAAAAGAAAAAAATCTATGTTGGCATGTCCCCATCAGTTGTGATCATTGTTGAAATATTCTACAGCAAATTAGATAACACTTAGAAAGACAGATGTCACAACATGTGCTCCCACATTTATTATCTCCTGCGGTCCTACCCCCGTCTGCTGCCCCCCCTCCTCTGCCTTTATCAAGCCTGCTGTTGTTTACCTCCTCTCATCTTGTTTATCATCAGGTTTCAGCCGCTCCTCCACTGCCACGAACAGAGGTAGACTAGTACCCATGAACCCCTCACACCCCACCCTTTTGTCCCGTCACTTCTACCAAAATAACTGTTTCCGTAAAAACATTGTAAACACAAAAAGATTATGCCTAAGGTAAACAGCCGCTATTATGTGGCCTGGGACAGAGTGGCTTTTTTTGTTTTTACGTCACAAATCAAAATCAGCAGTTTATCACACACGTAAATAAAATAATGACACCTTCAAACCTAAAAGAATCTCAAATACAGCCTCTTTACTGCTCAGATTTTCACGCCAAATAACTAGAATATTGTAGATATTAATAATATTAGCTGCCCTATCAGTAAATCATATCACATGACTGTCATTTATAATCCTGTTATAGAATTATATCTGTGTTAAAGTGATTTTCTATTACTGTGAAATCATTCTATCATGAGTTTGTCTGACAGGGGAATATGTTCAGGGTAAAACTGTTAACAGAAGACCAGAGCAACAAAAATGAAACCTCACACAAAACAGCACTTTTCATTTGAATCATCATGTTGCGTACAGATAAAGTAGCTGATAATATCGAGTGAAAGAAAACACTACAGCGGCTGATTAAGATCAGAAAGTTCAACATTAATACAAGTCATTTTGTTTTGTTCTTTTCTATTGAGTGAAAGGTGTGATAACATTTCTCTTAGACGATATCTGCTGTTAAGAGGAGAAAACTCACCTTTAGTGCAAACCACAGTGCCAGATTGATAATCAACATCCATATAAAGAGCCCAGATATTGAAAAGTATTCAGACAATATCATAGAAAACACAACTCTCCTCATCTCTTCTTCTTTCTGTCTGTCCTCCCCCTCTTCTCCCTCTTCCTTCCTGCTTTTTCTTTGATCCCACTAATTGCTGGCACAAGATCTTACTTTAAACAAATCCTACCTGTGCAGATGAAGACAGTTAAAGGTTGTGCACGAGTAAATTTAACTTGTGGCACTTAGTCTAAACATATTTCAGAGTGGCCCTCCTCTCAGCATTTCTCCCCCACTTAATATAACATAATGAAGTAGTACAAATCTTAATGTACTTTTTTTTTTTTTTTTTTTTAAGAAATGACTCTCAGCAGCAAAGTTGCTTTTACAATGCGGTAAATAGTGGAGTTGGACACAGCAGGATGTGTTTAGACAAGTGAGCCAGGTGGCTTCTCCCCTCATGCCAAAATAAAAGTCCTAAAATCTTTGAACTTACTGGCACATCAGCGTCTGCGAGTCTATATCTTATGCTGAGTCCAGGTGGGAAATGCTGCCTTTCTCAGTCTTGCAAAAATCTCAAGTCACCCCGAGAGATCCACTCGCAGATTAGTCCTTGAAAATACAGAAAATGTGCAAGGCCAATCAGTGTAAAGTATGATAAATATAGCATTGCCTGCTTCTGTTAAGTATCACATTCCAATAAATTGACAGTGTTTAATTCCGCTTTAAATCAGGTGTAATTACTGCGGGAAAAACGCACACGAGACCCGAGTAATATTCCTAAAACAGCACTTTTTTAAGGGATCACACAACCGAAATTATATTAATATTAACATTAACATTAAATTCCTTCCCAATTAGTAAAATGCATATTAAATTTGTATGGGACGTTTGCAAAGAAGGGAATAAAGGAAGGTGGTTAATTAAGATGCCGGTAGATCCCCTGTGCAAAAAAAAAAAAAAAGAGAGATGTTAAATTTAAGCCAACTGCGGTTCTGTGGCATCAAAGAGCGCTTTTCACTCTTTCCTCTCTCGCTCTTTTCGTGAGCACCACGCTGAGCTGCACCAGCCGTCAGAGACAAACTCTGGGAGAGACAGAGCCGAGTGTCCCTGTATAGCAATCAGGACAATGTGCTGAATGGGCAGTCTAATTATAAATGTGCCATTTAGACTTTGGTACATTTGGTCTCCAGAACCGCCTTACCTTATCAGGAAACCTGCGTTCACAGCTTCAGAAAAAGCAACTGGATCAAACAAAATACCACACGGAATAAACTTTGCACCGACACGGCAAATAAAGCAGGATTGTTTGTTCCATTTAGTCAAATACAAGCAGGAATGCGCACGGATGTATGTGTGTGTGGGGGCATTTCTGAAGAAGGGGAACGCGGGAGATAATGCTTTAATGCTTTAATGAATTATCCACAGGTGTGTCGTGAATGTGGTCACGAAACGCACGTGTTCAGAGCTGAAACACAACTGTCCAGATCAATTCAACATGTTTTCCTGCGCGTCATGGCTGATCCACTTTACGCACACGATCACAACTGTTACAGCAGTCCACAAATTATTCTGGTATAGAGTGTGTACTTACTTTGGAAAACACCCTCTCTGCGCAACTTACACCACCGTGTCCATTTAAGGATAATTTACTAAATCATCGTCTTTTAATCATAAATCACTGTAATTAATTAATATTAAGATATTTAGAGAGGGGTTAAAAATGTACAAACGTGTTTTAAATATTGACAGTTAATATAATGTTTTTAAAATTCCAGCAATGTTATTTTCTATTTTAAGGCCTGATAATTAATTTTCTGTAATTGTCCTAAAATAAAACCCAGTGACAAAATAATAATAATAATAATTAACTCTTATGGAAGACATTTGCACTTTTCACAGAGGAACTTCTGTCTTCAGTGTGAGACCGCCGAGCTTCACAGCTTTTGGCTTAAATGGAAAATTGTCTGCTCAAGTGCATCTTCTCTAAATGGACAAGCCTTGCGATTGTTGAATTTAATTTATGGCTTATGCATTCTTTAAAGGTCAATTCCCCTGACCTCCCGAGAAAGTTAAGGAAGAGCAAATTCCCAGGCTGCACGGGGGCCAGAAAACAGTTACTTTCTCTAAAAAAAAAAAAAAAAAATCACAGAACATATTCTAAAAGACAGCAAAGAGGACAAAGAGTCCTGGCATGTAAAAAGACAAAAAAAAACTGTATAATGAGACATGAGCGAGAGCTTCAAATAAACTTGTTCACCTCACAAGCAGAGACAAGGAACCCACCAGGCGCATGTCATTGTCAATGAATGGTACCGCTCTGTGGACAGAAGTGAAACTGCCACCAGCACCAGAAAGTTACGGGACATGTAAACACAAACACTAAAGCGCTGTGTAACTTTAGACAGTCACACAGTCAATAAAAAACACTACTTTGTATAAGATCCGTGGAGATAATGTCGATGACAGGAGTCAAAACACTGACTTTAACGCCATATAGTCCGGGGTGCGCGCGTACGGATCGATGTAGCTGAAATAAACAAAGAAAACAAAAAACAAAAACAAAACGACATTTTAAACCCACACACGATGGTTTAAACGCTTTGAGTTTTAACTTTTGTCGAAACTGCTGTTAAATTTAACGCGTCTTTACCAGTTTTTTGGGGGTTGAATCCGATCCTGACACTGTTCGCAAACGCGCCACTCTTCGTCTCGCGTGTATACTTGGCTTGTTTTGGTGAACGCGGCGCATCGGATTATCACAAGAATTAAAGTTTGACAGTCACCTTCCACGATCCAAAATGTCTAGTAAAAGTTTAGCACGTGGATTAGTTTTTAAAACGTTTTACGGCAAAGTGCGCGCGATGTGCCGCAACACTTCAGACTGACAGCGCGCTCGAGTTTTAGGAATCAGCAATAAGATCCAAGGTGAAGAATATCAGGACAATGTAGAGCATGCCGAAAAGTAGAGGAAACATGTCGTTTACCTTGTCGATCTCAGTCGTGGAGGAGATAACAGTGCGTCCTTTTCCCGTGCGTAAAGACTACTACTACTACTACTACTCAGCTATACTTTGTACAAACCGATCACTCAGATATCTGTTGAGCGAAAACTTAAGACTGCTTACACGGGGCCATATGAGGGGATCCCGCACACTCGGTTGTGAAGTTCGACTGTCCAAAACTACAAGTACCTTTTGTTGTTCGCCTATCTGTTCTTGATCTTCCTCTCTCTCTCACTCAGACAAGAGAAGACGATGGGTAGAGCTGCTGTCAATCTTGGCAATCAATGCGCGCAGCCATGTCGCAAGTATTCAAAGCATTTCCCGTCGTGCAACATCAGAAAGTGAGTGGCCAGAGCATTGATCTGAGGAAGGCAAAGAGGCAGGACTCCCCCCTCCTCCTCCCAGACAAGAGATGCAGAGAGAGAGAGAGAGAGAGAGAGAGAGAGAGAGAGGGAGGGAGGGAGAGAGAGAGAGAGAGAGGTCTGTGGCGAAATAAAAGTGGAGAAAAGGAGGATGGTTGTTACTGCCCGCAGTTTAGTCCGTTTAATAGGCTTACTAAAATGAGCATCACTTACTACTGCAAAGTTGAGGATGACTTTTTTTCCCCTCCAGAGATCTGACAGTTTTTCTTTAGTGACACTTTTTTGCGCATCACGTCGGAGAAAGGAGGAAAAAAAAAAAAAAAAAAAAAAAAGAAAGAAACAAAAGACGCGCTGACCCCTTTAACTTCTGCTTAAGTGTTGCAAAATCGTGGTTTGTTCAGACGGTAAATACTCAGCTGCTGCAGGATAATGAGAACAGGTGAGAGAAACGCAGCGAGAGGCTAAAGAGTTTAGGGACCAGTTTCGACTTGTGTGTTAAAACTGCATGTATTTGCATAATGTTAAATGAGCTCCTAAAATATAAACAATATTGGAGTCGTTGTTCCTGTTTATGTCTTTTCACATAATAATGCAGACGGTGTCAGTTTTCATGCACATACTTTCTAACTCCTCACATATTTCGGAATTTACTGGGAGTCACATTATGATTTTCTGGGTGTTAAATGAATTATATTTATAGATCATTTCTAAACAATTGTTTTCAACATATATCGTCATTTCGCCTGATGTTTAACATTACATTCACAACTTCTGTTTATGAAATATAAAATCTATGTTACAAATTTAAAACATGTATGAATGGGGCTGTTTATTTTAATTAACACTACAATTTCAATAATAATAATAATAATAATAATAATAATAATAATAATGAGAGTAAAATGTAATACGAGCAACAGTAAAAGGGATTCCTCCACATTTACATTTATTAACATAGTTTCTTAAATATTCCCAAACTTTTAGAAAGTATTTTATGCATTTGGGGTTTTTATATTAAATCTCCCATGTTGTTTTAAGAGCTCTATTATAAATATAATCAATATGTTGCATCCATACATATATGGATGATCGGTTTAAAGGGTTTTGAGTCGCCTTATTTTAATATTTCTTATATTCTAAAATATATCTGAGGGGAGTCCTGTGGCATCTGAGATTACAGCAGAGGTCCACGGCTGACCTGATCAGCCCACCAGTGGGGAGCACACGCCAAAACAGAAGGTTTTACAATGAAACAATGATCTGTTTTGGATGAACATGTGCTTTAAATTAACAGCTGAACCTGGAGGAGGCCCACAAATGTCAGACAGACAAAAAAAAAAAAATTAAAGGAAAAAAACAAAACAAAAAAAACAATACGTCCGTGCATGCCTGTTAAAAAAAAAAAAAAAAAAAGAACCAAACACTGCAACGCGACACACGGAAAAGTTATAATCTATAAATCAGCAGCAGTATTTTATGACAAGCAGAAAAATGGACAGAAACACCCATGAACAGCACAGCGGTTGTATCAGTCAGAAATTCAACATGCCATGGCGTCAGAACAGCCACCATACATCACAGAATACAAATAGAAAAGTTACTTACAAAAAGAAGAGACAGCAGAAGAAAATTCAGATTGTTAACTGCAGATTCACATAGAGCTA
>JAPQRP010000019.1:36542047-36560875 GCA_037367295.1 Apogon hyalosoma | reverse complement strand
GAGGGAGGGAGGGAGTGGGGGGGGGTTACAATAATGTCTATACAACTCATCCACAACATCGCATCTGTTCACAGTCAGTGCGCCTCACTTTGAGTTTCTTTATGTTCAAGGTGAGGTCAATAAAAAACAAATAAACAAAGGCGCGTCTTGCTTTACGCATCTCTGTTGTTGTTGTAACTGAAAGAAAGAAAGAAAGAAAGAAAGAAAGAAAGAAAGAAAGAAAGAAAGAAAGAAAGACTTACCTTTCTGAAACTTTTCCTGCGGACACAGTGAACTTGAACGCCCTCTGAGATTCAACAATATGAAAGTATTTGAATTCAGTGTATCACAGCCTGTCCTTCACCCAAACACTAACACACACTCCCTCACTCACTCCTGTGGTGAAACTGCACTAACTCTGTATTCCTCAGATCCACGCATGACGCTGTTCATAGTTGATGTCTGCTGTGTGTGTTTTGCCTCATTTTGGAGCGGACTTTTCCTTCACCACCCGGACTGAAACCTCTGTTTGACGTGTCTCATGCGCCACCTTTTGGACTATGAAGGGAACTCCTCTGGATGGATGCACTCCATCCTCGCAAATAAGAAAAGACCGGAGAGACAAAAAGAGAAGATTCTAAGCACATGAGTATTTATTTTTTTTAATTTTTTTATTTTTTTGTTCAGGATTAGAAATGTAGCACTTTAGAAGCTGAGTTTCGAAATTTGCCAAACACTAAAATATAAAACACTAGTGGACTCAGTGTAAAGCAGCTGAGATTGAGGATAAGATCATGAAACAGCCTTGCCTTTTTTTTTTAAACTGCATTATAAGTAAAATTACAAAATGTTCTGCTCAGCACCAGGATCAAGCAAAAATAAAACAGTGAGCTATTAAAAGTCATACCTAGCTGCTTTTAAAGCTAAACAGTAGATGATCTTAAACAGCTGTGCAGGTGTCAGATACTACTCAATACACAAATACAAGCTACTATTTTTAAAGATGTGACTGTAATGGCTTCCTCTTTATAGCTCAGTGGGTAGTGCATGAAGCCTGCATGAAGAGCAAAAGACAGTCCAACTTGTTGGGGGGTAAGGCAGACACATTTGCATACCCTGTGAGTCTTTGATGCATCTTGAAATTCAAGTCTAGCCCATAAATATTTGAAAAGGAGAGTGCATGAAAATCAACATTTTTGTTACATTAAATTAACATGTGTTCTTCTCCTGTTCTGCATGGTTAATTAGAGAAAAGCATTCAGTCCGTGAAGATGAGGGGGTCGATCTGATTACGGAACATCCGGGAAAGGTTTCAAAGGTGTGAACCTGATTCATGCTTAACATTTTCAATGATGGGTTTATAAGTGAAGGAATATTTGGAAAAAGTTTATGTTTCAACCAGTAGAATTACAGCATCAGAACCAACGTGTCAGGCTAGAAGACAGTTTGGTCTGGCATATGTTGGAAGAAATTCAATTAATAACTGAACGAAACCATAATGTGCATATGTTTATGATCTTTGAAGTGAAACAATGCGGTGTTTGTGGTTCTGATGTAAATACACTTAAATGTTGTTCAGTCTGAGCAGCTGATAATCACTTTTTTGGATGTTTCATTCCACAGCAGTGCTTTTGCAGGAGGACAAACCAGACCATATTTTAGCATTACTCTCATACTACTAAGAGATGTGTGTTTTATTATTGCTTTATTATGTTTTAAATATTTTTTTAACTTCTATCTACTCAAGTTTTATGACAACTTTACAAACAGTAAAAAAAAAAAGGTTGGTAAAATTGAAATTACAAAGAAGATACAAGTCCGGTTTATGTATTATATGCTTGTGCAACATCACTAGCACACTGATGTAATACATTATGTTTGCACAATTACTCGTGCTGTATAATAAAATACAACACATAAGTATGTGAATCAAGAATATTATTTCTTTACAATCAAAGTGAAAAGGAAGACAAGCAGAAAAAGCAAAACAAAACAAAAGTGACAGATATTCATCATGCTATGTATTTAAGTCCAAATTATACTGCAAACTCCAAAAGTTCCAGTGGCTTCCTCCATTTCTGCAGGAAAATATGAGTCCTTTCGTACATATAGTGTTTTAGTTTTACCAGTATCACAACTTCTGTTTTAAATGTATTTTTAAATACACTCTCGGAATAAAATATTTTTACCTCTTCTCATGAAATGGTTGTGACAATGTGATTTACTCTTGATAGATATCATGTAACTGGAACTCAGAGTGTAATCATTGTACCTGGTTAAAGGTGATCACTGATGTGTATAAATAGGAATAAAAAGAGGAATGTGTCTGAAAACAACATTATTCCATCTTAATGGGCAGGAGTGTATAAACACAAGCTTGGTTTGAAAACAGCTTTCTAGTTCATTCAGAAGAAAAAAAAATGTAAATGTGAAAAAACGAAACGGAGATACATTTTTCTAGGAGAAAAAAAAAAACTAAATGAACTTCTGCTAGCATCCTGACCTATGCGCAGTGACAGGGTAGGACTTGCGGTCATGACCACAGACTTGATCCAGATGTAATACACCATCATATGCAAAACCACCGTAGTCATTATTGAATGCCAAGTTATGCAATTAACTCAAACACTATTTGCATACATGCAAATCATCTCTCTCCCACTTGGACTTGCAAAGTGGGACGCTCTGTTCTCATTATTTGACCCAAATCTCTTACTTGTAACTCTGGATTTCATCAAAGTTTAGTCAGGATCTAATATTTCCTTTCAAGTTAACAGAGAACCACTGATTAGTCGTGTTGAAATAAGGAGTGCAACATGCCAATTCTAATTATATAGTTATCAGGAACATCATTGCACGGCCTGTGCCAACAATGCTACAGATATCTGCTACACTCTTGTGGTGAACTGTAATGTGTGTATTTATCACCTGCATCTGTGTGCTGTAAGGCCCTGGTAAGAGTCTGATGAAGCCCAAATGTCCTCGAGTTGTCTCCAAAGAAGAGGAAGGACCATATATAGGATAGAAATATGCATTAAGTATTTCCAACCTTTTTCCGTATACATTCGGATCTGTTATTTACAATGAGGATTTTCTCTGGAATCTTTATCTGTGAATTAATTACGACATTCCCCAAAAGACGGATGTAAACAGACTGATGTGCCATTAGGTAGCCTTTTTAGCGGAGTCAAGTGAGGTGAAATTAAGTACATTTTACTCAGCTCAGTTTGTATATGTGCTTAGTGTGTAAGATACTAGATTAGAGAGGGGGCCCAGGGGCATTTGGTTCATTTATAAAGGAATTGCTTTTATGTACAAAAAGCCCAATTCACTGTAGGTATTGTAAAAGCCTTCCGTTTAACAAACATGACATTAATTCATTGTTTAATATAACACAGCTCTTTTCTCAATACACACTTAATGATTTATGTTGGAAGAATTGTGTTTTCCTGGTGGCATAATATAAACAGTGACTGCATGAGTTAATATTTACCACCGTGATTTGATCATTTCCCATATGATATTAAAATTACAGGAAAAGCATTGTTTGGTTCCTGCATATGGTTGAGTTACTGTGCAGCATCACTACAATTCAGTCTTGCCTCTATTCTTTTTATAGCATGCACACACATTGGGAAGACTATTCACAGATTCAGTGAATAACTCTTCAATTATTCAACAAATCACCATTCCATTTCTTACATATTAAAAATGTACTGTGTGTGGAGCTTTAAAATGATAAAACAGCATAAAATACTATTTTAAAATCAAAGCACCTATTGCATTGGGTTTCCTTGGTTTTGTGTTTGTACAATTGGACTACAATCCGGATCCCCACAGTGTGCAAAGGAGGTGCCGTCTGTGTTTCTACTCTGGTCTAATCCTCAGACATTTCACGGCAAGTTACAGTAATATTTATGTGATGGAAATAGGTATCACTGGGAATCAATGTAGGATTTCTCCTTTTTCTGCTGCTGTCAGGGGAGGATGGTGAATATGTTACACATGCAGCGTGCAGAGCAGTGAACAATAAAGAACTGTGAACAAGGTCCGAATTGCCAGCGTGGTCTCAGTAGACTCTTCTCTTCAACCACAGGAGACAAAAATCAAAGGCATTTTAAGCGACTAAAGTGAGGGGAAGTTAAACAGTAAAGTTGCAGCTACTGTGTCGCTTTAACACAACCACGGTTTGACTTGGATCAACTCAAACGAGCCGTTTTATTTAGTCTTACTTACTGTTAGTATTGCTTAGTTATTAGCTTTTATTTACTTCTATAAAAGCAGCTCTCTCACAAAAAATCCCCGACAGGAAACAGCACTGTGCATCTTAGTCTCTCTGCTACTGAAAACGCATTTCTGAAGCCAGTAAGTATTTAGTAAAGGATTAATGCGGGAGGCCTTGATTGCGTTTAACAGAACAGGACCCAATTAGCATAATAGGCCCTCTTTCATTCTCTTTGAAGTCCAAAGCATAGAATAACAAATGTATATGAACCACCAGCCAAACGTCAATACATGGAAATGCCACAATTCTCAGTGGAGGGTCTTGGGTGAATTTTTTTGCAGGAGGAGGGAAAAACATCCCATTTTATTGCAAAATAAGCAGAACAGAGGATGTGATGGGTCTTGCAGCCACCAGGGCCAGCAGGCGCTGAGGGGCCTGATCCTGGAGGAGAGAAGGAGGCAGGGAGGATGTGCTGCTCCCACTGTGGAGCTGAGGGAGGTGCATCCTCTTTCTCTCAGGTGTTTTCAAAGCACACCAGGCTACAGACGAGTGAAAGTAATTACTCTCCAATTAAAGATAAAGATGTCATCTGAGATGGAGCTGCAACACAACAGCTCACCCACAGACAAGCAAAAGAGGGCGAGTGTGTGTGGTTTAAGCCGGTGTATCATATCTGATCATAAATAAATAAAACAGGATGACTGTTTTTGTTGAAAACTTAAAGATTTGACAATAACAGTACCACCACTTTTTCTGTTTTGAAACATATGATCTATATTCAGAAGTTCAATACATGTTTTTCCTCAAAGGTTTCTTTTACAATTGCAATGGAGAAAGTTCATGATTTAAAGATATGAATTCTGTACTTCAGAATCCAGAGTTATTAGTATCCACCTTCTTGGTTGAAAATACACGGAATTAAAAATGCCCTTTTGAGATGGAAAAAGCTTTGAACTTAAGAAACATTTCAAGAAGCCTTTTTTTTGTATCGAAAATTCACCTCCTTTGAGCATGCCATAGTTTGGTTCCCGTTTCAGATAATAGAATGAAGTTTATTAGGTCAAGGCAATCAATGCAGATGTTCAAAGAGAATCTCAGAGCTATGGAGAGTGCACATTTTGTACTTTTCCTTTGTACATGATTAGAATAAAAATACAGTCGATAAACTCACCAGACAAGTATAATGGGAGAAAAAGCCTAGAAGTTAATCATTTAAGCAGTAGTTGGTTTTCTAACGCAGATTTCTAAGCTAAAATAACAAAAATAAACAAAATATGGTTTGCATCAAATTGGGCGTAAATGGTTTTTAACCATTTTATCACCTTAAAACCAAGCAAGAGAAGTAATACACTGCTGTATGAATGATGAATGGAATAATTTTGTTTTCAGACACATTCCTCTTTTTAATCCTGCTTATACACATCAGTAATCACCTTTGACCTGGTGCAGTGATTACGTACTGAATCCCAGTTACACTTTATCTATCATCAGTAAGTCACATTGTCACAATCATTTAATGAGAAGAGGTACAAATATTTGATTGTAACTTTAAGGGTGTATATTAAGTATATTTTGCAAAGTAGCCACCCTGTTTCTGCAGTGGAAGTCAATAAAAAGTTACAGTTGGTGACAATTTCTTCCATTCTAGAGTTTTTATTCTGAACTATTATTAGCCCCCCCCAAAAAAAAAAAAAAAAAGGGGAGGCAAGGGGTATTGTTTTTGGTTCAGTTTCTTTGTTAACACTCCAGCAGCAAAACTACTTCATACCAAAATTGGGTTTATAGATTGCCAGTGACCCAGAATAGATCTGTTTACATTTTGGGAACATTAGGTCAAAGTTAATTTTTTTTTTTTTATGAATTTTTTAAATCTTTTTTTTTTCCCATTTACTTATAATGGGCAAAATTTCAAATGTCTACAAAAACAAAATTTTTGTTTCAATTTACTTCAAACTTGGCACATATATAGAGGCAATTGATATGCTGACATCAGCACATTCATAGACATGATGACATCAGCTGGGTCGATGCCAAAATAAGCTACAACACGTGCGAGGGGCGGGGCTTGTTGTGCCTGGCACCACTTGTTTATTCTGAAAATGGCATCATACCCTGTTGGTGATGACTCTAAATACATGATAAAATCTTAATTTGCTGTTTTATGGTGGATTTTCTTTTACAGTTTTAATCTTCATTAGTATATACTGTAATGGAAGAGTAACACCAGTTGCTACTGAAAATGTAAATATTAGTTAAACAACTGTTGAAGCCTGTCAACAAGATCATTCATTAGATTCAGTAAATTCACTTTAAATATCTCAAAATCTATGTGAGTTGAGAGAGTTGAGTGAACATGCAGCATTTATAATAAATATAATAAACACAAGAATACATGTAGTGTTAATATCTTTAATATTCACATTTTTATAAATTTCCATTGCGCAACTTTTCCCAGTCACACAGAAAATATGTTAAATGTTATTTTCATCCTGATATAAGCAAAAATAAAATTCATTTTGGCAAGCTAAAAGGAGACTGGCAGTGCTACAGTAGATATATACATATGACATTTCAAGTGGTTTGGTGTAAAATATTATCTGAGTTTTGACAAAACAAATTTATGACACATTTAGTACCACTTGTTCTTGACATTCTGTACCTGAAAAACAAAAGTTCCCAGTAAAGATCACACTGCAAGTCAAAGCAATTCAGTTGTACAGTGAAAATATTAGTTTCAGTTTCTCACCGTGATACAGTAATTCAAAGTGCAATAACATGTAGAAAATATCTGTTGTTATGAGATTAACACTTGTTAGACATGTCCATAGTTAATAAGCACAGCCGCTCCTATAGCAAAGTCTTCTTTCTGTCTCAGGAAAGTTGCTTTCAGCACCTAAAAAAATGAGTCAGTGCTATGTGAGCCTGACACAGCAGACTAAATGTTTACTACAGTTCTTGAATAGAAAGGTTTAAGTGTCCAAAATCAGACAAAATCCTCTTTCACTGCAGAATCCAGTTGTTTAGCACCTCAGTGTCCAGAAATCGCTTGAGCTGAGGAGTGAGCGGAGAGGACAAAGTAAGAATCAGAGCAGAAAATACATCAAACATATAAAAAAAGACAGTGTTACCAAATATTTTGTTTTTCCCTCTTCATGTTGTCATGGAAATACAAGTGAATATGGATTTAAATAATGTTCTAAATAGTAAGGAGTCAGGTTTTTACTTCAGTTTAAGAGATTGTGGTGCCACGGTGAAAAAGAATTATTTGTAATAATCAAACATTGACAATCAAACATTTTCATACTATTATACACTGTTGCCCTTAAAGTTGTGATAATTTAGTTTTCCTCCTTTTATTCCTACAAACTGTGAGCTCCCAAGAAGATGTTTATTCACCACAGTGACGTTTTGGGCATCGGCCCTTCATCAGACATGAGACAGGTCATGACACAGCCACTTACATAGACCACTAACTGCAGTATCATGTGACAGGCAATGTGTATTTACAGATATTTACAGTAACTTTTGAAAACATGTGAATGATCAAGTTGTCTTTAAATACATACAGTCGTGGAAAAAATGATTAGACCACCTTTGTTTTCTTCAATTTCTTGTTCATTTTAATGCCCGGTCCAACTAAAGGTACATTCGTTTGGACAAATATAATGATAACAACAAAAATGGCTCAGAAGAGTTTACTTTCAGAGCTGATATCTATCCATTTTCCATGTTTTCTTGATAATAACAAAAAACACTTCAGTTCTTACATCAACATCTATGTCATTGTACTGACAAAAACAGTGCTTTTATTCATTCCATGTTTTCTTTTCTGTCTGTTTTAGTCACATGATACACACAGAAGTTAGTACTTGATTGCGTAACCATTGTTTTTGATGACTTTTGATGGTCTAATATTTTTTTCCCACGACTGTACAAATAAGACTGTCAAGGGGCAATAAATAAAATAAAGTGTTCTGTGTGTGTTTTTCCCTGCCCATCTGAGTGTGGTGACAGATCCACAGCGTTAGTGCGATATTTACATATTTACAAAATGTGCATAATTGAAGCAGCGTAGAAATGCATCCAAATAGATCAAAATTCTATTCACTGTTCTTTTGGATCCTGCACACATTTTAGCAACTGGATGTGCATGTCAATACTTTTCTCCTTTTACTCCTACACATCAGTAGTCACCTTTGTCCAGGTGTAATGATTACATACTGAGCCACAGTTACACTTCATCTGTCAACAATAAATCACATTGTCATGATCATTTCATGAGAAGAAGTAATAGTATTTTATTCCAACTCTATGGGCAACAGTGTATCTAGTAGAAAATGACCATAAACCAATAAACAGCTACATACCACATACATGTCTTAATAAGAATAATCAATAACTGAACATGAGTGAAACATTGCAAATACAGAATCATTTATATATTATTAAGTACAAATTCGCAGTTTGAATTGTCCAACCACAGGTTAAATCCTACAATAACCAACTTTAAAAGCACTGATAGTTAACATCTGTGCACTATTATCGTCACTTTTACTGCAACAAAAGAAACTTGTACAAACCAACTACACATCACAGCCCACCTCTAACAGCACACCTGAATATGCTGAACACCTGAATAAATGAGAGCGTTACAAATAAAAAAAAAAAGTATTAAAAGATAGGTAAAGCACATCAAACGACAACACGCAGAACAAAAAGCATGCAGTGGCACGTGCCTCTTCTACTGCAGAGTGTTTACAGGCGACCACACGCTGCTGTCGTGCCAGAACTGATTCATTTAGCAGTATAAATTCATCTACAGTTCTCATGCTCATAAATGTATTGCTGTGTGTACCAATATGTTGTGATTTATTTTGTGCTCACAATGATCATATACTGCAAATGAATCAGGAACATCAATTGGTAATCAAATACCTGCTGATAGTCGCTGATGGATTTTGTTTTCTCAGTAAAAGGGTAAAATAACGCAAGCCTTCTCTGTGTATTTACAGTACAAGCAGTGATATCTGCTGGGGGTTTTTTGTTGTTTTTTTCTGACTTATCGCTGCCAGGCTACAGATGGGGAGCTAATTGGTGCGGTGGAATACAGCTGTGCTGACTATTGAAGTGTCAAGGTGTTAAATCAAAAGGTGTCTCTTTTGTTAATTATACACAATACTACAAACAGTCATGTTCCTTTGAGCCCTTTCTCTCCTTAACCATCCATAAATATTTTGGCACAGACACAAAAAGGAAAAAAAAAAAGAACAATTTACACACAATTATCACAGTGGGATGAGCTGACTGCCTGCAGATGTTTGTTTTGGTTATAATGGGAGTAGAGGCAGGGCTTCCCTAACCTTGACAAGATGTGTTTCCTACAGTCACAACAGAGCGGTGAGCATGCACTGAGTTGAAAAGCACACTTGTTAGAGAGAATTAAGGAGGCCTTGAAAGCATTAGTGCTGTAAAACGTGCAGTTAGGCCTTACTTTATTTCTCGGATTAGACAAACGTGTAGTGAATTCCGTTGCTTAGAGGAGAGGGAGGCGCCAGAGATGCAGGAGGAAGAGGAGGAGGCGGAGGAGGAGGAGGAAGGGGAGGAGGGGTGGGGAGGTTAGACTGTGGAGGGACTAAGGAAGAGAGAGAGGAGAAAAGACACAGAGAGTTAATGGACAGACTGGACGGAAGCAGCTGAGCAACACAGTCTTACTTGGACAATGATACTGTTTACTGTTCTGCACATCAACCACATTATTGGATGGAAATCGGACATTTCATCAATACACACAGCCTGGCCAAAAAACCAAAAAGTTCCACTCTAATATTTTATTGGACAGCTTTTAGCTTTTATTACTGCCTGCATTCATCACTGCATTGTATCAATAAGCGTATGCAGCGTCACAATATGTATTTCCATCATTTTTTAGACACATAACATTGTTGAACCTACTGAATTAACCCCAGACCATAACACTTCCCCCACAGGCTTGTACTGTAGGCACTAGGCATGATGGGTAATCACTTCATCCACCTCTCCTCTCGACTCCTCAGACCACATGACCTTTTTCCACTCAAACACAGTCTAATGTTTATTCTCCCTATTAAACTGATTAAAGAACCTGTTGTACCTAAAACATATTTAATCCTCTAAGACTGAGACCATCATCTGTGGGTTATTTTCAAAGTAATAATCCACAGATATGCATTAAATAAGTAGTTCCGTAGCTCTTATTTGGACACGTACAGGCTCCATAGTGAATGTTAATTGCTGATTCATCATAATTTCCTACTTTGAGCCAATGAACAGCTGTACTTTGCTTCAGAAAGGTAGTAAATTAGAGCAAACAGTAATTAATTTGAACATTTAAAACATCTACATTAAATTTTCTAAATGAAAAAAATATGCAATAGGTTTTGTCTGTGTTCAAGTAAAAAAAAAACAACATTTTGATGATATTATTTTTCTTGAAAATTGTGACTTTAAATGAAATCGTGGTACTTCTGATTTTGACTGATACTATAGGAATACTTTAGAAAAACTGAATAAACTACAGGTCAGGTCCTACGAAAACAGCTCTTGGTCTCTAATCACTGCAGTTATTATCCAATGGAAGGATCTGAACTCCTTACTTACATAAATCCAGGTATCCATCATTTTTTTTTGTCAGGTTTTATATATAGATAGACAGATCACTGTACTGTCATTCCAGGACACATGCAAAATAACAGTGCACTTGAACAAAATTTCATTGCATGACTCTTGAACACATATATTCTGACTTTGATTAGGAAATTATTTGGAGAAATGTTTTGTATATTTTAGCAAAAAAAGTGATTTTGTCAGTACCTGTAATTTATTAAACTCAGGAGAAAAGTGTGGAATTCCAGCATGATAAATAACATAACGTTCCATAGTTACCCAGCTTGGGATGAATAAAGTACATCTCTCTATCTAATTATAAAGAAGTCTTGTTCAAAAGATAACAATATTACCTGTAATTATGCACCCAGAGGTCATAAAGCTACAGCTTTTTGAGTAAAGCATGTAAAGACAATCACAAGTAAATTAATAAATGTATGATTTAAAGTTATGTCCTGGTAATTAAAAGATAAGCTGCATAATATTTTTTATTGTAACATTCCGTATCTTTGTGTCCTTCACCCACTCAGGTATAAAAACTCTCATGAAAAAGGTTTGAGTCTCAGACGTGAGACAAACAGAGCTTGTGTTTGGCGTCTCAATGGCTGATGTTCTTGATCAGGTTTCATGTGTGCTAATAAAACAGTAAATTCCACTGCATGAAAATACCAATGCTCAGAAATTCATTCAGAGGATATGTGCACCGGCTCCCTCCTTCATCATCTGCCATTCAAAGCTTATAATAATTTTTACACAGTGCTTTAATTTACGCTTTAGTTTTGCAACATCTGAACATTTTATCAGCTTCAACGAGCGATGAATGGCTGAAGACACAATACACAAGGAAGTTTATTTTACAGATGAATAGTTGGAAGATATTTTTCCAAGCAAGAAATTTGAAATTCTTTTCAATATTTCAGCTGAGTAATTACAAAACACTGAATTATTTAACTATTTCTAATACCATATTCCACAATCTGGAATATATTCTTTAATATATAGAGAATGTAATTGCAGCGCTGCATATTCCTGCTTTTATGCTGGCATTATTGAAGTCTCTCATGCATAATACTGCAAAAAAAAGCCTCTTCTTTTAATTCAGGGGTTTGAAAGTGCACCAGCATACCTTACTGTAACACCAAAGAGAGAGAAAGTCATTGATTCAGTCTCCACTGACAAGATGCCACCAGTTATATTCTCTGACATTTCTCTATGCTGGAAATAATGTTATAATTGTTGACTTTGCCTCACTGTGCATATTAAGCTTCCACACACGCTGACAGCTTGAGTGTTACCGTGTGTGACAGATGTATATGTGTGCATATATGTGTGTGTGTGAGCGAGGCAGACAGACTGACAATCTGCTGCAGCTACAGTGAAAATGAACTTGCCTGCCTGCTGTAGAGTATGAAAGAGATGAAAAGTGAGCGCAGTGTCTTTTATGCAGGTTCAGAGCTACGTTCAAAGGAGCAGCAATGGTATGCACAAGGAGAGTGGAGTTTGACTGGGTCATTGATCAGCACACAAAATGGCCTCATCAAGCGATTCCTCCCCTGTCTGAAAGATTCTACATGGTTTGCAATTAGAGACTATCCAAGCTACTAATAAGGAATAATGTTCAGTTATTAGGAAATGAACAGCCTTATTGCTTGACTCTGCACCTTATGCCCTTCTCATCTCCACCGCATCAAGCTGTGTTCTTGAAAGGCTGCTTTCCTCTCTTTATCCTTTCTTCAACCAAAGATCACGTCAATTTGATGCCAGGATCAATTTTACTGATGCTGTCAGTGTTGGTACTTTTTTTCCCTTTTTTTTTTTTTGACAGATACCGTAATTATTTCTGTAAGTGGTTCTTTGAAATAATGATGCTGAGAGTTGGTTTTTGCTCTTTTTCATAAAGTAAAGATGTAAAATCTACAGTAGATGCTGGATCAAACACACGTATACGTTTTTGTCCAATGATGACTAACCAACCTGCAACCAGTTTGCTCTTTAGGGAGGCTTCTGAGGCCAGAGCGTAGGACATAGTGATGATCCTCTCCTGCTCCTGCAGAGCTGAGTCCAGTGCCACCACTCCCACCTCTGGTTTGTCCACAGGCACTGTAGGGCCTAGGTTTTGCACACTGAAGATAAAAAACAAATGATGACACATGAACCTGCAAATGACCACTTTCATTTAACTCAAATTATAAGATGATCTTCAGTCTGGAATCTGTGCTGACTTTAATCTGTCTACCACCTCAGGTCAGCTGTGACTTAACACATTTTATTTTATTTACCTGGACTTTGCTAAGATGCTCTTGATGCGCTCCACCTTGCGATGGCGCTCCTCAACCTCTTGTGGACTGAGGGGCTCCTCAGGTTCTGAATCCACATATCGTTCTGGGATCAACACCTTCTGGGGCTTGGACAGCTACACAAAACAGTAATTTTCATGTCAGTCTTGCAAACATGTTACAGTGAGATTTGAGAGAGATTTACTGACATAGAATGAACAAACTAGTGGGAATAATTATGTCCATGTTTTTCCTTTTCTTGCAAGTGAAGTGTTGGATGAGTTCATATGCTTCTTGCTTGTCTTTGTTGACATGAAAATGATCTTGCTGCTGAAATGTAACTTAAAGTACCTCTTTGCTGAGATCCAGATCATAGTCTAGTGGTTCCAGATCGACCTCTTTGGTGGGAGTGGTCGAAGCCGTGGAGCGGAAAGTCAGCCATTCATCCGAATGCGAGCGCGGCCTCTCTTTATGCTCAGGAGGCCTTTCCTCACCCTGGACGCTCCTAACTGCCTGAGCCTCCTCCCCCTGAACAGCCCTCTCGAGCAACTGCAGGTCAAAGTCCTGCTCTCTCTTCCACTGGACGACGCACACAGGAAAAAAAAAAAAAAAAAAACACACTGTGAAACAAATTACAGGATGCTGCCATCACGTTGTCTTGTCATGTAAATGGGAAACTGACTTCTTTCACTTGCCTTCACACATTATTTCATGTAACAAGTGCTGTACAACACACTAGTTATCACTTGAATCCTAACATGGTTTTAAAAGCTGCAGAGAAGGTGTCTGTATGTGCACAAGTGTGAACAAGAAAAAAGGGGGAACATGCATAGATGAGGTATGCATGCTTGAATGAAACTGAAATCACAGCATGCTCTCTACCACAGTGATAAGGGGGACAGAAATATACCAGTGAAACAAACAGGAAAGATCACAGTGCTGACATTCAAATAAACAGTAAAGGTGTCCAGGCATTTATGTGACAATAAAACATTCAACACACATCACCACACTGGAGCTACTCAGAAAACCAATATAATAAACAGAAAACATTGCAATATGTGTTCATTAGAAAGATGTTTATTTATTTGCAAACATTCACATATGAAATAAGGTGTCATCTTATAGCTAATTATGAATTAGCAAATAAAACACTGGGCAAAATCACGATGCTGTGATATGAAATGGACGGCATACACAATACTATGTTCATTAGTTTGTATCTTGTAAATAAAAGGCTTCTTCGTACAAAGACATAAAGTGGTAAATTGGACGACAGCAGGCCCATAACCACAAACACTTAAACCATCCTCCCCTTGAAGTCCAAAAAGAAAAAAAAAATGCTTTGATGAAGTTGAGATGAGTACATTTAGCACGGTATTGCTCAGTGCATGTCAATGTTTTGGTCAGTAGAAAATAAGTACGCTCTGTCACACACACAGACACAAACACACACACACACACACACACACACACTCATAAATGAACTGTTAAGAGACAGCGAATGGAGGCTTTAGTATGGAGAAGTGGGACATGATTGTAACAAGGACACACGTATAAGTGCAATTCTGAATGTTGTTAAGGAACCCAGTGTTACAAGGAAGGAGAAAACATAGTGAAATAATCAGCGGAAAGACCAGTGTGAGACATGTGACGGCATAAGTAAAGTAATACTAGAGTCTATGACAGACAATAGTGAAAGAGAAGAGTCTGATGTTAGAGGCTGATGGCACTGGAGGCTCTGATGTAATTAGTGTGTTACTTGTAAAACAAAAAATATCATCTTTAGTTAAAGTATACTTAATAATTTCCACTTTAAAGCAGTTCTTTCATCATGGTATAAGTATTAAGTCTTTAAACCACTACATCTGGCTTTTGCGTTACAGTTTGTAAAGCAGAGACAGTTACCTACCTCTGAAAACATGCTTGTACTACAGTTACATTCTGAATTACCAAACTGCGCTTCACCTTTGTAAAGTCAGGAGTAGAGAAAAGACAAACTACACTGAGTAAAGGCATGCATTAGTATATCACCACTCTCCATTTGGTTGTCATCATGCATGAGAGTGTGACGTGTGATACTGCTCTAATGACATACTGATCCCAAGTCTGCTGAAAGTGGGCGCGAGGAAGAGGATGAAGTGCGGGATGATGAAGAGGCATGGCGGTCTCCGTGACTCAGGGTGCGTTTGCGCTGGCGGACGAGGGCCTTCTGGTGCCTCTTCATCCTCTCCAGCTGCTCATCAGCACTCATCTTCCCTCTCTGCTGCTGCTGCGCCGGGTCCCCAGAGTACAGACGCTCCAAGGCACTTTTTGGTCTCTCCTGAGACGAGTGGGAGGTAAGGGAGTTGATAACAAGAGCAAAAGGTGCAGCAGAAGGCAAAGAAGTAGAAGAACTGATTAAATGTAGCGTCTGATCAGTAGTGAGGCAGCAATCTAAAAATATAATTTATCATCTGTTTACAAAATGGTATTGTAAGAATGTCCTAAAATAAAATATCCATTGAATAGAAATCTTTTTTTTCATCATTTGATTGTAAATACTTCAACACATTAGCACAGAATTATCTTGCAAGTGAAAAATATAAATACATAAATAATGAATCTGTTTTTTTCAAATAGGAATTAATAATACATAATAAAACAACATGCTGAAAAAATCTTATCATTAATGTATTTTTTCAAGGTTGACCAACTGTGTATTTTTTAAGACCAATGTAATAACATTAGCTTGAAACAGGAAGAAGTCGATAGCTGATTAATTGTCCAGTATAATCAGAACTGAAAACACATTATGCATGTCTGAAATGAACCATGTTTCACTTTATTAGTAACAGAATAGCTGGTTTACTAAGCATCTAAGACAATGTAATAAACAGATAAACAAATCTGAATCAAAAGTCAAAAAAATAAAAAAATGTGTGACCGAACCACCAATTTTCAACTTACAAGCTATTATTTTCTCTCAAAGTCAGTTATTCCAAATTAGAAGCTTAATATGACTATCAGCACCAAATTTAGTTAATGGATTTGACTGATTAACTGGAAATTTTCTGCTCTTTTACAAATCACTATTACAAGAATAAAGAACAGATCTGACACTGGATTATCAAAGCATTTGGTCTAATATGACATTATAAACTAAATGTACCATGTTAACTCTTGCCCTGTGAGCTAAATGTGATCTGTATCATCTAGAACTGGAGTTACTTTTTAGTGCATCTGCTCTGTCATGTGTCTTGTGTCCCCACTTTTGATTCACTCTTTACTTTGTGATTCTTTTCAATTAATTCTGAGCCTCACCTTCCCACTGACAGCTGAGGCTGCTCTTCGGAGAGTCACATATGAGGAGATACTTGAGGACTGATTTAGCCTAAGTGAGGAGGCAGCCGCTCCTGAGGGAAAGCCAACAGACATTAAAACACCAATCTTAGCATGAAAGTGTTGCTCAAAAAAATATTGGTGGGAGGACATTGAGTGTGAAATGCTAGTGTGTAATGTTAACACAATAAATAGACTGGAGGGAACTCAATTCTGCTGCCACAATAGTCCTCTGACCTCTGCTCGGTAATGTCTGATATCCTCCATTGTGTCCTGATGCTGATATGCTGATGTGACTGGAACCATCTCCGACTCCCATGAGCTCAGGGTCACTCAGGAAAGGTCGAAGTTCAATCTGAGATACACACACAGATTAAATCGGGTGTCAAACATATGGCCCGCGGATTTTTGTGAAACACTCTGCCTTGCATAATAAGTTCAATTCCCAAAATGTACCTGTGAGAGAATAAAGAGATATAAAAAAAAAATAGTGTTTGTGTCCTTTTGACCGTGTTACACACAGATTTTTGTATTAAATATAATGTAAAATAATATAAAAATGTGTTTAGTCTGAAAATAGTTTCTCTTTTATCTCAGTAAGTATTTATTTTTTAAAATAGACCCAAAGTGCCTCCAAACTTGCTTCATAACATTAGCCTACATCTGGTTTGAATTTTTAGCCCCCGTGTCCTGTTTTTAGGACCAGTTTAATAGAAACACCCAAATGTAAAAATGACACTGAAGATATTATCAAGGGTGTCAAAATCATTTTAGTTCAGAGGCCACATACAGACCAATGTAATCTCAACTGAATTAGAACATAATAATAGATACATAATGACAACACCAAATTTTTCTCTTTGTTTTAGTGTAAAAAAGTAACATTTTTATATCCACAAACTATAATTTCTCAAAAAATGTGAATAACTACGACAAATGTGCACAACCTCAAATGTTTTAAGAGAAGCAATTGCAATTTTAACAATATTATGCCTGTTACTATATGTTTTGTGTCTTTGTAGATCCACTGTGAGCTTTAAGTTGTGATGCACATGCATACATGATAAACTGAGGCATAATATTGTTAAAATTACATGTAATTTTCTTTAAAAAATCCAATGTTATTCACATATTTTTTAAATGATAGGTTGTAGATGTAAACATTTTCATAATGTAATTTTACTTTTTTCACTGTAAAACATAAAGGAAAGTTTGGAATTTGCATTATTTATAGGTTATGTTATTTTACTTGAGGTCATATTGGGCTGTATGTGGCCCCTGAACTAAAATGACTTTGACACCCCTGGAATAAAGTGTGAAATTGCTACTATCACCGTACAAACACATAAATCCACAAATACTGTGTGTACCTTAGTGTCTCCATTGGTGAACTGGCCTATTTCTCTGTCCCTCTTGCGTTCGTCTGACTGTCGTTTGAGGCCACGTACAGATGTGTGTCGGATGACGGTGGTCTCTCTGGGCAGCGGGGGCACAGCGGGGGGGTGCTCGTTGGGACTGTAGAGCTGAGGTAGAGGAGGTCTGGGGGGCACGTCTTCCTCACCCTGCGAATACAGAATCTGACTGACAGGGCTGTGCGAGATGACAACAGAAAAACATCCTGTCATTTCATATTACGCTCTATTGTTTATTTCACTGACTTATAAATCACACTCTTTGTGACCATACTTGTTATCATTTGGATAATGTTTTGTGTTCTTCCATACGGTGCAGATGCAGGCAGGAAATTAATGTAAAGGAAACACAAACAAACCTAAGAGTGAATGTGGCACAGAATGAAGACATTCTGAACAAGACAAGTCTTTATGTAATTTATTAATATTTATATTTGAATACATGTTTAATTGAAAATTTACTCAAGTATTTCTATACAAACAAAGAAGAAAAATACAAATGATCACATACAAGTAAATACTGTTTATTTATTGTGTATAAGTAAGAAAATAAGAAACATTTTTTCTTTTCTTGTGTGGTCATTTTAAATAAAACACACACTGAAAATTTGCTATATAATGATATGTATCATTATTTGAATACAAAGTAATTACCTATTTTGAGATATGAGATTTTGGTATTATCACTCAACCACTGAGATATTTTTTTAAATAGGACACATGCATTATTTGTACAGTAATACACATATACAAACCAATTATGGGTACACTGTATAACCCTGACTTATGCAGCTAGTACACAGAAAATGAATTTGGTAAACAATCATGTTAACTATGAAGCAAAAATATCAAACATTTACTGCTTTCATGTTCATTGTCAAATATTACCTGGTTTTGCCATTTTAAATGAATGTTAAGTGAATAACACTGTACCATCCACCTTACACAGCTACAACACTGTAAATGTTTGTGT
>JAPQRP010000019.1:36515782-36541947 GCA_037367295.1 Apogon hyalosoma | reverse complement strand
ACACATATATATATATACATATATACACACACACACACGCACACACACACAGCAGCTACCCTTTTAAGTTCACATTTTTTATATATATAAATTAAGATTTTTATTGTATCTTGTGTGCTATGTGTGTAAATGCTACTTTACTATTACTATTGACTATGAGTATGAAATATACCCATATATAATATATATTTCACTATGCAGTACACTATGTATAACTGCTAAAACCTATTTTAAACCTTGTCTTACATATCTTTCCTTGGGTTGGCTGAAAAAAATGCATACACTTTGAGACATCAATATAGTAAAAATAAAAATTGTGTAAACATAACTATTAAACCATGAAAAACATGCATTTGTTGTCTCAGAACAACCCTTCTCATTTGAACAGTGGAGAAATGAGAAACAGGAAAATGTATTTCATGCAGCAATCCTGTACAAACTGCAAGTAAGGTATAAAAACTATCAAGAGATTTAGTTGTAATAAATAATCAAAATTCTCATCAAAGAGGCTTCTGATGGTTATTTCTGCAGTACATATTCAATCAGGGGGTCACTCACCCATTTCAGCCCGGTGATGGGGGTTGCAGAGTGGTGTAAGGGCTGCTGGCTGGGGCTGGAGGAGAGGGTGGGGGTGTGGCTACTGGGGCTGAGGTGGGGGCTGTGCTGCTGCTGCTGCTGCTGGGACAGTCTCATCTCCATAGCAGACGGGCTCCCAGACATAGAAGGCACTGATGACGCCGACACTGAAGGCACAAATTTCCTCTCTGGGGAAATTGATGTATATGAACATGTAAAATGAATACACACGCGGTAAAGACGGCGCTTTCTTTTCCCGTAGGAGATGTTCCAGCTGTATATTATTAAGGGCTGTAATGATAACCTACAGTATGTAGATCATGTAGCTTGTGATGTGTTGTTAAAACTACAAGTATTATTTGCTTTTAACAAATACGACGCCTCCAGGTGCTGGCGGAGCGTGTCTCACCTGGGTTGGTCACAGAGGAGATAGTGACTTTGTAGTTGGCTTTACTGGAACTGAGGCCTGCAATAACATCCTCAATCCTCCATAACTCTTTCCTGATCTGGACTTTCTCTTGCTGCTCACAGTGAAACAAATAATGGACATTACAGACATAGAAACAGAAACACAAAGGCACATATTTATTAACTCCTTCCTGTAAAAGAACTTTTTTTGTTACAGTTCAACTACTCAGCGCTGATGAAAAGTCATCTCTTCTGCCAAAAATAGAGGTTTTCATTTTGAGTCCATATATAACCCCCTTATGAACAGATGTTAACCACAGAGAATCCCTTGCTTTGCCTTTGCATATGGAATCAGTGGTCCCTTCTCTGTAACCCATTCCCACACACACCCATCCATGAGAGTCAATGCCTGCTTGTGTGCGTTAGTAGAGATCGCTGGGCCACGGACCTGAGTCAGATCGCTGCGGCTCATCTGTCCCTGCAGGGCTGACTTTAGCCAGTCCACGTCTCTCTCCAGCCGGTTGTATTCGTTCCACGCGTTCTCCATCTCCTACAGAACACATCCAGAGACTCTCCAGATTACAATAATGCATTCAGCAGCTTTCAGAAAGTGTTCATCCCAAAACAAATTTTCCACACACTTAAAAGCCCACGTGTTGAGTAGCAGTAGGAAGTGAGTCACTCAAATCAAATGTCTTCTAACTATAAATACAATTTGCTGAAAGTGAATCGTTCAGATATGATGAGATGTTCACATTCCTCATTCAGCGTGATAAACTTTCATCAAATATAAGTGAATTAAATTTGTAAGCAAAGGGTGAGTGTACTGTATTTAAAAAAAAACTTGTTGTAAAATTATTTTCATTTGCATAACTGTTACTTCACTACACGAGCAGTAAACAACTTCGTGGTTTATTTGTACATGTTCTTCTGAAACACCACTTTTCAGTTTAACGGTGAATATTTTGAATATGAATTAACTTCTTGATTCTAGCATTCCACTGAACGACTGAAATATACTCATTTTCTAAAGCTCAGGTTTGTCCCCGACGACTCATATTGATAGTCACAGTCAACCTGAAACAAGATGCCGGTTACAAAAGGGAACATCTCAAAATAGAACTGAATTTACTCTTTTCACTCAATAACATCACAAAATTAGCAGCAGAGAAGTACTTATTGTAACAGAGGAAGTTTTGAGATTACGCACCCTTTATACAAAACATTCATATGTGATAGATATGTCTATATGCACATATTTTGTCTTACTGTAGATACTTGTGATATTTCAGCCCTGATGTGCACCACATCCTCTTGAAGTAATTTCTGCTGGTAGGCAATCTTCTCAGCATGGGCCGGCTGATCTTGGTACTGCTCCATCTGCTGGTGGGAAACATCCAGCACAGACTCCAGTTTGTCCTACATAAGAAGACACGAACGTAAGGCACGAGAAACATCTGTGAACTGTGCCAGTACAGGCCACACACACACACTAACAGATACAGGAAAATACTGCATGTAAAGCATGCATAATAGTGACATTTTACACAAAGTATATGTAAAGAGGCAACCTTGTCTTCCTTTAAAGTGCGTATCCTGGCTTCGAGCTCCTGTAAAATCTTGTCTTGTTCACACAATCGGCTTAATTTCACCTAAATAAAAAAGAAAAAAAAAATAGAATGAAGAAAGAACAGAATGAAAAGAAGCTGAAACAGTCCCAGGGTTTGTAAAATACAGGATATTTTGACAACAATCTGTTTATCTGTTTTCAACTGTCCCCTACTTGTTTGCTACCAGTGTACCCAGATAAGACAAATCGATTGCCTACTGTCTGTTCACTAAATTTGTCAATAAGTCTCATCTGTGTGAAAAGCCCCGGAGGAAATAATCTCAGCAGCTCAGTGGGAAATATCAAAAGGCTGAATACTGTCTAGTTTGGAGGCGAGATCGGGCAATACCCATTATGAGTAATCATAATCAAAAATCCATATTTTCAGATTCACTTTTGGAGGAAACCGTGTTTATTGAGAGTGACAGATTTGTTTTCCCAGAAATGGGTTATATGTTTATGAAAACAACATAAGACTGCTTAGTTCACAGTCTTTCTCACACAGTGGATTTTTTTCTCAGATCTATTTATCATTCTGTTCAATTAATAATTAAGCTGTTTTTATTTTGCTGCCGTATATTGTTGTTTTTAATTGCATGAAATATTCATTGTTCAGACAAATTTACTGGCAATTTCTTATAAATTGTTAAAGTGGAACAATGCTAATGATGAAAAGCCAGGACATCCATCTTATTTACCTCTATTCAGCAGAAAACAAAGAATGAGAAAAGCAGGATCAGGCAAATCAAACTGAAAAATTTAACAGCTCAACATCTAAAACTCCCATTGCATGTATTTTTCCCTTTAAATTGCAGGGAGGAAAATAAAAGCTGTGGTCGATACTCTCAGGCCCTCACTGTGCTGTGTGGATGGGTGTCCCCACAGTGTTGCAATGTACATACGTTCCCTTCCCTCCGCAGCCTCTGTTTACCACAACTTAAGAACAAACACACAAACACAAGCCACGCTTTAACACATAGTAAAGTCAGACTAAAGTCGGCTGCTTCTCTGTAGTGGATTGTAAGAAGTCGGAAATGGAGATCTTAAAGAAAAGAAGCAAGCACGGGGAGAAAAAAATAGGCTGTTTGTCAAGTTGTTTCTTTAAATTATCCCGAAAACATAATTATTCACTTACATCGGCATCACTTTCTGCTATTTTCACAGGCCTTGATGGTCTTTCTTTTTTTAGGCTTTCACATCCAGTAACCTGAAATCCCCAACAGCCACAAATAAAATCAAATATTTAATATCAGTTATTATTACAGTTTTAAATACTTTGACTGTAGTACTCCCAGGTACATGACTGATTTTTTTTTTTTTTTACATAAACACACAGCGAGACAAATCAAGCTGGATGGGTCTGATAAAAATAATACAAAAAGAAAAGATTGAAAAAAAAAAACTACCACAACCATCAACAGAAAGAGCAGGAGCTGGTATAACACAAGGCGAGCAAAACATGTTTTTAGAGAGAATCTGCATCTTTAAATGTAATGAAAAACACAAAAACCCCAAAGATGCTCTTTCATGGCTGGTTGTTACTACAAATATGTTCAACAATGACCACATCCCAGACCATGAGGGAGGAAAACAGCAGGGAAGGATGTTTAACTAAAAGTGTTAAAGTGTGGGTTTAACAGGCCTCTAGTCTCAAGAAAGGATGTGGTGGCAAAAATAAGGTAACTGCGCTGAAACTGATCAATTAACAAAGCTTTATCTGAGTAGTTTTAGTATTATTTTACCACTGAATAACGCTCCTTAGAAAAGAAGTATCTTAAAATGAATCAAAAAGCATTTCCCATTGATGTAATATTGAATAAAAATGGCTTGAAAGGTCTCTTTATGTCTTTAATTCTTCTACACGTACATGCATTTCAGCAATATGCAGGTGCGACGCACTATCAACAAGTATCGCAACAATTATTTTATCGTTACATATCATCGGCCTTGACATTGCTTCATTCTTGAAATGGCGTTGTGTTTTGCACAGCAGCTTAAACCAAGAGCTGAGATCACACACAGAGACACCAGAATCACCACACCCTGTATGTCTTAGCTTCAGTTAAAGGGGCATGGCACCTATTTTACATTTCAAAACCAATTAACAAGTCATGGGAAGCACTACACGGCCTGTGAGAACAGTTGTTAATGTATTCTGTGGTTCTGGAGGAGCTTGAGCAGTATGAGAAAATTACAGAAGTGACATCATCAGCATATATCAGACATAGAGAAAGAAAAATTGCAAAGTGGAAGTTGAATAATATAGGGATTTATTAGATAGGAGGGTTTATCAATCAGGTTAACCCATAAAGACCCAAATAGCCACTGGCGACCAAAACCATCTACTGATCTAAACTGTTCAATACCTGTTGATCCACTAATCCTATCAGTACGTGTAAATAATTGGTGTAAAACGCAGTTTGTCCTCTTTTCATGGTCATCAGATTAGTGTTGAACCGATCTGATAAGAGGATCAGACATCGGCTCCAATATCAACATTTTTGCTGGGTCAGGGATCGGTAAAAGCAACTGCTCAGTAAGGCTGCAGACCATATGACCGCACAAGGTGAAAGTGAAACTTAAAACACTTTGCTAATTCCGCTAAGTCTCCCACCGTTGTGCTGCTCATTTTTCTTTTCCCTACCTTTGGAAACTTAAATTTTTGGGGGCAGAATGTTTGTTTAACGGGGCATTGGAATTAAATATAGAAAAATACCTGATATACACTTAAAAAAAAACATAAAATGCAGAGTATAATATTATAATAAATGGTGATAAATGCCTTCAGAAAGGTTAAATAGAGAGAGGAATTGATTGGGGGACTGCCACAAGAGTAGCACTGGGTCTTTATGGATTAAAGTGGGTAAAAGTGTAAAAGTAAGATTATTATTTTAATCTGTCTTTAGTAACAGAAAAAACACTAAATATCACACCACAACACACATTAACCAGCATGAAACTAGAGGCCTTAAAATGTCAATTGATATATGACAATCAAATCATTGGAGTATTTGTTAAAGAGCAGCATTGGGTTAACTGATATGCTCTCACAAGCAAAACAAAAGCAAAGTGAACAATCAGACAGACATTCGGTATTTTCAGAAATGCTCGACAGCATGCGAGGAAGCCCAACAGCATCACAACTTCCTTCTCATCATCTCAAATCGCATATCGTCATATCAGGGAATCGAACAGTGAGCAGTGAGTCGGTCAAAGGTGTTCATCTGCATTATATCCAGGGATGCATCACATTCCATTTGAAAAAAAACCAAAAAACCAAAAAAAAAAAAAAAAAACAGTGACATGATCTGTTTCACTTTGTATGCACACCATCCTTACATTCCAACAATACCCAAAACTTGGAGCGGAGTTTTCAAACGCATTGTGTATAGAAACGATCATCGGGTCAATACTTTGGATCTGTTTTGAAACAGGAAACGGAGAGATATTACAGATAGCACTGTATATCCATTAATCACCTCCGTCCATTTAACACAAAATAATCAATAAATTGTGGTGTTTAACATACAAATCAACTGGGATCAAGCATCACACAGGTGTAAATGGTACGTATGCCAATAATTATCTAAATGAGACAGTCGGCATAAATACAGCAGTAATAGACCTTTGGAATAATACTAGGTTTAACATCAACACAGGAATTGAAGTTCACATGTACTTGAAAAACCTCAATTCCATCAGGATAATGTACTCATGTTTAGGTGAAATACATCCTGTAAAAGTAGGTCCAATTGAAAACACTGACATATTCAGCTAAAATGACTGTAAATAAGAGGCCAATTGCAGCTATTTGTTGATTTAACCAAGATGTCAAGGCAAAAAAATATCTCAAAAAAAATTTAACATAAGACATAATATAAACATATTAATTCCAGTAGAAAGTACAAAGCAGAACAGAGAGAAGACAGGGAAGGGGAGACAGGGGGGCAGATGTTGGAGGCAGCAGCAGGAGAGTAAGATTGCAGTCCAGAAAAGGAAGATGGAGAGGAAGATGAAAAGGGTAAAGTGGCATTTACTTTCTTGGGGCCCACCTTCAGATCTAGATACTCCAGGTCCTTCTTCAGTTGTATGTAAGTATCATCAGCCTTTAAATGAGCAGTGGAGAGATAAATCATATGAAATGAAGCTGCAAAGGATAATGGGTGACCACATGACTCCTAAGACATTGTTGTTTGTTCAGCCTTTCCTGACAGAACATTCATTAACTTATTCTTAATTACAGTTTGCTTGTACATCTGTATTTTTGTCCACCATTAGTGAAACCAAACTGTAATTAAGTAATCATGTAATTCTTCTGAACTGGTTTAATGTCTCGTGTTTGACCCCACGCTGAACGGAAGCAGCACAGGTCGTGAGCACAATGCGGTCAAACCGAGTGTTTCCATTTCCACATGGAGCATGGAGAATGGCCAGAGAATGGTTGGATGTTAGAAACTGGGTGGAGTTATCATTACTGTGCACCGTTGCAGCTTCACTGTGATCTGCTAGTCCGACAGCAAAGTACTGTTTCTGCACAGGCTTGTATGGCAGAGGCCTGATGGCTGCTTCAGAATGATAGTAGAGCAATACATTTAGCAGAGCACACAGAAATGTAGGTGAAAAGTGTATTCCTCATACTTTTTACACTGCCTGTGCAAAGTTATTTAACGATAAATAAGGGAAATCATAAAATGCAGGCACAATGCACAGTTAACGAGCAACATGCTTCAAAGATGGCATATTACTTATTTTTAACATAAGCCTCTGCAAACATATTCAAGTTTAGCCAATGTTGATGAGTGAGACTAATTTACACGCAAGGGTGTATCCAACAGACGATCTGCACAGTCTGCAGTGCAATGCAGCCTATGCTGAAATGGTTGAAGAAACAGGACAACCAAGCAAAACCAACAGACTGCACAGTCGTATGAATGACAGGGGAGGATGTAGGGGACCGGCTGAGGAGAGGGGAGACCACAATGCACTGGCAGGGGTTGCAATGTGCTGTAAAGAGTTTGGGAGGTCGAGGGGCCCCTGACCTGCATGCTGGGGCCTAGAAGGCCGTTGTGCTGGTGGTGCTGCAGGTGAGCGAACGCATCGCTGGGGCTATGCACACCAGCCATCTTGGCCTGGTGCCTCCGAAGCTGAATGAGGAGCAGAGTCAGCTCCTCTGGCTGTAGCCAAGCCCAGGTTTAGGGGCCAGGGGCCAATGAAAGCGCAGAGGGATGAGAGAAAATACTTAAGAACCATCTGGGCAGAACAGCGGCTAAGCTGAGATAGCAAAGTGCTGGAGAGGCCAGCTGACTTTTTCTCTGTTTAACTCACTTTTTTATAAAGAAGATGCATATGACACTAAAATGCAAAAGCTAGAGCTGCTCTCGTGGCAAAGAATAAGTAAGTTAACCGTCAACACATCGACTATGACTTAGTGATATTCAGATATTACCTATACTACATGGAAAACAACACCAGGGTGTCTACAGGTATTAGACACTAACGCAGTTCAAGTTTAAGGATTCCTACAGATAGTTTTTTAAACAAAAGTGCTGTTGCTAAACACAGTGGTAGGTGATATATTGTATATGTACCAATATTCTAATTAGATAATCACTCTATCATTATAATTAAATATTATAATGGTAGAGTGAATTAGCAACATTTTATTTGCCATCAGGCTTAAAGATCTGTATCATCTCAAATGGGAACGCAGAAGAGCTTGACTGACTTTGAAGAAAAGAAATTAAATGATGGATGAATCTGTTTGTGGAAGGTAAGGCCACTAAATATCTAACATCCAATGTAAGACATAATGTAACATTTTAACCTGCAGACACCCTGAACAATAACAGCTAGCAGGGATCCACAAAATCAAACAGCTCTAGATTCTACATTTTCAAGGAACCTCTTGGATTAATTCATCTTATTAACGCCTACTGACTGGATGCTCTCGTCAACTTGAAGATTACATTTAATGCTACAGGACATATCTTTGAAAAGAGAAGCAACTTATGTAGTGAATATAACAAAGATCATACCGTTTTTCCATGCAAGCTTGGTGCACTGACAGTGTGTGTGATGTAGCCCATGGCGGGCATGGACCTTCTCTCGATCTGGGAAGTCTATGGAGGAGCAAAATTCATCAACATGTTATTACAGATCGCATAGAGTCAAATCAAACAGAATGTCTAATTCACAAACACTAAGCAATCTTCAATAGCGTGTTGATAGAAAGAGAGAGAGAGAGACCACTCTATCACACTGAATCAAAGTTAAACCATTGCCTCCAAGTCTGCAAACAAAATTGACTACACAGCACATTTATTTTTTCATCTATCCCTTTCTCCGTTTCATCACTTCTACTTTTATTTGAAACAAGGTGTGCCCTGAGTTTGAGATGCTACAGGGCTTGGAGAATTTGACGTTTTTGCTTAACACACAGAATTAGTGAAAACCAGGCCCACTACAGAACCTTAAAAGGACACAAACAACAAGAGATTTAATTAACTACACATAAATTATACTAAACCTGCTTTCTTAAAATAACATTTGTTTGCTACCAGCAAGAGAAGCACTGTAAGCCATTCCCTTTGAGAATCCCATGCCACTATTTTTTTGCTGTATAATAGGTTTTTTATTTAAATGCGAGATCAGAAGAAAGAGACCGCTGCTGATGTTTGAGATACAGTAGAGATGTTTATAGGGTGCTGAGAAGCCCTGGGCAAATTGGATTAGCTCTAATAAAATATACTTCTTAATGATATTCCACAGAGATCTATGGATCGCTATTACTTAAGCACGCTCAAGCCAGAGAACACCATCAGCCTCGAAGATGCAGGGTGCACCAAGACGAAGTTCATCTGCAGACTAAATTTAGTTCCCATAAACACGGCTCTTTTGGAAGGGCTTGTATAGTCACTGTGGCTCCCTTTGTTAAACATGTATCTTCTTCCAGAGAGTCCATAATTGTGCATCGCTCTATTTTTTACGGTTATAATTAGTGTCTTGACACTAGGATGGATGGTGGATTAAACAGAGCATCTGCAACACTTTGTTTACTTGTAAAAGGCCAACGGGATGGTTATGAGGCTTGTGTGTGTTGGCAAATGTGGTGATGGTTTGGACAGAGATCTTTTCTCATGTGGAGGGTGTGGTAGGGAGACAGCGCAGGGTGTGGATGACAGGACGTCCCCTAGTGCCGTCTCCTGTGGCGTTAGTGGTGCTGTCTGCGCGCTACAACAGCAAACATAGGGGATGACGTTGGAGTAGATCTTTCCTCAGACATGCGTACACCACCTGTGGAGTAGGCCTGGGTGTGGACTGTGTGAATCTGCAGATGATTCACATGAGCATCAAAGTGTGCACGCTGAGAAGTCGGAGCCTTCTCATGCCATAAATGCTAATCTTCCCATGGAGCTCACAACATCCCTCAAGTCACATCAGCAGCTAAATAACAAGACACCATCAGACTAAGAGCTTTGTCATTTACCTTAATACATGTGAACTGTCAAGTTTTGCTTCTGTCCCAAGCCAATGTAGTCTCAAAACATAAATTCAAGTAGGGTGGGACTCTCATCTTTCCATCAGTTATCTACACCCACCCATAGGGTTGTGGGAAAGTGGACCCGCAAAATCCCAGAACACATGGCTAAAAGACGGTACACAGCATGAACAGGTTGTGAGATCTAGGTACAATAGTCTTGTTATTAAATCAAACACAACTTCAGTCAGACCTTGAAAGAAAGACTATTTTAAGACCTTTTAAGAACCAGATGATGGAAATATAAGACCTATTTTCATGTCCCATCATGCGAGGCTGGACTTTGCTGACGCTCCTGATGTAATTACAGAACAATTTTAGGTGATGGCAGGTGCGACAATTTATGGTGGTTTCATGTTTTATGCAAATCTAACTCTCTTATATGGACCTTTTTTCTCATAATAGGTGCAGTGGGTTTTAAAATAATTTTCAGCAGGCTTTTAACCAAGCATGAAATCCATTTTAAGACGTGTTGAAAGATTAAAATTCAGATTATTAGACTTTAGACTCTTTAAGACTCACTAAAGACCTGCAAAATCCAACAGAATCTGAGTTTTTCCATCCATCATTATTGTAGTTATTTGAACAAACTGCACTTATTGAACGTAATCATTACAGCTGGTTTTATTCTGCATGAAAACGGCTGATTTACAGTCTAATGTCATATTTTATAACTACTACTGAGCTTCGACTTGTGTTTAATACTCTTGAGGAGCTCTGTTCTTCTACTGTCGGTTAATGTCACCAGACTGTCATTATGAGTAACTTCTTTATATTCCAGTAAAAGGCTTTGTATATTAAAGTTATTTATCATATCTGCCCTGTGACATTTCTGTTTAGAAAGTCTTAAATCCAAACAGAAATGTAATATTTATACATGTGCTCCAGATTAAATGGCTCTTCTTCTTTTTCAGGTGGACTTTTTGCATACAGTATCATTTTTGTTAGGCTAATGTTATACTAGTGGCATGAATTGAACAGAAATACAATTAATAGGGATGCAGCAGTACTTGGGAAAATACTGGTCCGTTCGGTCCGCCCTGCATGGGACAATCCGCCCTTATGGACAGCAGGTTTTTGGTTTTGCAATTGATTTTGCGTTGGCGCTTTATATACTGCTTTACAGGCCACTGAGTGTGTGTGCCTGTCCAGGCAGGCAAAAGCCCACCCCCGCAAGTTAATGTCCAATCACTGTTGTGCCTCCTCAACAGTTTAAACAGGTTTAAGTCGCTCCCCTGTCATGTCTCATCTGTGCAGTAAATACACATGGAGTGGAGATGCTGCCGTGGCTTGTACCTCTCTCTCTCTCTCTCTCTCTCTCTCTCTCTCTCTCTCTCTCTCTCTCTCTCTCTCTCTCTCTCTCTCTCTCTCTCACTCTCTCTCTGGACATGCATGTTAACGTGCAGCACAGGGAAGCCCCGCCCCTCAGTGAGAGACAGCAGAGAAGTGGCTTTAGACTCAACACACATACAATACCGTGACACACTATTACAAGGAAATGCGTACAGTAGATAACCATGGTGTTTTTATACTGCTGTTTTCTTTTACATCGCTGTGCAGAACAGGATCTTATTTATTTTTTTAAAAAATTTTTAAATTTTTTTTTCAATTAGGCAAAAAGGGCAGGGGCTCAAGCACCCTTTGGGCCCTATGTGTACATGTGCCTGTTTTATACTACTGTAGACAAGTAGTCAAGGAATAAGAAAATATTATATGTTATTCAGTGTTATGTTGTTCAGTACAGAAAGTGTTATTTTGTTTAGTACAGTGATATAATTATTTCCTACTGTGAAATTCAGGTTTTGCTGACAAGCACAATAAAAATATAATTTTGGGGAAAAAAAACAGTTCTCTTTACACATAAAACACATAGAAAAATGAACCGAAACCGTGGTACAGAGTGGGCAGTGGACTCGCTGTACCGTTACACCCCTCATAATTACATAACTTATCCAGCTTCTTTGTATGACAGCAAATATGTAGTAAAATTTCAGGGACATGGCATTTCTACCTGGATGTTTCGAAGTAAAGCATAAACAAATTTTAAACCGAGACTGGCCTCTGTCCTACCTGAGATAGATGGGTACAGATATGACCGGGGGAGCTGGACCTTGTGCTATCCTGTGCAGGTGCTGTTTCATCCAGGGGTCTGACTGTGCGTCTGTCTGAAGGAGTGTGTGGCCGACGAGGGGATAAAGGTTTGAAGGTCGAGGGGACTGATGGTGGGACTTCACAGGGTGACGGAGGCACAGAGATGGAGCGCGGCATCTCCACGGTAACTCTAAAAGATGAGGAGTCTGTGAAGTTGGGGCCGCTGTAGATGGGGGCCGTGGGGCTGCCGTGACGGAACTGCTGCCGCTGCTGCCACTCGTACAGCTGCCACACCATTCCCTCCTTGGTGGCCATGCGCTCATCAGTAGACATACGGAAGTGGCTGAGCCGATCGTGGGCGTACTTGTAGTCACTGGGCAGGTTGCATGTTGCTGGGGGAGAACTGCTGCCTGATGGGAGACGGGGAGACTTTGGCAACGACTGATAGGTGGCGTCCATTGTGTTGGCTTTTGGCTTCAAAGGAGGAGTCCTTCGAGGCAGGTTGTATTCAGTAGATGCAGCACTGAGACATAAAGAAACATGGCAATACTTTACTATCAAACAAGTAGTAAGTAATCAAACAAAAAGACAATTATTAGCTGACAATTAGGATGCATCACTTCATTATGACCACTGGAGGGAGACATTTATCAAGGGTTTTTAATTTTCACTCTAGATCAACACTGACCTCTTGTGTGGGTCTCCTTTTTGTACTTTCACCCACTGCTCCACCTGAGCCAGTGTATTCTTCCTCTGCACATGTTTCTCAGGTTCTGTCCGTGAAACAAAGCCCCTTTGGTAGACAACATTTCCGTTCTGTTCTGGAGGCAGAGTCACCTGGACTACAGTTGGCTGGCCGTTCTTATGTGTGGCACCGTCAACAGAATCTGGAGAAAGTCTCTCTACCCTTTCTTCTGTTCCCGACTGGCTCGGTCTCCCGTGGACCTCCACCCCATACCTCACCTCATCACCATAAGCCAACTGGATACCGTTATCCTGAGGTTCTTCCATGTCCGTCCTGTGAAGACTTTCTGACTGAGATAAGTTCTGGGTGATGTGGATGTGGTTTGTCTGTGGAACTGCCTGCTGGGCAACTTTCTCTGGCTTCTCCACCTCTCTGTGGAAAAAAAAAGGAGATGGGATCAATCTTATGTTACCCATGGCTAGTCATTGTTTTAATAAACACAGCCTGGCCAAGAACATCCCCACCTGAATTTAACCAGCTATATAGGTAAGAGTCTTCCACTAGATAATTACTGCAAAGATTAACATGCTGCAGCTGGAAACACGTTCCTTAACCCAAACTGATGCAGTGAGGAGCTTCTCGTTTCTTAAACAACTAGTAATTTACTAAAGCTTGGACAAGTTCAGCATTTATTGGACTCATGAACTAGTGAAAAAGTGGTTCAGGGAGCATGAGACCACAAAGTCCAGACCTGAACCCTACTGAGAACCATTGGCATGTTCTGGAGAAGACTGGACAAAGCGGTCCAACTCTCCATTATTAGTACAAAACCTTGGCAAAAAATTAGTGCAACTGAGGAGGGAAATATAGTTTATGAGTTTTATTTTGACATTACATGAGTGTTGTGTAGCATAAACAATGCCAGGGGGAATGTTTCCTATAGTTATAGCCAAAAATAGTCTACCAAAATATTCTGTTTGTTTTTGGCCAGGCAGAGAATACTGAAGTGTAAGAGTACCTCAGTGAGCACTTAATACACAACTAAACCAATTTATCAGCTATCTCATTACTTATAATTAAAAACATTTAGATGAAATATGGCACAGTTGGAAACTGGGGACTAAACAGCATTCAACTATAACCATTCAATGAAACTGAAATTGACCTTGCAGTGGAACTTCACTGAACAGAAATATCACATTGTCTTACTGGGGTCATAGAGGTTTTGCTTTTAATTAATTAATGACCCATTTTACATTTCAAGAGACAAAATTTTACATTTCAAATTCTCAAGCAACCCCTGATGATTGTACAAACTGAATATATTTAGTGATGTTACTTTGGAAATGTAATAATAAAATAACATTTAGAATTAAAAAGAACATTTTGATTAAGTGAGGAACGTTCTGGTTTTTTTTTTTTTTTTTTAAATTATTATTCCAGTTTAGTTAATCTCACATATAATTTTAATACTAATAATTCTAATAAAGAAAATAAACAATACATCTTTGGGACTGCACAAAGACCATGTGAGAACTGAACATCTCAGCAGCACTGTGTTACATTGGCCTTTAGGTGGCATTATTGTACCTAGTATCAATCTATTCAGTACATCCAGTACTTTCTAAGAAAGAAGTTTGCATTGAATATACTATAATCTGTATTGCAGACAAAACTTTCTAATGAGATGCATGTGCTCAGTTGGTAATGAGCTGCATTAACACAATTTCAGTACAAACCCAGATGAAGTAAACATATATAAAACTGCAGACATCTTTGAGCTCCAGGGCAGATAGGCAGCGCTGGACCTGCTGTGAGAGACTGTGCACGTGTTTAAAATAATTCCAATGAAGGCAAGAAAAGTGCAAAATGAATTTTCAGTTACGGTACTGACAAAAAGAGTAGTTTAGCATCTACTGCACTGTCATGAATAGACAGACACTTTGAATTAAGAGACTATACACTTAAATGTATTAATGAAACTTAGTAATTGTACGGAAAAAACTTCCTTTTGTTGCATCTCTTTGAGATATTTCCATCTGAGTGCTGTGTTTTATCTGAGGTGAAATGTTGGTTCAAGCAGACGCTCGACCAAACGTAAATTCTACTCTGTAGAGTGAGACCAACCTCTTTATGGTGTGACTCTGCTGCATCAGCGCAGCCTGGTTCATGGCCCGGATCCAGCCATTCATGTCCTCCTGTGTGTCCGCACTAAAGAAATATGTCCGCATCCCGCAGTGTTCTGCCTGTGAGCCAATCACAGAGTTCTTATTGTAAATGTAGGAGCGCATTCCTGTATGGCTCGCCTATTGGAGAGAGGGACATCAAGAGAAAGAGGGGATGCATAAGAAAACTTGACAGGAAAAAGCTGTCAGTGAAGTTGAGTAAAAACACATCTCTGCCTTGCGAGACTGACAGCTGTTAACTCTGTGAGGAAAAACGTTGCAGCAGTACTTTCTGAAGAAAAAAAGAGCGGAAACAAAATGTTAATAAACAAAGTAGAAGCATTGTTCTGTTTCTGGCAAGAGAAAGAGCATAGGTTTTATTTTGCAGCTGCTTTTCAAAAAAGCTTCAGCATCAATATGCACTGTTAAGAACACATATTTGCTCATAAATTAGACAGCAAACAACCATACAGTATCCAAAAAAGCAATTATCTGATATTACTTCACTTCAAAATGGATGCACACAATCAGAGACAACACACACATATATTAGATTATGTATGATATTGTAGTGTGGTGGTATAACACTATCCAAATGATGTTATGGCTACCAAATCCTCCAAATGTGGCAAAAAAATTCAATGTAAAAAAGAAGCAACATTAGAATAAATTCACTTTTTTGCACTATATACAGTGCAGGTGGAAAGCAGTCTGAGCTTTAGGTGTTAAGTTAACTTTGCTGTAAAAACAGAGCTCTTTAGATCTTGCCCAATACTGCATGGTCACCGTATGTCATTCATTAACTGTCTGTTTAAAAAAGACATTGCAAATTTTTTCTTACATTGTGAAGCAATGTAAAATTCACACATATATAGCAGGGGAAACACTAAGATGGAATTCCAAAAGAAATGCAATGCAATCAGAGAAGAGTGTGGGAAAATATTACATCCTGTCTTCCCAACTCACCCTGATAAGTGATATGCAGCTTGACAAGACAAATACCAGATCACATACGTATTTACTGCAGAGGTTGTGCAGTGTCTGCAGACTGTCTTTATAAGCCACATTTATAATAACAATAAGCAAATCAGTGACAAATTTGGACATTCACATATTTACTTTTTGTTTCCTGTGCTTCACGAAACAGATTTAAAATAAAATAAATTAATTTTAAGTCTTTGTGGTTCAAGTGTTGAGTCTCAGGTTTGACTTCATGGTATCTATATTCCTACTGAGTGAACAGTTCAGACACTAAAGCCTTTTACTTGTTCTACTGCATTGTGGAGGATTCAGAGATTAGTCAAAAGTAAGGTAAGAGTTTATGCTTGTACTAGCTGAGCTGAATTTTTCAGTTCAGTCTACAATTTACATTTAGATTTCAATTTGCTGAATTACAGTTCCAAAACAAAGAGTTGGTTAGTTGATGAATTTAGTTTTAAAAAGGCTTTTTTTTTTTTGGCAACCCTTTAAACTAATTATGTGGTCTGGCATTATCCATGCTGCTGGAGTCATGTCTGTACACCATTAGCTCTTAATGCACATTTAGAAATGTGCATTCAGCCGCTACTAGCATGATATGAAACATGACGTGAGGATGGCAGTTCACCGATGAGGCTAAAGTAAAATCAAATACCTATTCATGCAAGACAGGAAGCCTGTGTGATTCAGGACAGCCACCTGCAGAGAACAGTACTCACTCCGCCCGCGCACACACACCAGGTCACAATGGGAGGCAATTGACCAACAGAGAATGAGAGAAACACAGTGAAATGAGCAAAAGTAAGAAAAGAGAAAACAGGAAGTTGCTGCAGACCGTCGGTGACTCAATAAGAAAGTATATAAATGGTTTTGGTTGTGGTCTTTTGGAAGTCGTCACAGAAGCGAGAATAGGTGACACAGGGCAATACTTCTGATATTACTGTACTGTATCATCTGCAACAATAATTATCATAATACTGAGAATGAGTTTAGTGGCACAAACTAAAGTACAAACTGTCCTGTACAGTGAATCCTCTTTGGCTAACAGTTCTAGTTTTGTTTCAATGTTTAAAATTAAGCTCAGTTCTAGATCACATTCAAGGTAAATTGCATGTCTTTGCATTGGCAGTAGTATTCTTACTGTGGTGGTGCTTGATTGCTAAATAAATACAGGGGAAACACTGCCTCTGCATGTTACTAACTATTGGTACACAACACCACTAAGCAGCTGTCAAGCTCACTTAGCAGTAAAAATTTTCCACTGCACCTATAAGAGAATTAAATATCCTGCTCTTTAATTCATGATGGCTGATGGAGATCTAAGGGGAATGAAGATCTCTTAAACAGAAGGTGGTGCAGCAGAATACAGGCGCATTTCACACAGCCTTACTTTCCCACAAGCTGTGGGAGGAGACACTGAAGCGATATTGAATAGGTTGAATGCATAATTAATATTCCCAGCAGCAATTATCATACAAAATCCATTGTATGCAATATGATCTTTAATACGCAACAGCAAGTGTATACACATTCATTCACAGACATTTTCTCACACTCTCAGTCAGACACACACAGAATACAGGAGCAAAATACCAAAGTACAAAGGATTGGAAAGGAAAGGATTGCAGCAGAATGCCCTGCAGCTGCAGTGGTGCATCAAACATTCAGGCACTATTGTTCTTTGCAACAAGCCCTGTGTTTCCACAAAGGAGGAGCTGGGTAATGTACGCAGTGTTGCTGTAACTGAAAGAGATATATCCTTTTAATGCCCTCTAGCAGAATTCAAAAGAAAAAAAGGAGAAAAAGACTGTGTCATGTATGTGGAAAAGTAGTAGTACTCTTTCAAGTACACATCACACAAATGTTAAGTATGTCTGGTTGTCATATGTCACTTAGGTTTTCCATATTGCACTGTACAAATATTCTGCCTCCGCCCACAATAGGTGAATGGAATCACTCTGTCCTTGTCTGATTAGCCTGATGCATGTGCTAATAATACCAACAGATTATGTATTAAAAAGGGAAAAAAAAACCCAAAACAGAATTCATCATGTACTGCCACACCCATCAGGTCTGTGACCACAAATATGAGTATTTAATGACTTTTAAAGGTTGAGTGTGTATGAATTGGGGAGTTTTATGAAGGTCTAATTGCAGAAATGGCACGTGATATTTCATTTTATGTATTTTATTTTATCCAGGAAGCTCCTACTGAGATACAAGATCTCTTCTGCCACGGAGTGCTGGTTAAAATAGCAGCAACCAACAATTTCAACCCAAATAGATTGCAACAGAAGAATAAAAGAGAAGTAAAGACAGTAAGAGAGATGCAAGTAGACCATACCGGCGATATCCATAATTCATACCCCTCTGCAGAGGTTATGCAGCAACATGTTTCTTTCATAACAGTACAACAAATACCTATAAATGTATTTAAAGAGGGGAGTTTTTTCAGTGGAATTATGTTTTACAACTTATTTTGTTACCTTGAAAGCGTATTTTCGGTTAATGTGGTCATCGGGCTCAATTGGTGCAATGACATAACTGGGTAGAGGGATGCTACCCAGCACGGTTTCCTCTCGACTGTCTGTGGAGTAAATACACAAACAGAGTATTGACAGTGACGTCCAAAAAACACAGCATCTAATTCTGCCAAGATCTTTTACACTGTTTACAAGTGATGGCAGATTTATCAACAGCGGTAAAATTAGTGAGGCATAATTCATGGATAACTCTTGTCTGGACGAGGCCATGTTGCAGCGCGTGGCTCAACGTGGCATGTGGCTTATTTATTATTTAGTATGATTAATGAAGAAGATGAGCTAGATGCTACAGCATGGCAACACAACCGCAGATTACATTCTATAATAAATACCGTAGTTAATAAGTAGGGAGAGCAAGGATGGAGAGCAGGAGATGTTACATGTTTAATTACAGTCTGTCATTAATCTAGTGTCGTCGCCTCCTAGGAGTTCAGCAGAGGTTTCTATGTCAAATTCATCATCAAGAGTGGTAGTTTTTGTCAAACTAGGTGTACTTTTCACAGACTCACCTTTGTAATAAAACAAGCAGTAGTCTGACAAAACAAACCACTTCCGCTTCCACAGTCGCATTCCAGAGCTGTCCTGGAGTGAAGAGGGAAAGAATCACAATGTAAAGTTTAAGCAAAGTTTAAGCACTAATGTTCCCAATGAATCGCAACTTCCGATATCAAACAACCAAAGCAGAACCAAAGAACGTCTGCTCACCTGTTTATAGAGCCAGCCTCTCACCACCACTGGGATGTTGAGATTTCTTTTAATTGCATGATCCCTCTTTCCAAAACTGTGTACTTTCCCGGGACCTCTGAAACCCTACAGGAAAAGGGAAATGCTAAACTCTTCACTGCATTTATGTGGAGGCGTTCTTGAAATGCATTATGACATTTTGTACAACATTGCAAAGTGGGGAGTAAAAGGTCCTAAATTACTGCAAAACTATTTTTCCAAATATCTAAATTACTTTCTTTCCTGGCACTTCTTTTTATACCAATAAGAGATAAAATATATGTCAGCAGGCTATTCTTGTGGATGTGTCCCTATGTTTAAAATTAGGTACACTGTCAGACAAGGTCATCTCAGACTGCATATACTCTGAAAACTAAATTATACCTTTTCTCTCAGGTGCTTTCTAGCAGCAAATTATTAAACTGTCTGGCTGATATGTGGGCTGCAGGGCCACAAATATTCTGTTGAACAGGCAACAACACAAACTCTACCTTCCTTATACAAAAAATATAGCTGAAGTTAATAACTTGACATAATGTGATTTAATATCCTTATATAAAAACATATGAGATGCAAAAGGATTAAAAAGGTTACAATGGTTCAGCCACACTAAACAGTCATTAAACAAGCAAAGAAATTACTTAAAACAACTTTAATTGTAGTAGAATCTATTGTATTGTAAGAGCTGTTTAATCACCGTGAGCATTAATAGTCTTCTATAGAGGATCATAATCTGTTAGGAAGCTTAAAGCAGAAAGCTTTGGTCAGTTAAAACAAATAACAAATAAGAGAACTGATTTTTTTTGTTTTGTTTTTCACTATAATCAAACTAATAAGATGAGAAAAATATAATAAAAATACACAGCGCTGGTTCTCACCTTTGACCCTGTGGTGGAATCCACTGCCGCTGAGGTCACAGGCTTGGTGGTCTCTGCGACCATGTTGGGGGATCTGTGATTGGCCACTGACTTGGACATGCGGGATTCAAGCCTGAAATGAAAAAACAAAACCAAAAATAAACACAACTGTATATAAAAAGTTCACTAGCGCATGATGAGCAGTTTGAATAGTGATTTTCCTTCCTTCAGAATTCCTCTGAAAAAATGTCGACATGCAGTGAAACACATCAGGGCTTGGTGCTGAGCTTTCAGATGTAAAGGATATGACTATTTCCTGAAGCTGCCATGTGACCTGTGACAGCCAATGGTGTTCTAGTGGACGTGTTAACTGTGGATGGTTTTTGTTCCAAACACTCCTGTGATACTCTGTCTGATACTCACCCCGGGGCACGCGTCTCATACACCCGCATAACAAGTCAGACAAAAAAAAAAAAAAGAACAGAACACAAGATTCATGTTAAAACCCTACACACATACATAAATACTGCCTTTGGCCAGCGTAGAAATCCACATCCAACCTCACAACCTCATCATATTGTTATCAGTGACAGACAATGAGTCATATAGATGGAAAATATGTTTATTACTGGCCATATGGTAAAAATGTTCAAATTTTTTGGCTATCTATTTTCTGATGGGACAGTGCATAGTGTTTACTGCATTGTCAAAATCTAATCTACCCATTAGAATACAATCATAGACATAAACCTGTATTGCAATGGCTTTCACAGACAGAAAAAAACATAATTCTGAGTAATGTAAGACTAGAGCTTTATTCCAGAAACTCAGGAATATGTATTCTAACAGATCAAACCAGCAATCCCCAGCATCCATATTATTATTGAAGTCAGAGCCACCAGTAGCTAACGGTGATTTACTGGTTGTAATAATTCCATCTTTTCATCGTGTTACATCATGCCTTTTCAACGAGTTGCATCATAACCTCTAAACAGAAAACTTGGTTACTTGAAGGTCTTAACCTGAAGAATAGAGCAAAACAGGCAGCCTAGTTAAGAAGTCTAGTCAAAAACCAGTAGCAGCACTGATGAAATATGGATGCTTGAAGTATAAATAAATCCAGTGGTAGGGGGTGCCCAGTACATGGACTGACATAACAAATATATGGCACTTAGAAAACATACTGAATAGAAAATTGTCCTACGTTGCAAAAACATATGTCACAGATAAAAAAAAAAAAAAACAACAAAAAAAGAATCAAAACAGAAAAGTGGAGATAAGAATCTGGTGTGTTTGACATGTTGTCATTTTTAGTCCATGCTGATTCAGTAAAACATCTGGTTCCTGTGTGTATTTTTCCTGTACAAATTTGCTCAGCATCACTTCAAAGATACTCTGCTGGGTTGAAATCTGCAGACCATGCAGACCACTGCATGGTGAAAATGAAGTCACAGTTGGAACTGTGGAAACATCTTCATCTAAAGGAACTGGCTGCTTCCATTAATAAGCACAGCATGCCTATGGCTTCTCTTTTTACAAAATGAAGCAAAGGAAAGGAGGGGAACTTGGTCAGAAATCAATCACCCTGTACAGTTGACATGCCGTTGTCCTATTCTTGGCAGGGACACTTCCTGACAGAGTGAGAGCTTACAATAGTAAACTATGTGTGACCTGTCACATCCTTGTGTGGGGTCACAAAGGGTTTAAAAGAAGAACAAACTCTGACTTGCTTTGTGTGCAACACTACTGAGACTAACTAAGAAGACATCGGCTCTAAATGTGTGTCATAGACCAAATCAAAAATGCTGGTAGAACAAGGGGGGAACAAAACACGGAGTGTGTGCATTGTGCTTCACAGTCTGGAGTGAAGCCAGTGTTTTTACAGGATGTTTCGGTCCTATCAAGAGTACTGTGCTGTTTTATGTGAAGCTTTCATACTGTTTACCACCACTGTCATTGGAACAGTTCCCCAGGAGATTTGTTGTGGCATGTGGTGGAGAGGAGTGATATTTCACATCACACACTGTGTAAAGGGGAAAGCCACTAAGCTCTATCCCTCCTGACTTCTTTTGCTGTGATGGAAATGAGGGCATATTCGACACGTTTAATCCTTTCAGGGAACGGGTGCACACAAGGAGAGTTGACGAATTGATCATTGTGCGATAATCAATAATTAAGTCAAAGCCTTCAGGCCTGCAAAGGATAGGGGGATCGACATGTGCATGGGGAGCAGGCTCCTGAAGATCTTTTTCCTGTTAAGTCCTGATCTGATGCTGGTCTCTTGGGACTGATGTTCTCCTTTACTGAGTCAGTGATTCATTAGAGGAGCCTATGGTACTTCTTACTCATTCATTAGATCTAACCTAAGAATACTGTTGAGGCAAATGTTTGAGGAAATAATTCAGAAAGATTAATTTTTCAACTTTAATTGAACAGCTCCTTTAATGCAAAATGCAAATACGAGAGTTCTTGAAACATGACACAAAGCAAAACTGTCATACACAAGTTTTAAAACTGCAACCTTCACAGGATTTTTTGAAGATATAGTAAAAGGCAAAGCAAATTTATCTTTCAGTACATATTTGTCCTGGCAACTCAGCAAAACTCTTTCAATTTTTTGTTGCCCTGCCTCTCTTGGCCGGCAACCAAGAGGTGACTGCTGCAGTTCAGCATTTATTAACGCAGTTTCTGAAGCATGTAAGGAATATATTAGTATTCATTTATTATGGACAAGTAGGACAGAGTGTAATATGCTTACTCTATTCAAGTGGGTTTCTTAACCTTCTTTGTTTGCTATATGACATCTTGTCATGTCATACTGACAGACGCATAAAACAGATGCCAGTCCTGTGTAACAAGCTTATACAGACCTTTCAAAGTGACACAGGCGTTCTTTTTTTCTTGGAAATATGGATCTAAAACCACCTTAACTTTAAAGCCTCTTGATATTATGTAAATCTGTGGCTCAACAGAAGTAAATGAGGGAACGTTAAAGTGGGAGTTGCAGATGAATCACAATCAAATCTGTACTGCTTTCACAAATCAGACTTTAATCACCAACAATGTGGAGGACACATGCTTGTCTGTGGATCTGCTTCTGTCTATAGAGGAATCTGGGCTACACGAGTGATCGTGTTACACCAGCTGGCTTAAATATGATCAAACACCTGCTCCCTTTTATTGTGCTCTAAACCTGCCATGCAGCTTTGACAGATTTGCAGGATGAGATGCAACAACAGTAAAGCCAGTCATGACGTAGTGACAATATATGGTGCAAGTACATGACAATACTGTAATGTAGTCAGTCTTGTAGGATGATTCTGAAATGGATGGATTAAACATTTTGTGGAAAGAAAAAAAGAAAGGATCATTTTTACATTTAAGTACATGTTTGAGTAAAGTAGACATTCTGGTTTAAAATTACTTTAAAAAAAAAAGGATTATAAAAATTTAAAAACCTTGTAGTTCCCATGTTTTTTTGTGCAGAAAATCTTAGCTGGTCAAAAATTCTTAAGAACTTTTATGTCAGTATATGTGTTATATGTAGACTTACAACACACACTGATATTGAACCTCTGCTTTAACACATCACTAGCTGAACATGCAGGAACCCACCACACTGCAGACTAGGAGCGGTGGGCTGCCATGTCAGGCCCCTGGCAAGCCAGTGGGGGGTTAAGTGCCTTGCTCAAGGGCACATCAGTCAACCATTTCTCTGCCGACTGGGGTAACTCTTTTGGTCACACAAGCTGATTCTCCAACCTTCTATGCCAAGGTAAAACAAAATAAGATAAATTCATATTAATTTTGAGCAGCAAAGTAATAATATATATTTTTTTTTTGAATATTTTTGATTTTCATTTTTGTGCCACTGCTGCCACAAAAAATGTAAGCTCAACTCTGACAGATTGTTAGTCTCCATGTTCCTCCTCCTCACATTCCAGAGGTTTTCCATGAGGTTTAGGTGTGGATATTTAAACAGTCTTTTCATTGTATCCAAGAATTCTAAGTCAAATTGCATCAATGTAAGAGTTAATTTTAAAGGTGTTGCAGCAAACAAAGGTGAAATTGCCTATATGGCCAGAGGAAAAAAACAATTCAGGAAGCCATTACAGAACTAGCATTATTTGACTGATTGATGAGACATATTCATGACACTGGGCGTGATATGAACATAGTGAGAAGCATATGCAAGAGTCACTTTTTGTCATTTACATAAATTCTATTAAGGTAATAATTCAAAGGATATTACTAAAGAGTCTCTGGGATTCGCAGCCGCTGACATGTGAGCATATCTATGAAAACCATGATAGTAATGAATACATTCAGTAATTACAGTGCTCGTCCCTCAGTGTTTGAGTTAAAGCTGCAGCTCATTTTCCTGATGAAAAGTTAATTGAAAGTCGACTGTTGTTACCGCATCCCCTCCCTCCTCTCTCCTGATGATCCGCTTCATGAGAGTGGGTGACAGGCTCGTTTTCCAGTCTATTTTTAGACCCCCATCACATGACCTTGGACTAACCTATCTGTAGTTTTAGCCATACAGAGAAAACAAATCACATATAGCAACACACTCACCTGTCCTGTAATGTGTACTCTGTGTTTTCAGGGGAAATCTGTCCTGTAACGGGGTGCCGAAATGATGTAGCCCTCACGTTGTGGCTGCAGGACAGAGGGAGATAGAGAAGAGAGGAGATGGAGAGAAAGCAACACCAAGGGAAAACACGAAATTAGAGTCATTAATCATATTCCTGCCTGATCATGTCCCTGCACTGCCCTGTTCCTATACTGCTGTTTGGCTGCTGGGTTGAGGTTACAATGAGACAACATTAACAATCTTAGTTTACAATGAGGCAACTGCAGAAAAAAAAAGAAAATCTATGGGAGTCTGAAGTCAGGTCAGTTCATATTCTTTCACACAAAGAGTAATGCTCAGCACTCTCCCTCAACCAGCTTACCAGGCATTATCGATTTCAATTAGATGGGGCCGTTCCTTGCTTTGACCAGAGCATAAACACATGTTACTGTCACAGGAAAAGAAGAACGCACCAAGTAGCTACTAATGCTGCAGTTGAGGGAAATAAAATATAAGGCTGTGTGTTTTTTTGTCTCCTTGTTGTATGTTATACATTTAGACACAGCAGGGACAGCATTCAGATGCTCTTCTGATACAGTGAAAAGGATCCAAGTACAACAACATCTTCCTAATACTAATGACACAGAATTAACAAAAACTACTATTACTATTTATCATCTATTTATTTATTCACTTAGGATTTCAATCAGTTATTACCATAGTAACAATTTAATCATTTTCATGCATTATTCTCATTTCATTCATTATTCTCTACTTAGTATTCCAGTGCATGCTTGGCAACATATCATAACATAAAACATTACAGCAACAATAATAATTACATGCACAATATGCAATTCCTGTTTCTATGGGTCTCAATCAAAACAACAATATAGAGGCAGTAGATGATGCTATGAAGTAGTGTGGGATCACGGGAGTTTTTGTTTTCAGCACTATTGCTAACAAAAATATGTGATGTGACTCAGAAATCATGTTTACACATGAGATGACATAGTGTCACTTCTGCTCATGTTTACATTAGCATCATGTCATTTCATTCTAATCAAATAGCTGCAAGTATCGCAAACATTAGTAAAGGGAAAATGATATATGATAACAGAAACTGTATCAAATGGGGTGTGGACATCCTTTAAGCTTCACACTCAAATTGTTTAATAGCTTCACTCCGTACACAGAAATGCAAAAATTATTTACACAGAAACCAGAGAACTTGTTTAAGGTGAATGGCAATATAAAATGAGTTGATTGCCACTAGTACTTAGCTCTGCCATCCATTATCTGTTTGCACTGAAACAGGAGAAGCTCTCCAATCTCGTTGTAAGGGCATTCTATTCTATTCTATTCTATTCTATTCTATTCTATTCTATTCTATTCTATTCTATTCTATTCTATTCTA
>JAPQRP010000019.1:36496239-36514513 GCA_037367295.1 Apogon hyalosoma | reverse complement strand
ATTCTATTCTATTCTATTCTATTCTGTTCTGTTCTGTTCTGTTCTGTTCTGTTCTGTTCTATTCTATTCTATTCTATCTCTCAAACTGTGACACATCATTAGGGATGTAGCTGCTCTCTCCATCTTTATAGACAAATATCCTGCTTTAAAGTAAAACTAGTGCACACCACGTTGTAGAACAAAGTTCAACATTACACACTCCCATGTCAATACTGATGCCTAGAATAAAAAGGTGCTCTGTGTTCTCTTCTCTAGAGTAGCTATTGAGGACACTGCTATTTTCCAGAGCACGAGGACCAGCGATGTAAAGTCTGTGTTCCATTCACGTTGCTGGAAGCTGGTCAATAAAGAACTAAAGCAGTACATTATGCTTTCGAGCCTAGTTTGTGTGCTTTTAAGTGCTGTATTTTATTACCCCTCATGCTTCCTTTTCTGCTCATTTCATAATCATATGCAGTCTGTTACAGCACAAATAACAAACTATTCTTCAACAAAAGCTGGGAAATATGCTGCACAAGCACGCAATAAAGCACAAGGTAAATAATGCTGCACAGAAAGTAAATCCACATAAACACACGCATGGGAGAGGCTAAAACAAATAGCTGAGACACATGTTTACGCCATCCTTTCTTAAAGTGTACCATGGGTACATTAAAGGCTATCTATCAAGCAGAGAGTGTAGAATCCATTGAAGGACAGTTGCAAAATGTGGTAAAAGGTTCAGAATGATACAAACAAAAGGGGAGACTCTACTGCATCACCATGCAGCAAAAGGAGGAGGAGAGGGAAAGTGAGTGGGGTGGAAAAATTTATGAGTTGACATTTTCCAAAAGTTCAGTGTATTGAGACGAAACGATGCCAAACAAACCAGTACACACGAACTACATGACATGAAATATAAACAATTCATATAGTTTACATGTACAGTATGCACAACATGCTGCCCTTCACACCCTGCACACTAACACATGCACACACCAGAACACACCCCGCTTTGAACGTGGTGGTTCCTGGTAACAATGCATAATTTGCTGAGCTGCACTGGGCACACAGAGCACTGCACCAGCCTCCACTGTTAATTAGGAATCTGCATTCTTTGAGGCTTTTGTTTTGGCCACATTACTTCTGAACTATTTGTCATGGAATTTGCAGCATCCTCGGTTAGCGCACAAACACTGCAGTACAGTAGATCTATTTGTTTGCAGAAAAGTAGCTTCCATCAATGCATGTGACAACATTGTCCCAGATGGGACAATGAACTTCTGCTGCAGATGAGCACGTTGCCGTTTATAGTGGATCATGTATTTGAAGAATAGCCTCGTTGGCAATACTAGTCAGAGGCTGTTGCTGAAATTTAGTGTCACAAATGAGATGTAGTGACATATTTCTACATCAATCATAGACTGTCTTTAAAGCAGCATATGACTTTCATCATAAGTTTTGTTTTCAAATTTGTAAAACCTGAGTGATAGCCTAATTATCACTAAAATATTGGTCTTTCCATGTTTACGCACCTGAAATACTTCCCTCACGGTGAACAACGTTGAAGATGACGCCATCATAAACACAGTCCGCTTGTTTACATAACAAACCATCACTTGGGCCTTTTCAGAAATTTTGTCGCAAAGTGCATTGTGGGAATGGGAATTCCACATAGCGACCAACACTCACAGAAAGAAAACAAGCCAGATTGCTACAACTTCAAATTGTACAGTCCGCCAGGGTTGTTTTAAAGAATGAGTATAGTTTGTGGATGGAGTTAAAGGCGACATATGGGTTCAGCACTCACGAAGAGACAGTGAAATTACTGCTATGCGGAATTCCCATTCCAGCAGTAAAAAAACTCCAACAGTAAGTAAGTTAAGTGATCAGTCAAAGCCTCCTGTAGTCTTCTGGACTATTTTCTTAAAACACAATTAAGATTAGAGCAACCCTATATCAAATATCATTAACCTGAAGCAAGTCATTTTTTTAATCATCCACCCCTTATTTAACAAATACTGAAGGTTCCCTCTGTAATACCCTATATTTCTTAATTTCACTCATTCCTACTACTTTGCACTTCTCCAAACCATTACTATATCACATTTATAATTATACACACACACCTACACACACACACACACACACGCACACACACACACACACACACCCATGATCTAAGTCTGATTTTACAAAGCTACAGTTAGAAAACATGATAGATGAGGTGTGTTAAACATTTCTGGTTGTGACACTGTGGATCAATGTGTAATACTCAGTGACCCCCTAGGAGTAAAGGTTTGTCCCTCATGTCACTATCTCATAAATATTTGTTTCTGTTAAGCCCTGGGTCATTTGTTTCCAGTAACAATCATTTCAATATAACATAAAATAATGGATTAGCCAACAGCAGAAACTGAATTTACATGAAACCAAGTTATGATCAGAAAACAGCAAAAGTAAGACTAAATTAGTAATAATTCATAATGCTTCAAAATGGTACTTTTATTTTTGCTCTTTTGGCTCATTCAGTGACTTTTAGCAAAAGAGCAACAATACTTGCACTATTGGACCTGCTGAGTGTTTGTTTTAGGCGTGCAAAGTTTGTCTCATTTGTCTCTTTTTTACGAAACTAGTCATGACATATTCTGTTCTCAGACTGTTAGCTTATTTTAGATATTCACCCATTTAAGTGCTTGTTGTTTGACTTGTGTTCTGTTTTTTTCTAAAAATTGATTTTGTTGAGCTTTTAGCTGATATTCTTCTGGTTACATGGATGTACAGTATGTGTATATTGCTACAAGTGTCACATGCATTACCATGGCAACACAGACAGAACAAAAGGCCCTTGTTAAAATCATGTCTACTTTTTTTCATGTGTTCTGGGCTACAACAACAATAACTCTAGTCCACACTCAAGCATAGTAGTTGACAGTAATACACCTTAGCACTGGGTTCCACCTGAGCGACTGTGGAAACATAGTGGACTCATGGAGGTAACAGACTTCCTTACTCACTCATTCAAAGGTATTTATATATATGTAGCTATTTTTGTCTTTCAGCTCTATTTTATCCAGTTTAAGTCATTTTATGCAATATTTCTTAGGATCTAATGTACTTAATACATCATTTGTAAGCAACAAATAACATCTTTTAAAAACCAGCAATGAAATATAATACAGTATAGAATTTTGAAAAACACTTCTGAAAGAGGCAGAATGTCGTGTTATCTGCACAATTGCACAAACTGCCACGGCATAATTATTTATCAATATCACATACTGGCATGATAAAAAAGGACACGAAAGCCTAAGCATCATGAAGTCATCCATCATTCAGGAAGTCCAATAAACGCTAAAGAACAGAGAGAATGACTGACGTCTTGTTTTACTTTTCTGAGAGGGGAGGGTTTGTCTGAACACAGCAAAGTTTACATTTACACTGTGCAAATAACCACAATAAAATAACCAGGTGTAATCTTTAATCCAAGGAGACATGTCTCTTTCTCTTTCTGTATAGCATTTGTGTGTAAAATAACTCGTGTTACCCACATGCATGAATCATAGAGTTGAGTTTCCTGAAAGTTTCACCATGAACAGAGTGAGTAAACTGAGATTAGACGAGAAACCTGGTTTTGATTTAAGACAAAGCTTCCTCTGAGGAACAGAAATAGCGCTACTGCAGCTCACAGTGTAAGAACACACTCCTCCTCAGAGCTGACCAAACACAAAACTCTGGAGTCAAGGGTTCAGCAAAGGCACGCCATGCTTTTTTTTTTTCTTCAGCAAAACAAGAGGCTCAGAGTAATCCCTTAGCTAAATCTTGGCAGCAGGGGCACCAAGGGCAAGGCTTTGTGGTGTGAACACCTCTCTCTCGCTCTTTCTCCTACTCTCTGCACACACAGAGGCTCCACCACAAACATCAACGATAGGACTCACAAAATCTGCTTAGCCCCACATACTGCATCTGACTCATCTCCCTATAGAAAAATCCAACTGTACGAAGAGAAAACACCCAAAATTGTTTACTTACTTCTAGCACACATTCTTCCGCTCTACTGTAAAACATCTGCTACTTACTATGCTCTGCTGCATCATGCACACGGCACAGATATAGATTCACCTGCTGTGTGAGACTGAATCATCGTGAATCAGCTGCTAGACTTGCTGTAGTGCTGCAGGTCATGGAAATCCTCACGACATTATCAGGACAGGTGGGAGATAGAGAGAGAGGGTCTCCCGGCAGCTGGCATCCGCAAAGAGCGAAGTGAAGTGAAGCCAGCGGGGTGAAAGCAAGAGGGGAACTCTCTTTATCTCCCGCTTTCTGCTGTGTGCCACTGTGTGCTGTTAGTGAGTTTCACCGCACACTCGCAGGATGGATGGTAGAGATCCAACTCCCTCCCATCAGGGGAATACCTCAGTCGCTTATCAGATCCTCCTCTGTTTCCAGTCTGTGCTTCACTGTCTCCACCTCTCACTCCCCACTTCTCAGAACTGAATTGACTAAATATCAGTTGTTTCAGTGAGTAAAAGTTACTCAGCTGTGCTTTCTGAATTTCCTGTACTCTGATCATAAAGGTGAGGTACTGGGAAAAAAATGCGTAAATGGCTTAAATGATCTGAGCTCAATGGTAGCAGGTGTCATTATGTCAAAACCCCACTATGTTGCAGATGTTTTAATGTACCTTGGATGATCTTTACAACAAGTATACCACTGGTTTCCTCTGAGTGGCAGCATTGCAGCTAAAGTAATAAAGATGTGCTAGCATGTTGGAAGTTTGATTAGTTTCATCCTCCACATTACACACAACCAACTACAATAAAGACAACCCTCAGCTCGAAGTAGACACACACCTGCGACATTCACAGCAAGTCCTTGGAATGAAGTCAGACTTCTTTGTGGAGTGACATCAATAAGAGTTCAAATTAAAACAAAACAGCCTGACTATTTACACCGCAATCCAGAGATAGTAACCCTTTAAGGAGAGCTCAGGGTCATCACCGCTATCTGTACTATGTTTTTAATCTGTGCTTTAGGAGCTACGTTGACCTTTGATGAGAAGAAACTGAAACTAATCCCTTGGAATGCAGAGCAGCGGATTTGGTTCTAGACGAGTACAGTGGGTTTGTAGGAGCTTTTTCTTTTAAAAACAGCACAGTGTTGCTGCAGAAAATGTCCCAAAGAGCAACATGGGTAATAGTGACCAAAATAATAATACTATGGGCCAGTATATAAAAAACAATGAACAATAAAATGCTGTCTAAAACAGGACAAACACAGCAGAGATGATATCTCTCTAGTGGTTCATAAAGTTTTACTGACATATTTCACATCCAAATAGTCATGTAAATTATTAATTTTACTTAAAATGCTAAAACTAGACTAGAAACTATAATACACTGGAAACTTGCAATATGTCATAAACTTGAAGTTGGATGTTGAAATGTTCACATATGTTGCTTCTGTAAAGCTTATGTTTGAGTTTGTTTTGAGATTGGAATAGTGTTACTAAACATTAACTCCATCACAAAACTATATTCATGATAACAGTTTGTAGGCTGACATTTTTGGTGATAATCCTCTGCTAAATAGTCAACAACAACAGCCGAACACAACACAGACTCCATGTAAGCACATAGGCATGTAAAAATCTTACACAGGGAACTTTTACTGCTATCTTAAGCTATAATGTAACACATTTAATTGCATAAAATATGTAATCAATGTCTTAAAAAGGGTTGGGTAATGTAACAATAGACACACTTAATACTGTTGTTTCTAACAAAGGATCTCCACTTTTTGTAATCTCTGAATATAACTGCTCCTCTAACATAACAGCAGGTTTGTTTAATATATTAAAATCAGTAAAACTTATAAATATTGATCCCAGTCCTCTGATTAGCATGTAATTGCACACTGTATATACTGTGACTTTGTTATTTTCTTCATGTGGAATTTAAAAACTTCCATTTTGAAGGAAAATTTTACTGTTTCCACTCTTGTTTTTAACACACAGTCATCTTGTGATGTTATTCACATATAATAATAATGTATGATATGATTATTTCTACTATTCATGGCTGAAATTACAAAGCTGTTAGTCTATTATGATATATATTGCATACTGTTTACTCTAATAAATATTATTACATACAGCATTATAGAGGATTTCGGCCACATTTCCCCTTGAGCTGGGCTCTAGGGGTGGGCAATGAGGGAAAAAAAGCCTAAACCATAAAATCCGGATTAGTGCTTCCTCTAATGACATTTCTTGCTCAACAAATATTCAAAATGCAATGGTTTGTTTGCTGCAATATAATCACTGTGTTCAATATACTGTATTTCTTCAGCGTTACCTAACAGTGGTGCACAATTACCCCGCCCCCCTGAAGGGGAGGCAAGGGGTATTGTTTTTGGTTCGATTTGTTTCTTTGTTAACACTCTAGCAGCAAAACTTTTGGTTGAATTCATACCAAATTGGGTTTATACATTATCAGTGACCCAGGCTAGATGTGGTTATATTTTGGGAAAGTAGGTCAGAGTGTCAGTTTTTTATGAATGTTTTTAAATCTTTTTTTTCCCCATTTACTTATAATGGGCGAGAATTCACATGTCTGTAGCAGCAAAACTATTGGTTGAATTCATACCAAATTGGATTTATAGATTGCCAGTGACCCAGAATAGATGTGGTTACATTTTGAGAAAGGCTGGTCAAAGTTCAAATTTTTAATGAATTTTTTAACTATTTTTTCCTCTCCCATTTACTTATAATGAGCGAAATTTCAGATGTTTATAAAAACATACTTTTTTTTTCAATTTACGTCAAACTTGGCACATATATAGAAGCGACTAATATACTGACATCACCACATACAAAGACATGATGACATCAGCTGGATCGATGCCAAAATAAGCTACAATACGTGTGAGGGGCAGAGTTTGTTGTGCCTGGCACCACTTGTTATTTGCTATTTTTTTATAATGTACACTGACATCGTTACAGGTACTGCTTATATGATACAGTTTTGGTATCATGCTTTGCCTTCTGTTGGTCTTATTTTTTCTACCCCTAACCTTAAACCATTCATCTTATGCACCAGTGGTGTCGTAAATACCCTAAAGCCTACATTTGGCCTCATGTTGAAGCTCTGAGTGAAGTAAATCACAAATCAATGTTGTGCAATTCAACTAATCACCAGAGAACACACAAAGGCAATCATTTAATTTAGTTGGGCTGCTGACTTCATTTCCAGACCAATTTAATTAGCTGTAACAAGTCTATCATTAATATCATTAAGCTGTAAGCAGGCAAATGATGTTTTTCCAGAATCCACAGAATACAGACGAAAGACATTAGTGATCAATGACACAATCAATCAATACTGAACTCTGTAATGACAGTCATTTTTGTGTCTAAGACCGCCCACCCACGTGGCGTAAATGTGTGACGGGACAATGTTAAATAAAAAAAAAAAAGAGGGCGATAGAGCGATATCACAGACCCCCAGAAACACAGCAGCATCCCGGGCCTAGCGAGCAGAATTAATTAAGTCTTAATAACAGTGGTTTGTGCACTTTATCCAGACACAGACAGGAAGCCATTAAGGAGATAAGCATTCCGCTGCAGGATTTGCACATTTTTACTGACCTTTATCAGTTTCATAGCAGAGGACTGCAGCAGCATCACTCAGCTCCATTTCCCTGACATTCGTGGAGTTATTCAGCCCTCCTCGCAAAGACTTATTGGGAGATTTCACTGTCATTCAGTATGGAAATGAGTGTAACCAGGCAAACACATCCAGCACTGACAGACTGGCCTTTCCTTGTCATTACATTAATTTACTACCATCATCATCATCATCATTGTTTACAGTGGCAGAAACTCCAAACTGAGCTGACATTAAAACACACTGATAAATAACTCGTCTAAGGAAAAGCTATGTCTCTGTGGATGCATACAGTCTCGAACGGCATCAGCGAAACAGCGAAACATTGGTCCAAGAACTGTTTGTTTGAGCTTGTAGCCATCCAGAAAACCACTCAAGCAGTACTGGGCTCAGTGGGCTCAGACTGGTTCAAACAATCCCAAAGGAGAGCACAAAACAGGTGCGTAGCCTTGCCAGCGGCTGTACCAATATCAGACAGAGGCTTTGGCTTAAAATGTGAAAGCAGTCATCCTATTAACATTCACATCACACACGATTCTGACACAGCACATTTTATCGCAGTCACAATGGTCCTTTAGGCCGAGCTGTTCTAAAACATAAGCATGGCAACAGCTAATTATAATGCAGTGAATTCAAGAAAAGGCCTGTGTTTGGACAATAATTAAGAACTGGCATGTAAGAAAACACTGCCTAGTCTCAAGGCACATCATTTAATTCTGAAAAGAATCAAGTCTGAGTGAAAGTAATGATCTGCTCTTGTCAGTCAGTGGATAGATTTGAAAAATATAAGTGTTTTTTACCAGTTACATTTCAGTTTATAGAGCCCAAGAGAGACAGAAGAAAGACACATTGGGACTGCAGTGTATAAAAATAAAGAACAAAATATCAATATAGCAACATATTGTATTGTACAATACACTATACAGCAGTTACCTTAATCCATGCTGTCACTCTAAATACAATATTCATCACTACATCTTGAAATGAAGGCACATTTAAGTTTATGTGGATGTCTAAGTTTGTATCTGTGTTAAGGAGGTTCTTTTTTGTACAATTATTTCATCTGGATTGTTAAATTCTGCAAAATGTACTCCATAAAGGCAGGTTTCCATAAGCTGGTACATTTTTAATTTGGTCATTAAAAACATGGAGAGTGGAAACTCATAAAAGAGGTTTGACGCATAGTAGAGGTGGAAAAGTTGGTGTGTCATTAAAAGGTAAATGTGAATGATTGCACTGGAAATAGATTTAGCTAATAAATACAATCCGCATCAGAATCAGCTTTATTGGCCAAGTTTGTACATATGAAGAATTTTAACTCTTGTTTATCCTTATAATTATAATAATAATAATAATTATTATTATTATTATTATAATTAGCTCTCATGTACTCTGTCTTTCTCTTGCATTGGTGTGTTGTATGTTGCTGCTGTCAACTGTGAAATTTCCCCATGGTGGGATCAATAAAGTTTTATCTTATCTTATCTTATCTTATTTTATCTTACCTTATCTTATAAATATAGAATAAAAGTAAAAAGGGTATGGTAAAAAAAAAAAAGAAAACTACAAATACTGTAAAGACTGGACTGTACAAAAGTTGCAGTATAAAAAGACAATATTGCAGTATTTTTTTTTAAAAATCGTAATCATTTTAAGTGTGCATGTGAAGACCACTAAGGACACTGCAAATGTAAATAATACAGCAAAAACACTACATTAGAGGGGAAACATCAATGAAATGCTGAAAAGCGGTGGAAATGGGAAACACACAAAGTATTTGACAAATTGTAGACAAGTTTGAAACTGTGACATGATCCAGACCAACAATTTGGTTCAGGAAGTAGAAATTGTCAGCTTTTTTTTTTTTGTTTGTTTTGGCACATCTATCAGCCCCTCAACACCTCGGCTTGTATATAATAATATGAAACACTACATCTAAGGGGCAAACTTTACTTAAACCGTATTAATGATAATAACGACAAAAATTTGCATTTTCTTTCGCAGATTTTCTTTTAAAAATTTGGATACATTTGACAAAAACTAGCATAATAAACATTGTTAAATGCCACTGATTTCCTTGTAATGTATTAAGTATCACTGAATCACTGTATGGCACCATCCAGGGGCAGCTTGTCAATAGAGGGCACTAGGGTGCTGCCCCACCTGTCTCATATGAAGAAGAAGATGATAGGAATCACATAAAATTATTTTATAAAAACATGAATATCTAAATAAACAAGTGATACAAGATACAGCCCATGAGTACTGTGTATAATCTGCATTCAAGTGTAGTTTAAAATGTTTTCGGCCGTTTAGTGAACAGTCAAGTGACGTGTTTCCTGTTTGGGGCGTAAAAATCTGCACCCGAGGCTCTCCCTTTACCATAAAGACTCTTGTTGTATATGGTGCGTGTGCAGTAGACCCCCCTCCAACACAAAAGATAAGAGAGCGTCACATCCTGAAAAGAATCAAGACCTTCTTCATACATGCAATGTCACAGGATCGTCTAAACTGGGGGAGCCTCACTTTTTTGGCTTATGACCGACTTTTAAAATGACCAGGACAAAATGATGTACGTCCACTATATATCAATATATATCAGCGAATAGGTCACTAGGTAATAGTAGCTGAACTACGCTGGTAGCTGGACAGCTCAGTGAGTAACACTATGAACTCTAATGCACTGTCCATACTATCAGTGGAAAAGACACTTGTCAGAGACATGCCTGACTTTAACGACAGAGTTATGAAAAAATGTGCATGCTTGAAGGATAGACCAGTGAAATTTGCATATTGAAAATACATACTGTGTGTTTTTATTTTTATTTGAATTAATATTGTAAAATAGTGGTGCATGTGCTTTGGCGTATCCTAGTGGTGATATGTGGTTATAGTGAATCCGAAAACTGCCTTGCATACTGCACCCCTCCAAAACACGATCTTACCAGGTGCCGCTAGTACTACCATTACCACATTACAGTATTGGATCATGAGTTACTCTGAGATTCCCTAATAGAACCCTAATAGATGCTGATTTATAAAAAGGAGCTTTCACAGAGGGAGTGAGCATATAGTGAACATGTAAAGCTGGAGGTGTTCCAGCTCTAGCCTGCAGTTTAATCATAAGAGTGAAAGAAGGAGATGGAGACCAATAGGACAGTGGTCATATCAGCACTTTCATCGCTCTACTAGCACAAATTAAGCTGACTGATAAATATTTAGAAAAGTTAATTTAGAGTAATTGATCAAAGAAAAATATTGCTTTATAATGCTTCGAACCATGACAGTAAAATGACCTGCAGAGGCACTTATCTTACGGATCGATATCATCAACGGGGCTGCAACAAAAAAGTTAGTAAGTTCACTGGAGCGAGTATTACTCCAGAGATTAAATCAATGAAGAGTCCCCGCAGCTTTAGGTCGATATTTAAGACCACAGATTTATTCAGTGCTGTCATCTTTCTGTGTCGGATAAAAACAACTGAAAGGATGTGATATGGAGGAAATGCATACAAGGAAGCTAGGCTAATTGTACACAATTTATCCAAATTAAATCAGGTAATGACAGGTTTCCATTTATATAGTAAATAACTTTGATTGTGTGAAACTGTTTTTCTTAATCTGTTATCCCAGTCCATCATTAGAGGTAGTTTTAAGAAATCAAGCATCAATTGCAGCTTTGCACTGCAACCATTTATCACTCCATTTACCCTGACTTTACAAATAGTGATTCATAAAAGTACAGAATCTCATATCTATAGTTTTTGTTCTGTTTATAAAATAAACAAATAATCATTTTATTTTGCACAGGCTGCCTGTAACCAGGAGGGATGATAAAACCAGATTCAGCATAGTCCTCTTATCTAAACAAATGATGATGTCAACACAAATAGATGAATAGGGCAATTGCAAATGTTTGCAGTGGGATATTCTCTATTGTAGCCTGGTTTAGGGGGTTAGTCCGATAAAACCAATGTATGCACACATCCTGCCAAGAGTAATTTTAAACACTGCAGCAGAGTAGGTGGTTTGAAAATCTTGACATGTGATCTTGCTTTATCTGGCTTTGGGCACTAAAATGTGTGAGAGAAAAGATTTTGCAAAGCACACGATCTGACTTCAAGAGAAAAATACACAATCAGCAAAAGCCTCAGATACCTGACTGTGCAAAGAGATGAGAGACAGTCTGCAGATTGCATCAGAGAATGTTGATAATCAGCTGCAGCTCTTTGATGCACATGGTATTTCTGATCATTTTTCAAATAAACAGACACATCATATAAAATGGCTAATCAATCATAAAAAGTGATAACAAATCAATTCTTCTTTCAGAAATCTCTCAACAAGAATAAAGACTGAGAATAATCAGTCTGTTTTCTATCACCCTTGACCCAACTGTGATCAGCACATCTTCAGTTTAAAGACACTTTTTTTCACTTCACCAACATACACACCTAAAGCTTCATCACCAAAGCCCTGAGCTCAATAACAACATGAGCCACTTGCCTTAGGATATTAGAGTTTAATGGGAAGTAACAGGACGACCTTTGAGCCCTATTCTCCAGAGGCTCCATGAATGAAACGAACAGCATTAAACCAGTAGAGGTCAAAGGAAGATGTACACAGTAAAAGCTGCACATTATCATGAATGAGGAAGCAGAGATCAATCATAGGAGCATGCAGCTGTGCAACACTCAGCACTCAAATCCAACAGTCACATGTCCCATCAATATCACCTGTCTCTTCAGTCTGATACCTGTTCACCTTTTACACAATGGAGGCGTGAGATCTTCAGTCACAGTATCAGTAATGTTATATATCATCAAAACAGTACATGCTATGGCACAGTAATTGTTGTGGTTTTATATAAACACATATTTCCTGATATTTGATTATTTTCTTCTTTCATCTGAAACTTCCACGAGTACAATTAGCCCACTCTGTGTTACTATCATTCTCTTCCATGTTTGTTTGTGTTCACTGGAAAAAAATCAAAATCTTACCAAGTGTATTTTTCTCATTTTCTAGTCAAAATATCTCATCACACTTAAAATAAGACGTAATCACCGAAAGAGTAACTTTTCAGTGAGATATAAGAATTTATTTTTAGACAATAGATCTGGAAATTATTAGTTCAAGAAATCTTACCAAGATAATTTTCACTTGTTCCATTGGTGGATTTTTTTTTTGCTTAAATTAAGCAAAAAATCTTGAATAAAGCAAAAAAAATCTGCCAATGGAACAAGTGAAAATTATCTTGAAATAAGATTTTCCAGATCTATTGTCTAAAAATAAGTTCTTATATCTCACTGAAAAGTTACTCTTTAGGTGATTATGTCTTATTTTAAGTGTGATGAGATATTTCGACTACAAATGAGAAAAATACACTTGGTAAGATTTTGATTTTTGCAGTGTTGCTTTCATGCATCTGCGCCATATGAAAGAACATAAAGCACCCAAATGTCATTATATCTCCTGGCCCTCCACCAAACCTAAAATGATTTCACTGCAGTGTGCTGTGAAATATACAGCAATGCTTACCTTTAGTTTTTCTGATTTCTCTTTTACTACAAGGACACCAATGCATTTCTTAAACTATGCATTTATGGTGAAATTAGGTACAAATACTGCCTTTGGGAAATTTGTCAGTAAAAGTTTGAATACAAGCAAAAAGATAATTTAGAATGAATAAAACAAAATTAAAACGATTGTTTGTGATATCTCACTGACTGCTCAAAAATTAGTAGAAAACAGCATCAATATGTGGTTTATTGTTGCTATTTTCTACTCTACATTGTTGCTATTTAGTACTAGTTAGTTGTGTATCTGAATGTAACACACCCTATAGTTATTTTTTAAAGGTGTGTAAAACAAGAGAAGGTCATGTGCAAGAAAGTACCATAAAACTGTGAGCATATATTTGATGAAGATGATGATTAATGATCACAGTTGGTGTGTATTGAAGTTTTTACAGTTATGGAAGAAATAATCATGTCATATACAATAAACCTGCACTTTGCGTTTTCCTTGTTTAACCAAAACTTCTTCTTCTTCTTCTTGTCACCTTCTGTATGTGAATTTGCGGCTCCTGTGTTGATCACCCTCTTAACAGATGCAGATGCTGTTTATCTCAGAGGACAATAAGAGTGTGGAGAACCTACAGAGACATATAGGCCTGATGATCGGAATCAGTCTTTCAGAATAATAACTGTTATAAAATGCATATTTCTAATTTTAGCCCAAAAGCATCACTTGCCCAGCCTTTCTAATAGATATTTTTTCTAACATAGTGCAATGATGGGGGAGGCAGGCGTTCAGGCTCATTCCACTATACCTTCATTGTAGAAGATTTGCAGACTATGATTGGGGAGTGTAATACGATGCTATGATCCTCTTCAGTGAGCAGTACAGGCAGACGGAGGCACAGTCTTCATTTGTGAGTGTAATGAGGTAAAACCTATCTTGTTTAAGACTCACGGACAAGATGTAACTCAACCATCAAACAAAATGTCACCCAGGAACCTATTCAAAATAATGAACACAATGTGAAGTGTCACACACAAAGAGTGGCACAATAGATACATTTTTCTTTTCATTTCCTCTGTAACCTGACACAGTTCTGTTTTGCCTCTGGCTTAACTCATATAGTGTTGCATGCCGTATCTCAGAGTGCAGCCTGCATTGCAAAACTTAACACAGCTAATCGCTTAGCCGGGCAATGTAGGACAGAAGGGGATATGAAGTGGGGGGGAATGTTTAAGCTGAAAATCTCAGGCAGGAAATAGATGGAGGTTTCGGACACAGGGAACTCCTAGCTGGAAAAAGGAGTAATAGGATGTGCAGGAAGCTGTCGATAGTGCTTTCACCCACAGCTACACAAACACAACATTTAAGCAGCTTAATAAGGAAGCAGGTAAATACAGATACTGTTAGGGAAATATATCGTACTGATTCATATGCCATTCTCCTGATCTACATAGATATGTCTCAATGTATGTGTAAACGTTATAGAAATCATATAATACCACTATAATTCTACATTGAGACATATCTAAGTAGATTTCCCCAACAGATACAAATACAAGTCCTGTCAGATAATCTTTTATAATGCCTTCACATAGCACTAAAATATTGTATAATTCTTACCAAACACACCAAAAAAGAACATCCTCGAGGGGTGAAATGATGGCTACTGCAGCTTCATTACATCCCCAAGAGTTTTAAGTTGTAATTCATTAGAATTTGACCGGCTCACCCTGGAATCCCTTCAGGGAGCTCCACCCATGTGTAGGAGGCTTAACTAGCAAAATGATCACCGCACTGTCAGCGGAATAAAAATGAAGAATATTAAAGAGCTGAAGGTTCTTTGTAATACGAAAAGAAATCTGACAAGATAAAAACATGGTACTTCTATTTAACCTTCATGTCCTCATCCACAGGTTTTGATGTGGGTAAAAGAAGTGAGTCATCCTGGACTAAGGACACAGTCCTATCAAACAAAAAGATGTTACTCCGCTCCACCCAGGTTATAGAAAACCTGCACACACCCCACATTTCCATCCAAGTTCAACAAAAAAACAGTCATCGGCTTATGAATCTGTAATACACAAATCCACCCACTAACCGGAAAACCCAACATCAAGCCAATTTAATTCCATCCTGCTGAGGTATCCTACAGCAAAACTATTGAGTCTACTAATTCATATTAAGCTTCAGGCTCTCTTCTGCTGCTGTGTACTAGTGGCAAAGCTTTTCCCAGTAAGTTTATTTAGCGTACCAAAAATTACATTATTTCTAAAGAGTGAAATTTAATGAGGTCATTTAATTTCAAGTGGAATTAATTCCTGTTTTACAAGCAAAAAGGTAGAATTTCTGTGAGTATTTTCTACGAATACAGAGAAATTAGGCCTGCATGACATGAATAAAAATTCTGACACATGATAGCATTATCCGATGTTGTAATGACGATGTGACTTGTGATAAATATACAGCTTAGCATTGCAGTTGCCCCCAAATTCCCACCAGTGACTCTGTGGGTATAGCTAGGGCTTCATCTGATAGGCCAAATGTTTACATGCTGAGTGTGAATGCATGTTGTTTTTTTTTAATTATTCAGGCAGGCAGTCTTTTAGAATGTGCATGCATTATGAATGTTCATATCACAACAAAGAAAACACATTCAGTAGAAATTCTACCTTTTTTAAATTATTTTATCTTTCTATCTCTGGTCCAAAACACAGGTAAAAACTAGTTCAACTGCCTTGTCCATTTTTTCTAAAGACAAACAAGCAGTAACAAAACAATGGTGCAGTAGGGGCAGTTTCACACATCATACATGTGCACATACACACAGCCATACAGGAATAATGACACAAGTCCAGAGTTTTATGCTTAGTCCATCAATATTAAATGTTTCCTCCCCGTATCTTTGAGTAGAGGACACATGAGGGCACTCTGGTAAATCAGGTTCTATATCACACATCCGCTGAACTACATTTATCATTCATACTCCTACAAAGAACACTGTTAAGAGCTGTCACAGCATCCTCCCTGTGATAAAACTGATTCTGCACATTCCCGATGGAGATGTGCATGATTGCACAGACTCTTAATATCTCCTTTCCAGGTGCATGTGAAGTGCCTACTTAGGTTGATTTTGAGGGTTTAAAAAAATGAATCGTTAGGCAGCTCATTCTGAATTCTACAGCTACTTTGCGGCACAGATGTCAGCTATGCATGACAGCTTTGTATTTACAATAAAGCAATAATTCACTACCAGCAGCCATATAAAAGTTAGCTAAAAATACAGAGTTGTAAAACAAAGTAAACAAACTTGAAGTCAACTTCTCTGATCAAACCCAATGCTCCTCTTCACAAGTCAGAGGGTGTTTTAACAGCAGATCAGATCGAGAAGACAAGGGCCCAAACTTAAACTGAGGTCAAAGCAGTAGATTAGCTTACCTCTGCAGTACTGTTTACAAGCAGTCAGCCTTATTCTTTAAGTGTGCATCTAGATGTTATCACAAGTCTAACCACAAAGCAAATGTACCAAGACAAACATGTCCTACCTGCAGATTTTCAGTGTAAGTCCTATGCAGCAGCAGTTATCATTGGCAAGGCTGACTGCAAGCATTTTTCTGAGTCATCTGTCTCCCCCTGAACTTTTACAGTACCAAATGGCTGATCTGTAGCATTGGTTCTCTGTTCCTGTCCCAAATCAAGACAATATGTCACACTACATGCACATTTCCCAAATCACATGCAGACACAAATACATACAAATTGCATATGTTCATGGTCAGATAATCTGCCTGATCTCTGATCTCCATAATCCCCTAACATCAAAAATAAATCAAACATCACAAAAAAGAAAAAAATGGCAAGGGATAGCTGTGCCAAAAACAACTACAGGAGATGGCTACTCTAAATGTGTTAAAAAAAAAAAAAAAAAAAGCAGATCTGATTAAACAGCTTGTCCCTCCTTTTGCTGAAATTAAAACAACGTCCAATGTCTTGTCAAATATCCACTCAAATGAGCAGTATAAAATACAGCATACTGATAAAAAGTCAAACCCTAATGGGCTAAAGAGGCTTCATAATTTTCATCTTTGGGTTTTCTCACAATAAATTATGGATGTGGATGCTCAGCAAATGGGGATGATCCTGTTTGACCAGCTGGGCCTGCCAACATGGATGTATTAAACAGAGGATGAGGCATCCAAAACCAGAAACATGGTGGCTTTGGTTTCATTCACTGAAATGAAAGCTGCTCATCTGGTGTTACAGCCAGAATGTTCCTCTTCTTTCACAGTCAGTCTCTCAAGGCTTAGGCCCTGAGATGAACAGACTAGAAGACAGAGAATAACACTATACACAGCCCACACACAATGCATAGTTTTCTTAATTCTGACTGGTAATAATCAACATTTGGGAAAAGTCATGAACAATATTACTGTACAAATGAAGAAACCCATGCAGTAACAATGTAAAGGTATAACACAGCTACAGATATTTGTATTTCATTGTACCATTCAGGAATACACTAATCTGGACAAGAGTAATCCCTGTGCCATTTCATGAAAGCCGTGTCACTTGCCAGTGCTTTTGTCCAAAAGCAGAAGGGCAGATGAACAGTCACTGGATCCTCTAACAATCGGATTCAGTAAACCCCCTTCTGAAAGATGCCTAAATCCCTTACACAATCATGTCAGAGGCATTATTATGTCATCCCACTCATAAATCACAGTCCTAAAGTCAGAGAAAAGGCATACATAAAAAAATGGTTAAAACCTTTGTCAGCAAAGAGAAATGGATCAAATTATCCAACTGCACTGCAAAGGATACTAAGAAGCAAATCTGTTTTTGTCTTTTGATCACATTACTCTGGAACTGTTACCGTCACAAATTATATTGTCATCACATTTAGGCAAAATGCAGGAGCCACTGTATTTGATCCGCCTGGCAGATTTTACTGCAGAGAGTCCTGGCCCAACAGACAAGCTTGTATAGTACAGCACAGTTTACTGCAGCAGAGTAGTAGCATGAGTAATAATCTATCTATCTATCTATCTATCTATCTATCTATCTATCTATCTATCTCTCTCTCTCTCTCTCTCTCTCTCTCTCTC
>JAPQRP010000019.1:36480871-36496146 GCA_037367295.1 Apogon hyalosoma | reverse complement strand
TCTCTCTCTCTCTCTCTCTCTCTCTCTCTCTCTCTCTCTCTCTCTCTCTCTCTCTCTATCTATCTATCTATCTATCTCTATCTGTCTGTCTGTCTGTCTAGCCATTCCATCCATCCATTTTTCTCAGACATGACAACTGAATCATCTGTGTGTGTGTGTGCGTGTGTGTATGTGTGTGTGTGTGTCCAGGTTTGGAGGACCTCTCTCCTGCAGTTCTCATTACAGAATCTGAGCAAACTCACACTGCTGAGCAAAAGCAGTCACTGCACACACTCCCACTGGGGAGTTAGATTACAGAGATACACAGGGTTAAGACAACACAACTACTCTGCAATGCTCAATTCCAACGAACAACACACAGGCGCCACACAATGAGAAACCAGTGGCACAAAAGAAATTACACAACTGGGGAGATTTTTGTTAATCTCAGTGTTTTGTTCCCTAACACAGCATGTGTGAATGCCTTCACATCTGTTCAGAACAACACTGCAGGTTCCTGTTACAATCTGTTCCTTCTCAACTGTTATTTCCCCACATGATTTTGATGTAATATTACAAATTTCACAAACACATACCAAAGTTATTTGTTTTTTTAAAAAAACTGCTCTAATAACTTGATTGAAGCCCACTCACATCTGTCCCTTCCAGTGGCACAGCTCACAGGCTTTCACATTATCATTTTATCAGGAAAATTAAACAGATGGATTAAATAAATTAGGTGAGATTCCACTTGGCTGGCAGAGGGTAACTGAATTTAGAGGCTATTTTTAGATCCAGAGAGTGGAGAGAGCTTGTAGAGACGTAGAAAGCTTATTAAGTCAGGCATCAGTGGAGGAAGGTAGGCCACATCTGGTGCACAGCTCTAAAACTAAACTGGCCAGCGAGGAGTGATTTTACCAGAACAGTCCCTACCCTGGAATTTCTTTCCCACTCAGCAGACGATCTAAATCACAATCTGGGGGATTTAAAAGGTCATAGTTTTAATAACCAGAGAATGTACTCCCTTTTCAAATACCTCAACCTTCTGTTAAGTATCATCATTATGTCTATTCTTAGAAATATCAAATCTCCCTGGAAATGTGTAAAATGTCTGTGGTTAAGGAGAGGTCACCTCCGGTCTCTGATGCTTCCTCCTTCTTTCTATGTCTATTCTGTCCTCTGCACCAATTTTAGGTGTGTCATTTGTCAGATTGAAGTGGTACAGCCATTCAACCATTCACTCACAGTTAACAACAATATGACCTCTACATCTGCTAAGCATACAAATGAAGTACTGTGGCTTTTGGCCACATTATGGCCGAGGGATGACAGGGGAAAGACAGGCTTGGCTGAACTGTTCTGGGTGTGACGAAGATAGAACTGAACAACAGGAACCGACTGGGAAGAGTACTGAACTGAACATCACATCAGATGTTATCCACCCTGAGTAAAACCAGAGAAAGCTAATGCAGACCCTTATATAATCCATTATAAGCAGACCACCCCGCGAAACTGGACATGCTTGTAGAGGCTCATTGATTCAATGAGCTTGGTTATAAATGTAGCTATACAGTCTGTAATGAAAATATTGATTCAATGTTGGCCCAGACTGTCAACCTCTGCTATCTGCAACACCTAGGTGAAATTCTGCGGTTTGGTATTTACATCCGACTGCCTCTGTGGCTGAGAACACAGCAGGGGGCTGACCAATGAGGGAGCACATGCAGGAATGATAAATAGGCTAAGTAACCTTATCGCAGTAGGTGACATCGAGACCCTGACAGAATGATAATAAGCTGGATATCTGGTGCATGGATCTATGAGTGGTTGGATCTGTGACAAAAAGAAACAATTTAATTTGACATAAGTGACTTAGAACTTTAGACAATGAGCTGTTAAGACATGTATATAGCATTCCAGTAGTAGATAGACCTTAGTTAATTGGCAAATCCTTTGATTTGACTCGATGAGTGTGTCGCAAGTCATTCACAACAGCCCACTGTACATGTACAGTTCAATGTGAATGCTCATTAGTGAAATTTAGCCCACATATGCTAGCAGAATTTCTTACATTTCAATAAAAACAAAACTGGATCAACTCAAGGAAACAGAGTTCTGCAGCAGATGTGGCATCACAGTATATGTGTGATATGGTACACACACTAAATCTGCATGTGGTTGCATGTGGGTTGGGCCCTAAAAACAGCTAAACATTATGAACCAAATCCTTATAAACAAGACAGCTCATATAAGGATGGCATTTTTGAATTATGTGAGAGGTGGGGCTGCATCGAACCTCCAATTCAGTCTAAAATCTCTAAAATAAAGGCATCCCATATTAACACAGTACAAAGTAATAATCAGCCTGAGAGATCACAGTTGTGCTTACGTCGACACAGTGGTCAGTGACCTGTGATCATAAAACACTGCAGTGAGCATCTCTCTTTCTTGCTTTCCATTTCTGCAAAGACAGTTGATTAATACACACTGATAGACATACTTCCCAACGGCAATTCCAAGGCTGCCTGTTTTGCATTTTCAAATTGCCCAGCTGCCTACTCTGCCACAAAAACAAATGATCAACATCTCTAAGCATGCATTTAAATGCTCTTGCCTGCCCATATACTTTGTACAGACACTTAACAACATGCAATCCGTAGCACTTTATCTCTAGCAGCTGCTGAGGAGCTTTAGCAGAACAGCTCCTCGGTACCAAGCGATGCAATCCCACATATGTGCTGGGAGAGAGGCAGGCATACACACCTGTGAGCCGTGCGATACACCGGCTGCCTCTTGTAAGGGATGTGTAAGGTAGACTGTCCTGGTTGGCCCAACATGTTTGCTGCAGGTCTGTGATTTGCTGTGCTCTGCTCTGTTCTGCTCCTCTCAGTGGTGCCTGTATGTGTGTACTCCTCTCAGCTGGTAGTGCTGCTATGCTGACGTCTTCTGCTTAACACTGTAGCGTTGATTCATTCAAAACATCCTCTTTCCCGCTTCTCGTGCTGATGAGGTGGAGCTAAAAATACATGCGACCACTGAACTGTCCCATGTCTCCGACAGTGTTAAGCTTGTGATAGGTATAATTAAGGCCAGCCAACCTCACCAATACATCATGTAAGCGGTCCCAAAGCACCAAGTAATACCACAGGTACAAAGCATTAGCCATAACCCATATAATCATATTCTCCTCTCTCATTCCCTCCCAGTGGTGGTACTCTTCCTCTCCTCTCCTCTCTTCACCTCTCCTCAGCTCTCTGCTAATATATGCATTCCTCAGCAGAGCTGTGCAGTCAGAGCACTTCCCTGAACTGGACGCCCTCTTTGCTCCATTCCCTCTGCAGTCATGCAGGCAATTCACTGCATGTACACTGAGAAAGAGGAGGGAAAAGCAGAGTGAGAGGGAAGATGCATAAATAAGGAAGGAACAAGGGAAAACATTTTTTTTACATTCTAAATGACCAAGATTCTTTTTAGGATTGGTACTTAATAAGCAACTGAGAAAGAAGGGGTCGGTAAACAGCTTAAATAGGAAAAATCTAACACATCAGATGAAGGTGAGTCAGAATGTAATGTAAGGTTACATCATTCATAACATGAAATGTGGAAGTCAAGGCTGGGCTGAGACCCAACAGCTGAAGAGACTGATGACTATGCCATACTGCAAATGCCTGCTATCAGCTAATAAAGACAGTGGGGGTTGCTGGTGAAAAATGTTTTCTGCAGCCACAAAGGACTCAGGAAGTCAACTCACAGTTTAAACTGACTGTACCTGCACTCATAAACACACACACACTCATACAAACATGCAGGTAATGCATCTGGCTGATGTTTCCCTCATCCCCCAGGCTTCATCCTCTCCTGCTCTTTCTCATTTATCTACTCTCGCCTTCAGATCTCGCTGGTATACCCTTAGGAGTCAAAAGAACTCGCGATGCAGATGTAAAGACCACTTCAACACGAGGAGAGAAAACCAGTCTGACAGACCCATGAGCTAAACACACACCATATTACACTGTAGTTTATTCTTTACTGCTTGGTAAAGAAGAATAAAATGAAGCCAAACGTACAACAGATCAGACTGTAGTTTTTTCTTTAATTCTTGGTAAAGTGCAATACACATTTGCAATACATGCTAGAGGCAAGACACCCACGGCTTACAGTATCGCTATACTATTAAAATACAACTGAAAGCAATAGTTTAATTTGAATAGACTGTGACTGGTATTTTACAACTGCATATTTGCATCATACAAAATAGTAAAAGAAAGTAGAGAAGTGTATGTTTGTATTAGCATATATAAGTATTTAACAAGTTTTAAACATATGATCAGTGATGAAGTACCCACATCAATACTTGGACAAAAACATATTATTAACTTTTCTGGAAAGCAATACAACTCCTGATGTTGATGCTGCACTTCCACTGTATGACTATGTAATACATTCATCCTCTTAACTTTAATCATTAACATGCCCCCAGTATCTCTCTGATAATTTCAGTCTCTGATTTAGAGTCTGAATAAAACATGTCGCTACATTACTACTCACCAGTGTGTGATTAGTCCAAATCAAAAATGTGTCCAGTACTGTTCACTCTTGATGAACAAAAAGCACTGTCCCTCTCTGTTCTTTCTTTTGACTGTGAGTACTAGGTGGGTGTGCTAGAAAGGGCACAAAGAGCAGTGTCAGATAGAAATATAACTGCTGTTTCAGCCCTCTCTCTCCACTCTACGATCAGTCTTTGTAACACTCTATTGTTCAATGCCTATGTAAAGAATTAGGGAAGGGGAAGGGTCTCATCTGCTTACAAACTCTCGAGTCACCAATCATTTTGGTAACCACATACCAGCAGTTATCACCTCACTGTGTTGTCCAGTCAATCTTATGTGCTGACCTTGGTCTTTCAGTGCAACCAGAGCCTTCCGTCTCACCCTGAGTCCTCTTTATCAGATCACATCCCGGTCAGCCAGGGAGAGACAGTGAGCAGAGAGAGAGCAGAGAGCAGAGAGGAGAGAGGAGGGAGGACAGACTGTAGCTGAGAGGCTGGCTCTGGCTGCTGCAGTGCCAGGTCAATAATCCACGGACAGGCATATAGATAAGAGCAGAAGGCTGGATGGGGTGGTTTAGGTCGATACATCCGATGGACTGCCAGGTCAACAGTCATACCTCACTCTATCACCCACTGCCATCTTCATAACAGACTGAATGTGCCGGCTATGACACAGATAAAGTATAGAGCATTATACCTCCTCAGTCTGTTATGTCAGCAAATCAAAAATAAATCAGGAACAAATATATCACAGATGATGATGAAATAGATGTAGTTATCTAAGAATAGCTGATGACATTATCTATACTTTAATATATTCTGTACAATACAGTCAAATTCCGCTGAGCCATGAGTTTATGAAAATTGGATAAAGTAACATTATAATTCAACTGAGTGTTAAGCTTTCATACATATATACATTTTCAGCAACACAGTACAGTTATCACTGCCTTTACAATGAGGATAGCATCAGTGTCAGAAACACTTTATGAATAATCTGTTCTGAAAAAATAAACAAACATTGGATAGTAAGAGACTCAACAGCACTATCTAGTGGCAGCATGCAGAAAAAGACTGTGCAGGAAACACATTCACATGCACCACAGGTCTGACTGAGTCACACAGTGATATGCAATTGTCACAGTTCATGCACATGTTGTCAGAATCAGCACAACAAATTTGGTACAAAAGCATTTCCCACTGCGCAAACTGCAGATTCTGTCTTGTTCACAGCATCGAGCTCTGATCACAACAATTACAAATGATCGAATCACACTTTTAAAATAGCAACAATTCACTGGATCATTTGGATCATGAATAAGAAATTAGCCTTGCATCTCAGCAGTACACAGCAAATTAAATTGGATTGGCTGAGAGAACTCACACAGCTGTGTGGTCAATGTGCTCAATACAGGCTGCAGTGAGTGAAATTGCTCTAACCACCAAATCTGCTCTCATGAGCATTGGCCAGTCGGGCCTTTTCATTTATCTTTTTCACACTCGATATTCCATTAATGGGAACAGCAATATTCAATCAAGCAATCCATGATGAGAAACATTTTTCACAGCTCATACACTCAATCTGCTGCCAAGCTTATTGAAGTGTTATTCAGTTATTAAGGAACGTAGTGTAAGAGTAAAACTACCAAGTCAGATTATTACTACAATCTATGGTGACGTAAAATAAAAGTCAAATTGTGCAGACAAATCTGAATATATCTGTAAGGTGCATTACTAAAGTTAATTTGCAACAAATATGTAGCTGCTGTTGCAAACACTTTTTAAATTATTATTATTATTATTAGTAGTAGTAGTAGTCAAAGTAGTATTGTAGCCTTATCCTATGAGGATTTGCTTGACAGACAGTGAGTACAAGTCTTTTATTGTAAACAAACGACTTGATAATACCAAAATCAGCAGTGCACTGAAAGTTAGACAATCCTTAAATACTTGCCAGCCTGCTAAGCCTGTCTAAGGCTTACAGACCCAAACCCATTCGTTTCAGCTGAGGATTTAAATACTAAAATATGGCTCACTTATGGTTTCAGAAAACCCTAACAGCAAACCACTGAACACTTCATTAAGTGTTAGTCAAACTTTAGTTGATGGTTTTCCTGGGGGCTAATTCCAGCTGTTCTGTGAATATTTATTGTACAGTTTGGACCATAATTAGAGGTCAGTAGCTAAGATGAAGGTTTGGACCCACATTAATAGAGTTTCTACTGTTTATTCCACAAAACAGCAATTCACAACTGTTGGTTTATGTGGTTTGCAGTTTATTTCAGTGAATTAAGTCAGAGTGGTTGCTAGCAGCTTCACAGTATTACTAAGTAAATAAAACTGTTTATGCACAACTTAAATTATTACCACATTCAGTTCCATCACCTGATGCAAACTCTTCTAACAAATCTGCAAACTTGGGAACATTAGTCACGTGGACTTAGGTGGAATTTAAATTACCGCTACACTGTTCACCTTTGCTACTGACAGAGTAAATATCAACACAAAAAACAAGGTTGGTTTTCAGAAGGGCTCTCTGGAAAATCTGTTTTTACACAACATCCATCTTCCACCTTTGTGGCTGCTAAGTAATCACTGCTCACCCGTCAGGCGAGATGAGAACAGTGAGGGACCTGCTTTTCTCTGCAGCAACTCCAGTCACACTCAGGCTTTGACAGAATGCGGCACAAAGAACTGTCATCTGAATTCAATCAGAGGGAGGGTATACAAACTCTTTCCTTCCTCTTGAGAGGCAGCTAAAATTATTCAGGTGCAGAGATTCCTTTTTTAACAGCTTACAAAGTGAGAAGTGACAGAGAAAGTTTTTCTATTTACAGTAACTCACTGATTTTTGGCAGGTATTACATGTAAGTTTACATTTGCATGGTAGATTAGAACATTTTAGAGTTTGTGTTTTTATGTTTCTATTCACAAACCACAACATAAATGTAGCTAGAACATAAATTAGATCAGTTACCTTGTTTCAGTCTGCCTCTCTTCCCTTTCCAAACTGGAAGGTTCCGGCTCAGCAACCCCCTCTGTTTCATGATCAGCCGAGTCACTCCCTTGTCCAAGAGGCAGGCAGCTGCAACAGCATGTCCCCATCCCCGCTCTGGCATCTCCCCTGCCCTGTTTCTGCTCTGTCTCCTGCTCCAGCTCTGACTGGTCGACCTGCCCAAACCGTCTGGACCTTGAGTGACTCATTCTAGATAATGTATATCATCACAGACAGCACACCTCAGGCCCGCAGCTCTTAATGTATTCATTCATTGCAGATTCTGGGGACAAACATCACAAGTCCAATCCAGGCCTGATGGAAGGCTTCTTTTTCCTTCTGCTGCACAGACGTCCACTGTACCAGACTCTCAATCAAGTCTTTGTTTTCACGTCTTTATTCAGTCGGCTGCTTTAACCTCCAACTCTATTTGTGGGCCCAAACGCCACCGTCCCATCTGAATTGTTTGACTGCCACAAGCCTTGTCAGTCTCAGTGGACATGTTGACAGCTCAGCTCTTTATAAAACGCTAAAGCCATTAGAAGACAGATAGATATAACAGCTGGACATGATTTAAACATGAACAATGATCTGCTGATGACAAATAGTCGACATAAATCAGACTACAACAATGAGAGGACTGCTGTAGCACACAAACAAACCTTTTTTGTAAATCTGCCAGTGAATCTTAATATGAGTGTTGTCATCTCTCAGCCAATGTCAGTATTGAGCTATTTTCATCTTCTCAAGATCAATGACTCATACCTCATGGCAAGGTTGTACGTCAATGCATGTCTGTTAGGTTCATAAGAAACTATACAATCCTATGCAGCTTGTGTGTGACAGCGAGGGAGCGACAGAGATCCAGTTCCCCCTTCGCTTCCCCAATAAAATCACATTACCTGGATTTAAAAGAAACGCTGAAATTAAATCCTGTGGGTACTATTTTCAGGGGCGGTGTGAAGAAAAGCCTAAGAAATGCTGCGGAAAGTTGATATTTTCTTGACCTTGAAATGCGGTTAGTCTTTCCAATCTGAATTTTTGTGGCCTTTGGCACACACACACACACAAGGTCGGAGAGGAGTAATGTGTTTTCTGCCACATCTAAGAAGCACATATTAGAAAGACACCCTCCATGTGGTAAAAACTAGGACTCGCCTTAATACATTGTTGATTACAGACTTAATAAGGTTTCAGCCATGTCAAATCCTTGAGCACAGCCTTCGCCTCTGCCAGTTTAATAATGTGTCTGAAAATGCATGACCATATACAAACATGTTGACGCATTAATGCTGCATTGACTGATTGGTTGTTTTAACTTTTATTCCATTTCTCTTGTTGCTGTTTCTTATGACCCCTAATCATGTTTTTATTTTGAGCAGATAAGGCAGGGGTTATTTGATTCATCAAGATTTTTCATGTCAAGAACAATACAACCATGTACACTGAGTATCTATTTCTGGCTGAAGGTCACTGTCTGAGAGACTGAACTATGTTTCAACATAATAATACAGATGAGGACAATCTTACCAAGGAGTTACATGAGCCCTGATAAACATGTTCAACAACACGAGGAGACACTATATTCCTTTAACAGACATACGTGTAATTATCATGTATATTGTCATTATACAGTTCACAAAGATCACATCTGATGCTCCTGTTGATGGCAGCCCTGCACATCTGCACAAAATAAAAATGTAATTAATATTTACTCACTGGAGCATGCATCGACTGTGTTATGGGATCTTATTAAGGGAAACATCTGTGACAGGAGATTCCCTTTGATGATCCTAATGACATACCTAATCTACACCAGACCTTCCTTTATGTAACATCCTATCGTAGTTTCCAAATGGGCACTCTCTCAGTCACACAGCAGAATAGATAAATATCAAATTCTATGTATATTACACAGATGAGTGCTTTACATAAGAAGACAGCCAGGACAGATGAACACCTGCTTCACTGTTTCTGTCACTCTCACTTCAACACTGTGAAACAAATGCATTTACACTGATTTTTCACCTGTCTACTGTCTGTAGCAGCACGGCTCTACCTGAAAATATATATTTATGATCTTTCTTCCTTTACTTGCAACAGTATTTGACAAAGTTTCCTAAATTGTCATTGTCTGCTGTCAGTTTGTATTCATAGTTCCTTGAGCAAACATGGCTTGACTATAAGAGTTACTGATGTCGTCCAAAACTCACTTAAGTTAGACTCATGTCAGTAAATTATACTTTAATTCAGGACAAATGATGAAGTTTGAAGTCACATTTAAAACCTGAACCTGAGTGTTGACAAGTTCTTAAGAGAACGTCTGCTTCTTTGCCTCTTTGAAAAACTCTAGTCTTATTTTTTCCTATCTTCCTGCCTGAGCACACAGGAGAGCCATTGGGGAAAACAGTGTGAAAGTGATGTCTTTCAAGTAAAACTCAACTGCAATCCACTGGGGTCAGGCTGTCTCTGAATGTACCAGAACAAATAAAACCTTAAAAGTTTAAAAGTTAATGTAGCCCTTCCAAAACACAAAAACTTGAAAAGCTTACTCTTTGTATTTTATCGCAAACGTAACCCTTAAATTTAGCTTACATCTTTTTCATTTTACCACATTCTGAAAGCTGAATTGGCAAAGGTTGTTTTAGGACCTCAGAGTTAGTTTGAAGTAATATCTTTCTTGGCAATGATGTTCTGAACTCAGATTACTGGGATATAGATTTGCATTGTTGGCAAAAAAAAAAACAAAAAAACTAAGCTTCATTAAGACAGCCTGAAGATAAGGGCCTTAAGGGATACTAAACCTTTTTTTCTAATCCCCATTAAAATCTCCTGTTTCAAAACTCCCAAAACAACTGATGGCTAATTAACACATACTGTCCTGATCCAAACAGTCTTCCAGCTGATGCAAAATGCAAGCACAATCTAAAAACATAACAAACAGGAAGGAAATAGGCACAGAAAAATCCCATAAAACTGAGAAAACAGCAAGATATCGACCGAGCTATTATATCTGAAATAAGTGAAGTTAAAGAAGACACACAAGGAAAGTGTGTGAGTTTTTTTGTAGGACGTCTAAGGGAGGTTCAGCAGATATGGAGCACTTCCTCGTGGACCGTCTCACAGCATTGTAAGCCTATTCAACAATGTGAACTGTGTCCTCAACAGGATACCTTTGTACCTCAATAGGGTCATTTTTCCCTCAGGGAGCTATAGAATTGCACTTTTCCTATGCTCAGTGAGTGCAAGTGATGGAAAGTTAAAACTCATCTGAATCAGGTTTCCCAGCTTTTACTTGGGAATTACTTAACAAAACCTCTTGCATGAACACTAGTGTTTTGCTTAACATCTTGTTTGTGGATCTGTAAATGTACAGAACAATGCTTTCAATCATTCTTGCAGTGACAGCTTAATTTTATGTATCTGATCCAGTGACTCCTCTTCCATAGTAATTAATGATGCACTGTATTTCATGAGACTTAAAGCCTCCTAGTTAAAAAGGAAGCTCCTTATCATGCATCATAATATGAGGCAAACATACTTGTCATACATGTCATTTTTGTTTAGCCCTCCTACAGCTCATCTCCACATAAAACCAAAGTATGACAGGCAAGCGAGAGAAAATCTGAATAACAGAAAGAGTTTGATGTAAAAGATCCATAATTTAATGTATATATTACCATATATAAATTTTATTTAGTCTGAGCTTAGGCACTGAAAATCAAGTTTCAGTTAGTACAACTCACATAACAAAGTACAGCACCCTTCAAACAGATAGCTCAGGTCTGCAGGCTTACAGCGAGGTGTAAATAAATGTGAGTTTTGCCACAGCAGCAGGGCCTGAACAATTGTCCCTTTGTGTTCCACCTCGGCTAAATTCCACCATCAACACACAACCAAATCTACCGACCGTTGTCACGGCAGCACCATGCAGACTTCACTCCTGCTTGAGCACCACGCTTTCTGGACAGCTGAGAGACAAGACCAATTGGACACCAGTGATTCAAGCAAGGATCTGCTGTGAATTATGCTTCAATTTATGCTACGTTAAAAAAGAGCTTCTTAGAAAGTCTGATGTTGAAGGGTACATCACATGAAATGCAAATCACATGGAAAATCAGGTTTTGCACTACAGGCAGGAGAATTACCTTATCTGAACTCAATAAGGAAAGTGCATATAGTGTAAATTTAAAAAATTGGACTTAAATGATGATTTTAATGGTCTAACTCTGGGCAACAGACCAACTTGTGTAGTCTTTTTCCAAGTTTTTTTTATGTGATTTCCAAGTGATAATTTCACTGGGCCGGAGATGGAGCCATCCTCCTTGTCTTTATCATTTGAAAAGTGCCAGCTAAAAGAAATAACCAAAGCATATTTTACACCAAAGCCATTAAGATATTCTTGACGCATTGGCTGTTTTTCATCTTTAATCTTTCAAATCTACTCATATTTAAAAGAACAAAGTAGCAATAAATGAAACTCGGCTTGTGTAAAAACCTCCTAGAGCTTAACTCCCAGGTTGATGGATTTAAGAGCCAACCAGGTAAGCTTTGTAACATAACCCTGTGGAAACACAGGACAAATACAGGGGACTGGCCTCATCAAAGCCTGCAATAAATCACATAAAGCACAAGAGATAAACTTCTTCACAATTAGAAAATGACGGTGCTCCATCACCGGAGAATAACAAATGGGCACATAACTGAAATGTCCCCTGATGAGTTGTACTGTGAAGGTCACGCTCATCATAAGCGGTACGCCAATCAGCAGTTCCTCAAAGTAATTGTCTATATTGATCCTAAACGGGACTTCATGACAGAAATGTTTCAAGAATTAAATATAGAACAGTCCAATAGTCGAACCAGACTTCCAGTAGTGATGTCGCGTTTTCTTGGGATTATAATTTTGTAGGGTGACATGGTAGGGTGGCATTCATCCCTCACAGCGAGAAGGTCCTGGGTTCGATTCCAACACCAGTCGGTGTGGAGTTTGCATGCTCTCCCCGTGTCTGCGTGGATTCTCTCTGGGTACTCCGGTTTCCTCCCTTCCAAAGACATGCACTAATAGGTTAATTAGTTAATCTAAATTGCCCATAGGTGTGAATGTGAGAGTGACTGGTTGTTTGTCTCTATGTCAGCCCTGCGATGAACTGGTGATATGTCAACAGTGTACCCCGCCTTCGCCCCATAAGGAGCTGGGATAGGCGACCCCCACGACCCTAGTGAGGATAAAGTGGGTTCAGATAATGAATGAATGTAATTTTATAGGTACATATTTACACATTTATGCTTTGTATGGCTTATATACACATAACTATAGTGATCACAGAATATGTAAAAATAAATATAATCTCTCATAAATGTTATATTTTCAGTGACATGTATGATTACAAGTTTACATTTTACACGTCTGGTAAACATGACTTCGTATACTGTCATAAATCTCACATATCATCATGCTGTGACAGATTTAGCTTAATTTGTTTAACACAAAGCCCATTAATACTGACACAACACTACACTACACTGCATTCTGTTCCTGTCCCCAGTTTGACTCCAAGATATTATCCCTCAAAAACAAAGAAACGAGCAGGGAGCAGGACCAAAACAGGATCCTTCCACCAAGCCAAATGGGCCACAAGTAGTTGACTGATTTAACATCCTTGACATTTAGGCCTCCATATATCACACAAATTCACTAGTGTATTGTTCTCCCTTCTTCCACAGCAAAAGCGGAAAAAAAAGTAAGTGGATGACGGAAACACAAAGACCTTTATTCAACACACAATGTAAGTGTCAGGACCAACAAATTTGTTAGCTGAAAGCATTTTATGTGCAATTTAAAAGCCCACATCTCTGTTGTTACGGCGTGTCCTTTAAGGTGGCGTTAAAATCCATTTGTGAGATTCGGTGCAACCTGTGTTCATTATATGTAATCTGTGACTTTCTTTAGACAGCTATTGTAATGGATCTACATTACACTGGGAAAAAGAAGTCTGTCTTCAAAGTAGCTGTCTATTGCAATTACACTGATGTCTGCACAGAGCACTGCATGTGGTTAGAAAACACCTCTTACTGGTTACTATCGACCTCAGAAAGACTGCAGCTTTGGGCATATAAAACCCTCTATACTGGCCTCCTGTCTGGGACAAATGGGGCAAACTAAAAGGGCCACGACTATGGGTAGAGGAAATACAAAACCTTAAGCAAGCAGTGGGAGGGGTCTTTGTAAGTCAGAATGATCCACCCCCACTAAGAATTTATGTCTCCACTTTGTTTTACAGTAGGCTCTCTGTTTGTCATTGTTAGCTTGACTTATCAGATTGGTTGCAGCATCATTTACAGGTTACTGCCATGTCCTGGTTCCCCTCACAAAATCACTTCAATAAATACTGGCAGCCACAGACCAGACGGCAGAAAAGCAATCAAGGGATATCAGATGAAAGAATGGACATAATGCACAGAGGATTTCACTTATACTTGAGAGACACCTTGATGTGGTCACATGGTAGTTTGGTTTCTTTGACCTGTTTCTCCTTTTTAACTACATTTCAATCTGAATCCTACATTACATCACTTGTTTTAATCTACCTATTTTTATTTATTCATTGAAGCTACTGAACAATGAATTTTCCTGAGAGATTCAATAAAGTTTACCTCTTTCTATTTCTTTTATACTGCATCACATTTCCAACATCATTGCATTATGACGATAAATGCACAGTAAAAGAACTGCCTGGTTCATAATGAGTAAGAAACATCTAAAATATTTTATCTCCAAATCCCATCCTTTCACAGTCAGCATGCAAACATCTGACCTTTCAGATGGATACACCGGCCATGCATTCAGTCATCAGATAGCCTCAGATTAACTGATGTCAATTTGGTGACTGTGAAGGAGTTGTTTTCACATGTGCCCAATAGCATGTATCACCAGTGAATACAACATTTATCAAAAATCATACAAATATCAACTTTGAGAACACGTGGGATCCTTTAGATTTTCCTGCATTTATCTTTAATATTGAAAATGATGTCTGGGTCTTTAATGTGTGCAGTGGATTTGCATCCCTTCTCTTGTATCATCATCAGTATTATTAACAGGTTTCCTACAGGTTTCTACAAGTTCAATTTAAGACTTTTTAAGACTACTACGAACAGATTTACTGCTCATTTCATAGCCTATTTCATGGCCAAACTGGCAAAAATTGATGACTCCTAGAATTTAGGAAAATGTATTTAGGCTATTTACTCCAATGCCTTGATTCCCATCGTTTCAAGTACTGTCTCACTGGGGGCTGCAAAGTTAGCAATAATTGTTTCCTAATTTCAATATAAACAAGAGGTGCCAGGCACAACAAACCCCGCCCCTCACAAACGTTTTACCTGATTTGCCCTACCTCCTATCATTTTTGAAAACACATTTTTGGTGACCTTGACCTTTGACCTACATTCACCAAAATTTAATGGGATCTATTCTCGACCACCTCGCACCTTTCCTGAAAATTTCATGGAAATTGGTCCAGTAGTTTTAGCGTAAAGTTGCCGACAAACAAACACACAAACAAACAAGTGGTGCCAGGCACAACAAACCCCACCCCTCACAAACGTTTTACCTCTTAATGGACATCTCCCTCTCAAAACGTGAGACTATGGGTTTGACTTTTCAAGGTCACTCAAGGTCAAAGGTCATGATGCCATTTTGGAGCCTACATGTAGTTTCCTATCTATCAACAATAGTAACTGAGTACT
>JAPQRP010000019.1:36456989-36477296 GCA_037367295.1 Apogon hyalosoma | reverse complement strand
AGATAGATAGATAGATAGATAGATAGATAGATAGATAGATAGATAGATAGATAGATAGATAGATAGATAGATTAAAAAAAACATAAAAACAAAAACTAAGGATACTTTCCCATAAGTTTTTCAGCAGGAGTCATAAAAACCAAAATATATACATATCTTCTTAGTCTTATTGCTATTTTTCTTCTTCTTCTTCCTCTTATTATTATTATTATTACTATTGATATGAATAATAATGAAGAAAATGTAAGTAAATAAATAATAACAATGATGATAATGGAAATACAAAGCAAACAAACAACCAAAAAAACAAAATTACTTATGAATTAACGAAAAGATAATTTCCCAAACTAGTTTTTGAGTAGGAGTCATAAAAGCAAAATAAATAAATAACAATACATTTAAAAAAAAACTTTTAATTTGTCTTTTCAGACATTTTAAATGATAATGTGGATGTCATAGCTAAATCAGATGAAACCATGAGTTTGCTTTTTGCCAGTTTTACAGCTCCCGCAGTGATTGGAAATATGGGTTTGAGACTGACTCAAAGGAACTCATTAACAGAATATCCACAAAGAAATAAATGTCTGATGAGAGACAGACACACAAGAAAATCAACAGTATCAACACAGTTTTTGTTGGATTTGGAGAACAGCTTGTTCACTGTGAAGTATTAACAGGATAACAGATAAAGAACTGTGAACAAACAGAAGAGTTTGTCAGAAATACTTAAGATAAATTCAGTATCAGTACAGGGAGTGATGTTTGCTTTCTCTGGCCTTCTGTCTATGTTTTGACTGAACTGACATCATTTAAACTGTTGGTAAAGCTGGTCAATTATGCTCTGGGAGAAAACTAAACTTTTGTCAATATAAAGTTAATGATTCACTAGACACTAACTACAGAAACAAACATTACCTCATTGGCATACTTACACGCAATACTTATTTCACTGCAATAACAAAATGGAAAAAGAAAAATGGACTGCGTATTTTAAAGTTCTATGTAGTGACATATTCAAGTATGAAATATCAAATGGGTAATAACCAAAGTTTTCAATAAGCGGATTGTAAGACACTAAACAGGCCTAAAAAGTATTCTGGGTGTGGCAGCTTCACAAAACTTAGATCACCTCGGCTGAATTTTAGTCGTGCATTGAATTACCTTGAGACAAACACATAAAAGCCATTGACCACTACAAGGTCTGTAGTAAAAAAAAAAAATAAGTCATCGTATGTATCTGTGTAAGAAGGGCTTGTCGCATGTGTGAATGAACGTGTGCCAGCACAGTTTATCATCTTCACTGCAGTCACAGCTTGAGGACAGAGCGCCTTCCTGACCATTACAATAATGCTTACACTGCATCAAACAGACCTGCCCAATTAACCAATGCTGCCCATAAATTTCATTTGGGTTACATGAGGGCAGGCAATATTCAAAGTCACAGTGGTGTTGGCACAGGACTTATTTTGCTGAGCATTGAGCCCTGGGAGACAAGCAGCAGGGTTTCACTTCATCATGCTGTGATTCCTAATTTTAATGTCTCATCATTATTATGGCTTTCTCCATCCAAGATCTACAGCTTCACTGGAACTCAGGGGAAAGCAGCTGGCACTCCAAAGAACTTGTTAAACAACTGCAGAAAGATATACAGAAATACTGTGCATCTATTGTATTTTCCATAAGGTAAACAGTATGTGTGCTCTTTGTTTGGGAAAAATACCATGGGAGGCACCCCTGTGAAGACAGAGCTCCCAACATCTGTCAACATTATAAATATTTGATCTATAATTCTCTTTTGGGAAAGCTTTGTTGAGACAGTGTTCAAGGTACTGTTCTTCAAAGATAGCGGGAGATAAAACCTTTCCTGCCAGAGTTTATTTTAGCACAGAGCCTTATCTGCTCTACAAAAAGCCAAAGGATGAAAGGATGGCAAAAGACAGAAAATACCCTTACAATACACTGTGGTTCTAACCTCACATATTGGTGCTGTAATAATTAGGGAGATACAGGAACAAAAATAAAGATATTGAATAAATGAGTATAGAACATAACAAATATGGATGTTTCTGTATGGAGAGACTATTAAGTGGTGTGCAAGTTTGAAAATACAGCCATTTGAACAGATTAAGGAGATTATACACAAATGTGGCGGCCTTCAGTTCCACTATCATCAAAACACCTAAATGAAAGTTTGTTTTGTTTTGTAAATTCTACTCACCCCTCCATTACAGTCTGAAGACCTATAATCTTAAGAGGACTGAAGTGATTTTAAGGTTTCATAAGTGGCTCATCACCAAAGCTCCTGGAAAATATAGTAATAACACAGTCACATAACTTTCACTTAAAAGTAAAAAAAAAAAAAAAAAAACGTGAGCTGTAAATATAACCATTATATCTGACACCATATGAGGACAGCTCCACCCAGCTGCAGTGAATTTAAAGAATGACACATACAGAGAGTCTGAATTTTGAGGAATCTGTCTTCTGCGTGAAGGTCAGGCAGAGACGGGTAGAGATCTGTAACAGGCATAAATCCTGCTGGCGTTCATCAATAAAACAGTCCATAACTTTATTCGGGGCACCTCAGATTTGTTCAGTCTCCCCTCAAGTCCAGAATATATGCACACCACTCAGTAACATCATAGGTACTGCTGTACTGCAGTGCAATCATCTGAGTCCCCCAGTGATCCAATTACTGTTATTTGACCATGCTATGATTTATTATAACCTCCTATTACATACACAGCTACTTAGACATACTAATTTACTCTCACAAATACACACACATAGTTGATGCGCAGTCCAGTGCAGCTCTGCAGTATGGTCTGTGCTGCTGCTGATTCCTGCCTCTCGCCTGCCAGAGGCTCACAATGCAGCAAGGTGACTCAATGTTATTGTCTTCTCCTCAGAGAGCCTCCTCTTGCTGAATCACAGCAAAGTAAAGGTGATGTGCAGAAAATGTAATAAAGATTCCAATGTTTTTCTTACAACTTTTATGTTCTTCAGATAATGTATGGGATGGATGAGATCCTAATCTATATGGCACATACCCACATAGAAAATCAATACCACCCATTACAAAATGCATCGTTCTAAATTATCCCTTAATCTCAGTGGAGTCAGGTATATCAATTAGTGTAGCAGGTGTTTTGTGTTGCCTGGATTACCTACAGTGCAGTTTTGGGGTAATATTTAGACAGTGCACCTCTCTTCTTATGTGGAGCATTTAATCATCATATAGCTGTTGATTAGAAAGAAGTGCTGATGCTTTGCTCTTGCTTTCTTTCACTTTTCACATTAAGACAATGATTAATTGCTTTCCAGCTCATTGAACTATTACACTGACACCTACAGGGCAGGGATGTTATATTTAGTCATAAGCTAACTGATACAGATAAAATGTGATTCATTGCCTTACTCATAGACAGCATTTTTAAGAATTTTGCCTTTTTACAGTTACTGTAGAAACCAAACTTCCATGCAACATGTATTTCCTCTACCAAGTCTGATCCAAACAGCTGGAATGTGTTATATCAATACGATGGTATCTAATTTTAAGACCATTTTAGTCATAAATTAAGCCTATATTGTGTTATTACATCAATAAACAGCTTCTGCATCTGCTAACAAGTATCATAACATCTAGTTGGTGTTAACAGTGGTTAATACCTGCAACTACCATCACATTTGTCTGACACCCGCCTTGATTTCTATAACTGGAGGAGTAACAGCAGACTAATATAATATAATGTAATATAAAGTGATTAATGGACCTAGAACATTCCAATAGCACCATCTGCTGGTGAAATGTGAGATCAGCAGATAATTCAACAACAAACACTATTTATAATTTACCTCTATGGTTTTGTGGTTGTGGTGTTGGATATTACCCATGGCACACAACAACACATCTGAATTTGAGTGATTACAGAGGCTTTTAGAATATCCAAACAAATCAAAGTAACTATAACCTCTAACAACCACAGAATTATAAAGAAAGAAAGAAAGAAAGAAAGAAAGAAAGAAAGAAAGAAAGAAAGAAAGAAAGAAAGAAAGAAAGAAAGAAAGAAATAATGATTACATCAAATGGAATTAATTGTTCATTAATGTCTTTTTGTTTGCCGAATATAAAACATTAGGGGATTTGATTCAATGACATTATGACTGATAACTGCACAGAGTGCAGGAATTCTGTTATCATCAACCTATGAAATGACGAGGAAGCAATGAAAAGAGTGTGACTCTCTGACCATCTGTAAGTAAAACCACATGGTCCCATGTAGGATCTCCCCATGAGCCCACTGAGCAGGACTGGGGTGAGAGGTAAAATTGGATCCATTAATCACGGACTATGGCTTCTGCTTCCTGTTGGGCTCTTCTAAGGCAGTTATTGGGATATTGCTCCTATTTTTCCACAAAGCAGGCTGCAGTTGAGACTAAAAAAAAAAAGAGGCTCAGATATGACATAGTTTTCAATATTAGTCTACCATATGTTTTGAAAAGTCATGGAAATGTAATCAAAACACTGAAAAACTTAATACTAACATGTTCTGAAATACTAAAATACTAGAAGCATAGATCGAATTACAGGGGGTACTGGAGGGGTCTGTACCCTCTGATGAAAACCAAGACTCCCCCTAAAGAGACAGAAATATCAGTTTTGAGGGGCTGGATAATTCTGATTTTCTGAAAAAAGAAAAAAAGCAATACAAATCAACTCCCATTCTTAGTATAGGAACAGTTTAATGTAAAATGATTTCAGACACCCCTGTTGTGGACTGTACCATTTTTATCCATGCTGGCACTGAACCAACTTCAACTTGTTCATTCATTCTTCAAGGCTTAATTTTTCCTGCTGGTTGTTGGTTCGATCCCCAACCATTAGGAAAAATGTGGGTGAAAAGTGGTTGAACATCACTCTCCCATGCCCTCATCCATTGCTGAGGTGCCCTTGAGCAAGGCACCTAACCCCTCACTGCCCCTGGGCAGGCAGCCCACTGTGTGTTCACTGTGTGTATGTCACTATTTCACAGGTGGAATAAATATGGAGACCAAATTTCCCTCAAGGGATCAAAGAGTTTAAATGTGTATAAACACAATGGGGTTGCAGATAAATTCCAAGTAATGATTAAAAATGTTAACAGGAATATTCCCCTAAATTGTGGTCCATACTGGGTGCATGGAGGCAATATCATTTGTAAGTATAGCAGCCATCACATATGCCCCTTTTAACACAGAACTTCTGTTACGGGAATATTTCACCTTTATTCCAGAACAACCTCAGATCATTTGGTCCCACCTTTATTGTGGCTATGTAACATGTCTGGATCTAGTAACAGAGCTGTGATAAAGGTGGACTCATGATTCCGGAACGCTTTGTAAAAGGAACACCTCTCATTCTGCAACCAAGGTGTGATATTTTGATGAGGTATTGCATGTGCGACGGGGGGGATTTAAAAAGGAGTGAGGTGCATGTAGAGTAAACAAACATATCAACGCAACCAGAAAGATGTCAAACTGGGGAGATGCCGGGATCTGCGAGCTGCAATTACTTTGGGTGGAGGACTCTATCCATGCTAACATTTGAGGAACGTTGAAAGATGGGCCAACTGGTGAGATTAGCAACACCACTTTGCTTGCAGTATTTCCAAGGTGCAAATTATACGTCACATAATACGCTGCACTGCATAACCAGCCCTTTGATTCCGGAATGCAGGTCCGCTGTGTAAAAGTCTAGCCTGTCTCATCTCTGTTACTCCTTTAGCTTGGCTGTAAAAATTGGTCAGTGGTGGAAAAAAGGAGGGATCACCAGCTCTCCTTTTGTGTAAAAGTGGCTATAGTTAAGCATCTGCCGTCCTACCTTTCTCTGCCTTGTTCGGATTGTGTCCCAGTATGGATGCACCTCCCAGTTGTTGTGGGGCAATCTTTCTGTTTTGTTCTAACTGTGTAAGATAAGCACATACAGTGGTGATAAAAGACAATCCAAATGCAAATGTAGCCAAAAAGAAAGTAATTAAAAAACAACACAAATTAGAGAATAAGTATTTTTGGTGTGGCCTTCCATCGCAGCCTCCTGGTCCAAATTTGAGGATGACGGGAGAGATGGCGTTGTCTCTCATAAAAGTGTAGATAATTGTAAAGAAAATAGAGACCCCCTGCTAAAGCACGTTCTCACAAAGATCTCAAAGGGAACAACATAAAGCGGACATGCCAAATCCAGGCCAAACACACCTTGTTCTGCTGTTGAGGGATCGACTAAAATCTCCAAATGCAGAATGACAGTAGTTTCCTCAGGTTCATGGCTACTTTCTATTGCCTGGTTTGTATTTCCTAGAACAATACAAACAGAAAAATGTACAATATGCAATTAGGTCTAAGTGTGAGAGATACCGACACCCCACATGCCTCAGATACTCGGAGCATATTTGACCTTGCTATTTCCGACCATTGCTCACTACCATCTACACCTATATACCAAAATAAAAATATTTGAAATTAGTTTTTAAAATATATGTTAAATATAGTCTCACCTTCAACCATAAGTTTAAAAATCTCATGAATGTTGTTCACACACATTTGTTCATTTGTGCTCAACACCAGATCTTTAGGCAAAATGAGTTTGGCTTCCTTGTGGGGATATTCGAGCAGGAGCAAAGGCCTCCAACCAACTGCATGTAGCTTCTGTCTCTGAAAAAAAAACAAACAAAAAACAAACAAAAAACCTAAAAAATATTAAAAACAAATACAAGTGCTTTGGAGTGGTGTGTATGGATCTTTGTGTGCATATCACAAAGCTGGGAAACAAATGCAGGTCTTAAGATTCTTAAGATTCTAAGAAATTCTTAAGATCAAAGCAGACTGTACTTAATTGACAAATCACAAGAGAAGACAGTACATTGACAAAACACAATGACAGAGCAGTGAACAAAGGAAACAAAAGCACACAAATACAATATCTATATATGAACAAGACCATAAATTCTTTCAGATATGTCTGCTAGTTTTCAGTCGTAACCTATACAAGGAGTTCTTTCAGTTACATGCATTTATGGCTAAAAATGTGTTCCATGAGTTCACAACCAAGTCCAAGTTAATTTTTGTGCCAAATTACAGGAAAAAGCCCCTTAAATAAAACTATATCTAAGTGGTCTAATTTATTTTTACTTTATTAAAGTGCACTGGGCTTCTGTATCATTCCCATCTGCATTAGTTAATAATTGTCTTGTCTTATTCTTGTCATTCTCAACATATAACCCTGCCATTATTATAATTTCTGAAACCTTATCTTTACATCCTCTTTTAAACTCAGTGATAAATACATCCTTGAATTTATTAAATGAAAACTGGTGATTTTTTTTCCCTACTTTTGTTACTGTCAGCAAATAATAACCGACTAACAGCAGCAATTAACTCATCTTCCAAACAGTGTTATTAATGTATTTGTAACGCGATGGAGAGGATTTATCTGTTGTAGAGTTCCACTTGTGTCTAAGAATCATGGGGGTGCTATGTGTTGGGAAATCTTGACTTTTGAGATAATCGTGCAAGATTAAACATTAAAACATGGCTATATCATCTTGTTTACTATGAACACAACTCATAACCATGCACAGTACAGGCCAGTATTATATTTACCCAGTGCAGATCTGTTGGTAATGACTTGCCCATGATGAGTTTTTTTTTTTTTTTTTTTTAACACTAGCTGACTGTGTTTACGCTGTAGAGCATGAGAAAGGAGCAAAAGAATATTTATGGAAAAACCAGCCTGCATACTCCAACCCAGGAATAACTGACTGTTAATGGGCTTGTTTAGAAATCAGCTAACATAAAAACAACAACAAAAACAGTTGCCAGCACATAGCTGACTCCAACTCAAATATAACAGAAGTCCATATTGTATCTATTAGTAGTGGTGGTATTAGTATTGACTTATTTGTGAATTGAGTTTTCTAAAGTTACAGCAGGCTGTTAGCTGGGACACGTTGGAGCTGAATGTAATGTTTATTGGTTAATAGCTGAGCATTTTCTAATATTTTGAACTTCTTTTGTGACATGTTCTTGTTTGATTTACATTACATAATTTGCTTTTTCTTAATTTTTTTTTTTTTTTTGTAATGAGTAGCATGAACAATTCAACATATGCTGACTGAACATGACTGAATTGATTCAGTTCTCAAATATTGACTTGATGCATGCAGTAAAGCCTTTAATATGAGACACGGCCCTCATTAATTTTCATGCTATAATGTACATTTCATTAATCTCTATATATACATTTATGTGTATATACACACTGGACTTGATGTTTAAGAAAGTCTCCACCTCTTTTAAGTAAGCAAGAAGGTAAGAGCCTCCTACTGGATAATTACTGCTATGGTAAAAAGAAATATGACCATAATTTATTCTGTTCTAAAGTCATGGACTCATCAGGGTGAGAAGAGATCATCATGAGAGACATCATTTTCACCTTAATTTTGACCATTTCGACTACTGAAAAAAATGCTAAATTAAATTTTATTTGACTCTTGCTGTTTACATGCAGGTATGTTTGTTAGAATTTAAATTCCTTTAATATGTGATTCGGCAATTTCATAAAGAGGTTTTAAAAACTATGAAAAAAAAAATACTCTTCAAAAATTACAACTCGTTATATTCACAGACCCTCCGTATATCCTGATATTTATTTAATATTATCGATTCGGCGTAAAACAAGAAGGACCCGCCCACCTGCTCTACCGTCCTCTCGCCACGTTACGATTCAGTGCAACGCAACATGCTAATCAATTTGATTGACAGCTCAATTGACCAATGCATTTTGAGACTAGTGTGCGGACAACCTACCGTGCTGACTAGCGAGTTAGCCGCGGGCACAACTCCGTCTGAGAGACAGCAACGTAAGAGAAGCGGAACGGATGAGGCTCAGGATTCACATTAAAGTGAGTAAACAAGTCTGATATATTTAGAAATGCTTCTAATCTGACGTTTTTTGTCATTAATATGTAACACTAACTCCGCTCTTCAGAGTGACACTTGATTTTTCCCCTCTGTTTATTATTAGCCAAATCTCTCAGTGTCCAAGCTAACACCCAGAGCTTCCTCTGGATATTATTAGCTAGTTAATCATGTACAACCCATGCATGTACAAAACCTGTCTGAGGAGCAAAAGAGGAAACTGGCCACACAGACGCCTTCCTCCCCACACATTTAACAGTTTGTCTCCACATGCCACGTAAGGTAAACGCTATAATATTAAAGTGCTGTCTCGTTTGTTGTCCTCATCTCCAGATGTGTCGGTGCCGGGCCTTAGTTACCAGCTGGGTTGTGCTCCTGGTCCAGCTGATGTGTATGGAGGCAGTACCCATCAGTATGGACAAGACAAAAGTCAAAGAGCCGGAAAAAGTTGAAACACCTCCGGCTAGTGTGGTAAGAAGACTACAGTGTTGAAGAACCAAAGTCTGTAAATATAGTGTGGTGGTGTATTCATTAATTATGCCTGTACATGGTGGTTAAGAATGACATCATCAGACATATTATTTTAAAAGCTAACAAAGTGAGACATAATATGTGATACAGTAGTGTTTATGGTGATGAAAGGTATGGATTAAGTATGGGTTATAAAACTGAAGAATCTGGGAAACAGCTGACAACAACAAACAAGATCCTTTAGAGAATTATAAAGGGTGATTTACTCAGACGAGTCCAAAGGGATTTTAACTCTCAAAGGGACGCTGTATAGAAGAATTATTCTCCATCGAGATTGTGAAAAACATTTTATTCTGCCATTCTTCCCCATTGATGTTTATGTACAATATAAAGCTTAGGATTTCATTCTAACACAAAATTCAAGTTTTTTTTTTGTTTTTTTTTTTACCTCAAATAGATAGCTTGGACACAATACAATTATTATGATGTAGAACTGTTTTTCTGTGCTTTTATTAATCAGTTTAATGATGCCAGGTTTTATCAAACAGAAACAAAGGCTTCTGGCAGCCTCTTTAATTCCTAGATTTGCATTCTTTTGGTGGTTCATTTCCTTGTGAATTTAAAGTTTTATGTCTCATGTTGATATTTCTCAGTCTAAAATAGATCTGTACAATTTACGTTTGTTGCAGTCAACAGCCCTAAGTTGGCATGGTGATGGTGGAGTTGCATCAGTTAATCTCTTGGTAATAATAGCTTTACCTGCCCAGATTGGAGCCTCTGATTTGTGACTCAGGCTGTTTTGGTATTGACATAATCACTTAACAGAGCTTAAACAAATATCATGTAAACTATATCTTACTGTGTAAATGTTTCCAAATATAACTGATCTCTTAAGAAGTAATGAGACTCCAATCAAACATTCACTCTCGCAGTCACTACCTTTTTTATAGTATACTCATCACATGTGGTGGTAATATTATATTCATACATAATATTGTATATTATAATAATAAAATACTATACAGTAACTTTAGCACTACTGACCATTGTGTTGAATATTGACTATTTGACTAAGATTAGACCCCCCCCTTCTTAATTACATTACAGGACACTGGACTGCACTATGACCGCTACCTCAGGGAAGTTATTGATTTTCTGGAGAAAGATCAGCATTTCAGAGAAAAACTCCACAATACAGACATGGAAGACATTAAGGTATCCCATTTTTCTGTTGTTTCAGTTCTCTCTCTCTGCAAAGCTTCTACTTATGTAGCACAGTGTAAAGAGTTGTGTCTAAAATCTGGGCTGGTTTGATGATGTAGTAAATCTTTCTGGGAAATTGTGGATGTTTACAGGAACTAAATTTTCCTTTTTCTCATGTACATTACAGCAAGGTAAACTGGCCAAAGAGTTGGACTTCGTCAGCCATCATGTCAGAACAAAACTGGATGAATTGAAGAGGCAGGAGGTAAACCGACTGCGGACCCTAATTAAAGCTAAGCAAGACCTTGAGGGAGGGAATGGTAAGTTGTGGTTAAACAGTATTGTCTAAAGAAGGTTAAAAGCTTAAAAATGAAATATGAGTTAGACAAGAAATCACATGTCCACATAAGTTGTTGTTTATTTGTGTCCGCTCTTATTGTAGACATAGCAGTGGACCACCAGGCGCTCCTGAAGCAGTTTGAGTATCTGAACCACATGAACCCACATACATTTGAAGTGGAAGACCTGGATCGGCTCATCAAATCGGTACATTTTTGTAAATCTGGGAGGATAGAGGCACTGTACATATTACCTTCTTTTAGCTGTCAAGCTATAACTCAACTCAGATTTTCAGGAAGTGTGCGAAGATTATTAAAAGTGGATTAAGTAGAATCATTGCACCTTAATGATGATAAATTGAATCAAAATAAATTTTCCATTTGCCATTTAAGGCCACTAAAGATCTGGAGAACTATGACAAAGAGAGACATGAGGAGTTCAAGAGGTATGAGATGATGAAAGAGCACGACAGACGAGAACACCTGAAGACGCTGGGTGAGGAAGAGAGGAAGAGAGAGGAGGAGCATTATGAGGAGATGAGGAAGAAGCATGCTGACCACCCTAAAGTCAACCACCCAGTGAGTGAAACTGACACAGATGGCTCTTTTAATGGACTATGATTAGTTTCAAAAGCAGCTTGTGTTCGCAGTCAGTTTTGCATCTTCCTGTGTATTCTCAGTCACAGCCACAAACCATAGCTCTGTGATTTGACTTGTGTGTTGCAGGGCAGTCAGAACCAACTGAAAGAAGTGTGGGAGGAAGCTGATGGCTTAGATCCAGAGGATTTTGACCCTAAGACGTTTTTCAACATTCATGGTAATCCTTCCCAATTTTAGACTGGAGGCATGATTTCCATTCAATCTGAGAGCCATTTTCTGCACTTTTTAAAGTCACTGATAACATAGCTCTGTTATATGTTCACTGAAGCATTTTTTGTCCTTTACGGTGCAGATACCAATGGAGATGGCTTTTTTGATGAGCAGGAGCTGGAGGCATTGTTCACCAAAGAGGTAATGTTGCAGATTCTAATGATTTGTTACATATCAATGAATAGTCGTTTACACTGATATTTTTTTTTCTGTGATTTCAGCTGGAAAAAATTTATGACCCGTCCAATGAAGAGGATGATATGGTGGAGATGGAGGAAGAGAGGTTACGCATGAGAGAGCATGTTATGAACGAGGTACAGTAACATCACGGCTGATACAATTACATGTTAATTATAATCATGTGCTATTTCAGTCACAACCCTTTTATTACTTTTAAAAATAGTGGCTGCTGTCAAATCAAAGGAAGTGCAGCTAAGTAATCACATTTACATGTGAATTGTGTTACTAAAATCGAATTCATACAAAATCATTCAGTGAAACCAAGAGGTTTTATGTCACTGCATAGACTTAAACCAAACTGACAGTAAAAAATGGACTCATGGCCTCCATTTGCATGTCATCCAGCTTTACATATTCACATTAGCTGAGCCCTCATCTGTCATCCATTGCCCTGAAATTGCCATCTTAAAATATATGATCTGTCCTGTGAATAATGGTCTTTTCCCCATAGTCCTTTTAAGTTTAATGCCTGACGTACTGTATATATTGCACATGGTGCTATTCATATACAGTTCACTTTATTGTTATGGTGGCTCATCTATCATATCTCAGCCCCTCATTTTCATTTTAAAGTATTTCATGGTTTATATTCCTATTTTAAGTTTTTAGCTATGAATGTTTATCTGGATAATATTGTCCTATATTTCTATATAATATACGATGTGAACCTCTTTCTTCTGTTAGTTTTCTTATATCTCTTCCCTTTTCTTCCTCAGGTGGATTCTAATAAAGACCGCCTTGTTTCTTTAGATGAGTTTCTGATCGCTACCAAGAAAAAAGAATTCCTGGAGCCAGACAGCTGGGAGGTAAAATCAGTAAATCAGACTTTACCTCATTGACTTTAACCCTTAGACCAGTTTCATTTATTTTGAAAAGGTAGGACTGTGCTAAATTATCTGAACGTCACTGTATGTTGTCCAGACCCTGGAGCAGAACCAGGCTTATACAGACGAGGAGATGCGGGAGTTTGAGGAACATCTTGCTCAACAAGAGCAGGACCTTAACCAGAAAGCTGTAGACCTCCAGAAACAGAGAGATGAGCTGGAGAGACAACAGGAGCAGCTTAATGAACAGAAAAAGGAACTGCAACAGGTAAGGAAAACAAGCACAGTATTTAATAACTGTCATAAATTAGAATAAAATAGCTTTCTGTGCAAGCTTCTTATGAAAAGACATTAAAAAATAGTTTTGTCCTTGAGTTGAATCATTATGTAACTGTATGAAAAATTAATGTAACCTCTGTGTAGGGTTGGGTGATATGGAAAAAATCATATCACAATAATTTTTTTCATATCAGATGATATCGGTATGTATCACGATATAAATCACGTCACTATTTCTGTCAAGCTTAAATTTTCTGTTACTCATAAGTTAGTTGTGAACGCATCAGAAGGTTATTTTGGATTTAAATATGATTTATTTTCTGTCAGAGGTTGAACATGACAGATGTGCTGAAGAACATTATACAACTGTTTCAGATCAATAAAACAGGTACATATATTTAAAACTAAACTAAAAGTCTGAGCAGCAGGTAAAAGCTTTCAAGTTTTAAAAGAGAACACAAACAAAACAGACCATAACTACTGTAACTGGCATAAACCAAAACTAAAACTTAACCTGCTCAAACTGTGTGTTCCACTTCAGAGTTTGTGTGGAGAGGCAAGTGTTTGCGTGCTTCACATAGGCTACACGTATTCGTTCGGTACATCTCCATTTTGTATTGAAGGCCCCGAACTGAAATGGTTCACACCCTACTTTTCAGTAACCCGGTCGTCCGAGTTCTTGGCCAAATTTTCTCCAGAGGGAACAGTCATTACCTCTGGCTGCAGCCCAAACATAAGCGTGTGCTGCGGCTGCTCTTACTCCTCTGCTGTGTGCATCAACCTAACTTGACGTGGCTCTAGTGTGATTGGTTCAGTGCTACTTAATTATGATTGGCTGTTCTTATGTCTGTCAAAACATGGATGAATGAATTCTATAGAAATTGAATCAAGCATGTCTCATATTTCTATCAGGGAAAAGTTATGTCGCGATATATATCATTATTGTTTTATTGCCCAGCCCTACCTGTGTGTGATATGTTGTACTTTAACTGTGGTTGTCTAATTTATTGTGTGAACTTATTCATTTTACTAAGATAATAATCAGTAAACAAAATATACACAAAAACTTATGTTTTCCAGGCAGTGGAGCATATGGAACGGTTGAAATCGCAGAAAGTAGAGCCCCCTCCGGAGGTTCACAGTGAGTGTTGTTTGCGTCATCTTCAAATCGCTGTTCGATGATGATCACTGAAAATATAAAACGGCCTCTTTGTTTTCTTTGTTACAGTTGAAGGAAATGCTATTCCACAAATCCATGTAGTCGACCAGTCACATTTTAACCAAGAGACCCAGGAACATCAACCTGCAGCTCAGGTTCCTCCAGATTCCCCTCAGGAACACCAGGAGGGACAAAAACAAGACTTGGCCCAGCACGGTGTCCCACAGACACACCAGGATTTGCCACCAGGTCACCAACAAGCTCCACAGGACCAGAATAATGTGCTATAACATAGTTGTTGAAACTTTAGCCTCCACAACCAGACACTTGCAGCACTTCCACTCCAGTGTGCAAGAGGAACAGTCCCTCCAGAATATTAGGCCTCTTCAACCAGCATGACTTCAGAGTTTGGAAGACACTTGAGGCGAAGAGGAGCAACACAAAAAAAAAAAAAAATCCCTGTTGAATTATTCCCGTATTTGATAATAGCTGTAATCACTGGATTACAAAACAGAGCTGCAAACTAAATTGACTAATCGAGGACATACATTTTACAATGTGCATTGTTACATTTCTAAGAGGTTATACTGAATCACTGTACATTAGAAATCATCACAAACATTTGGTTAATACTGTCATAACAATTAGAATTTGTTGAAGGTTCCTACTGTTTGTGTTGAGTCTGAAGAATGTATTTAATCCCGGCTTTGGTTAGATACAAGCAGGTGACAAATTAAAGGAAAAACCAATACAAAACCAAAAACCACATGCCACCAGAACCACTTCATTCAGCATTTCACCGATCAGACACCATTCTTACAAAAGGCCTTCCTTCATGTGGTGTTTTGATGATGATGATGATGGTGGTAGAGCGATAGTTCTGTCTGAAAATCTCCTATTGGGTTAAGATATGGTGACTGTGAAGACATCGTTTACATCATCATCCTGGAAGAAACCACTCCCATCAGGTTTGCCTTTTGTTTATCATCTGTCTGTAAACACGGTGCAGCTGTTGAAGGTGGAAGAAGACGGGAGTTTTTAGTCCAATTTTTGCTTTTGATACACATCACGATGAGCTTACAGTTGTACAAAAATTAGGGCATTTGAATAGGTTCCTTCTTCTGGACAGCACAACACATACAAGACATTCAGTTTGAGAGGCAGTTGTATAATTTCATCATCGTACTAAAGAGCTTAATAGCAATTGAGAGCATAAATTTTCTCTGCTATTGTCACCAGATCATACTCAAGGTTCCTTCACTTGGCTCACTACAAATGTGCTGCTTTCTTAATGTTTATTCCGGTTGTTGCCACAACCATCAGCTGTTTACGTACCATAAAACAACTTCCTGTTGTTTAGTCAGAGGATGATTTTTCCCTGAAGACATTATCATATGTAAAAATGGTAAAAGCACAGGTGTAAATAATAAAACAGATACATTTTTCTTTAGTTAGATTGTGTTGATATTGTGGATTTTGGCTCATTGTCATGGTTTCCTTGGTGCTTTAGTAGAGCAGAGTTGTTGATGTTTTATTCGTTATATCTGTGCCTTTTATTATGACGTATCAAAATGTTCCCAGTGGAAAAAAAAAAGCTATCTGACTGCAGATTTTCCAAACAGGACATTTTGGTCCACATTAACAGCTCGTCTGCAGTGACTCATGCCAGTCACTAAAGATTCTGTAAAATCATGCTATAAACCACAAACGCATCACGCTGTTGTAATACAGATACAGCCCTAGCTCTGCAGACACTGAAACGGTTGGAGGAGGTTAGTATGTGTTTTGCAGTATCCCTCTGCAAATCACATCAGACTGGATGAGAATGTCGAACCAATGGAATAAATATTTGTAGGGGCATTTAAATTTTGGTCTCTTTTCCATGCACAGATGTGTGTGACATTTATGAGTTGATCACAACTGATCATGGTTTTTGATATATTTAATAATACAGTCTGGATGGCAAGAGGCTCATTTGATCAGTTTTGTCAGGACTTAAATTTCAGTTGAATTAGGTTTTTATGAAAGTAAATTATGGATTTGTAAATGTGGTGGGTTAATTGAGTCGGTCAGGAAAAAGGGACGACTGAGTTTGATGTTAACGTTGTCTAAATATGTGTGATATGAATACATTTGAATTTAGTTTCTTTACATTCAGTTGATCTAGTCACTTGAAATATATTACAAAGGTCCTAATTGCTTCATAGCATGGCCTAGTTTCCCATCTTTTATGCTTTGGTGTGACTGCCATTTTGTCAGAGCTGGATGTTTCAAGATAAATTGAAGCTGGCAGACTCAGGCCATGGTACAGTTAACCTTCTGCCATTTTTCATTTACAAAGGTTTCATTTGCATCCTGTGAGTTAACAGGTCTGCCTTGCTGTGGTTCTTCATACCAAATTTTGACAATATAAACTGTTTCTTTTCAGCTGTGTCATAGGTTCTCTGTATGCCAAGTGTTCCTCTGAGAATATAATGCATCATAATTTGCACAAAACGTAAAGGTGGTGTTTTCTGATCGCTTGCTGCTGGATTAAATACATGTCATTTGACAGTATTGGACACCTCAGTTCAAGATAATAAACGAGTTGAGACCTTTCAGTTTGTGAGTTTTCTAGATTTAGAAGGAAAAATAGCTGAAACAGAAGGCATCTGTATGATCACAATAGAACTGTTTAATAGAAAGCGTCATCAAACTGCAAGTAAGAGAACACAAGTTTATTGAAACAGTCTCAAACAATAACATCAGCGTACAAAGAGTTGATGGCGCAAGAGGTGACAGGGGTAAAAAAAAAACCAAAAAAAAAACCAATAAAACAAAACATAAAATGGCTTTGCAAATATTATGAGACCGAGAGGAAATAAGTATCTGACAGCACAAGGCAGAGGAAAATTAATCAGGAAATAGATCGACAGTGGCAGGGTATTTTTTGCATTTATTTTGTACAAAAAATAAATTAATGAAATCTTTCAAGTTTACAGGAATATCTATTTGTTTGTCGTATAACACACAGACTTGCTGATAATTCTACTCGTGTGAAATTCAGCATTTTGTGTTAGAACATTAAGAGGATCTAGAGAGACCAAAGCAGGCTGAATCTGATAAGTAGGCAAGGAGTTAAAAAAATAAGATTACCAATGAGAAACAAAACGTTGTTATAAAAGTGAGCTGGGGCAAACACATTCAAAAATCCTGAATGTTTAACGTGGCATGACTTAACTGTCTTTAGGGTCATTTAGGATCGCATTGCTTGGGTGTTTCCTCGAGCCAAGCCTCGGGGTCCTTGAGTTGCTCCCCGTTTGTAGCCATGCTGATAGCCCTCCTTCAAGAAAGAACAGGGATTACAAATCAACACCCATGACACATGCATCCAGTCAGTCAGAATCACTGAGAGGTGATGGGGGACATTAAATAACCTACATTAGGCATATTTAAAGAGACATCTCACCCGTTGGTAGGTGCTATTTGAGAAGTCCCGAGATGCGTTAAATTGCGTTTGACCATAACCACTGTTGGGAGCATTTGAGAAAGGAGGCCGATAGCTCTCATATCCTCCTGTTGAAATAGAAAAACGCATAAGAATAACAGCAGACTGATGGAGCGGTTGATCTGAAAACAACACTCTAAACCAGGGGCCTCAAACATGCAGCCCGGGGGCCAAATGCGGCCCACCAAAGGTTCCAATCCGGCCTGTGGGATGAATTTACAAAATGCAAAAATTCCGGTCAACGCTGTCAAACTCATTTTAGTTCAGGTTCTACATACAGACTGATATGATCTATGGTAAAATAATGGCATAATAACCTACAAAAAATAATGACTCCATATTTTCTTCTTGGTCTGATGTGAAGAAATAATTTTACATTATGCCTATAAATAATGACAACTTCAAATTTTTGTCTTTGTCTTAGAGCAAAAAATAACATTAGATTATGAAAATATTTACATTTACAAACTATCCTGTAACAAAAAAATGTGAACAACCTGAACAAATAGCCTTTTTACATCAAAAGAAAAACACAAGTTATTTGGACTTTTATTTTCAAAATAAGTTGTTTTTCTTTTGATGTAAAAAAACCACCTTGTCACTGCCACTTTTATATCAGTGTTAGATTATGGGGATTTACTTTATAGGAATGCATCATCAAAATGTCTTCAGATGGTTGACACAGTTTATCATGCTTCTCTTAGGTTTATTACGAATTCTAAAGCCAAGACACATCATTGTGAGCTGTATTCCAGAGTGGGATGGCCTGCCCTGTCCACTAGGAGGCTGGGACACTGGTACACCTTTATTTACAAGGCCATACTTGGACTGTTGCCTTCCTATATCTGTAGTTTAATAACAAGAAGTGTGGATTCTTATTGTCTGCGATCAAATGAGCATTTGTTCCTTTCTGTACCGTTCATCCGTACAGAGCTGGGTCAAAGGGCATTCGTCTACTCTGCTCCTCAAACATGGAATATGTTGCTAAAAGACTGGAAACTGACTGAAATGATCTCCTTGAAAGCTTTTAAATCCAAACTCAAAGTGCTAGAGACTAACTCAATGACTTGCGCTTGTTTTTCATAGTTTGAATTGTCCTGTAAATTGTTGTATATTTTAACTGTGTGTTGCATTTCATGCTGCCTCTTGGCCAGGACTCCCTTGGAAAAGAGGTTCTTAATCTCAATGGGATCTTTTTTCCTGGTTAAATAAAAAATAAATAAAAAAATGAACCTGAAATGTCTAAAGCACATTCAGCACAATTTTAACAACTTTCTGCCTGTTACCAAGTGTTTAGTGTAGAAATGATAAGTTGAGGCTTCATATTGTTAAAATTGCACTTATTTTTCATAAGAAATTTAAATTTTTTCAGTTTATTCACATCTTTTTTGTTTAGATAGTTTATAAAAGTAAGTATCTTAAGAATTTTATGGGGGTTTTTTTGCACTAAAACAAAGACAAGAATTTGGAGTTGTCATTATTTATAAGTTATTATGCTATTATTTTACTGGTCCGGCTCACTTGAGATCAAATCGGGCTGAATGTGGCCCCTGAAAGAAAATGAGTTTGAGACCCGTTCTAAACTCTAACGTCTAATGAGAAACATGTCACCACCATGACTAATAAGACGTGCATACTATGTTCTTTTGGACAAGATGGGGTCACGTAAATTCTGTCACAATACACTATAATGAGACATATACAGTGGTGGAAAGGTTTCTGGACATCCCATGCATTTGTGATAAACTGCATTAAGAATCAGTCTTAAGTCATTGAACTCTGTCAAGTATTGTGCCATTCTTGAAATCCACATGCTCCCTTTTGCACATGCTCTGTTCTGTTTCATCAAGATAATGCCCCTTGAAACACATCCAGAGCATGACAGTGAAATTGTCAAGAGTTTAGTTTTGTGATTTTTTTTCTTGTTGACAATAAACAAAAAAGTGAAAAAGTACATGGAGCTCACTAATACCCCCGCCCCACTGCACACTTTGCCCCTCCTCCCTAATCAGGAGCTGTGAACTACTCTAATACTTCATCTTGCTGAAGTTCTGACAAAGAATACAACATGTCATGAAAATAAAAGCAATAATATTTCAACGTTCTGCCAGTGGCCAGGCTGATATGAATGTGTCTGGATGGATGTACAGGTGAAGCGACAGCCAGAATTCCTGGTATATACTATATAACAATCCCCCTAAAGGTCAAGGGTATAGTAACTAGTTGGCCAATTTTTCAAATTCAAAAATCAAAGTTCAAATTTTTTTAGAATGTACAAAAAAATCCAAAAATTGAAATTCAGCCATTAAACTTGGCACTACACCTTTCCTCGTGGTAAAGAAAATGTGTGTCCAATTTGAAAATTTGAGAAAATCGGTTGGATAAAAATCTCAGACAGACGGTATCCCTGGTATATATTACATATCCTTGCCCTACTGTGTCTGTCTGATGCAGCCACAGCTTTTGAAACACAAAAAAAATATT
>JAPQRP010000019.1:36426504-36437457 GCA_037367295.1 Apogon hyalosoma | reverse complement strand
GGCGGGGGTGGGGGTGGGAGTGTGTGGTGGGGCGGTGGCGCTTTGGGACCAGAGGTGTGAACTACGAGTCGACAGAGCAGCCCCTCTCAATTTAGTTTACCATATCCGTCATGGGAACATCACTTCTATTTTCTTTTCATTACAAGACCAATCTCTTCACAATCCTTCCAAACAACAGTGGAATAACTGCTTATTTGCTCTGTACGGCCTTGGTGGAAGGTGGAGTAGTTGTAATCTGTTTCGAGGTCTACGGGATCTTGTTCGGATCCAGCCTTTAGCAAAGATTAAAACACATTTTTTGCCCATGGTACAATTTAGCAACAGGTTGATGTTTTCTGCCTGCTGTCTACTGATTTTCGGATGCAACGCTCATAAACATGCTCATGCAATAATGTGAATTAACAAGAAAAACAATTAAAGTAAAAGGGGAACAGTTTTTTCGTGCCTAATGCTTGCAGACATTTAGGATACAACATTGCAATGTAAAACTACTAAAAGAGGGTTTAATTTTGGCACAGCGCATCAAACGTCACAGGGAACAAAATGGGAGGGACATTTTTTTGACCGGTTTGAAAACATGAGCAGATGTTTCCCTGTCTGGGTTTATTTGGCCAGACAGGTGAATGATGCATAATGCCATAGCTTGGCACGACTGCGCGGGCCTCGACTCTGTCTCCGGCTAATTGTACTTCCCACACGTAGCCTGGTTCAGATCAGATCTGACAGAGCGTGCGTATAGCAGACATACAGAATCCCTCTCTGCATACGTGTGAAACATTTCAGGGTCTGTTTAGAGTTTCTTGAGGACTGGTTTAAGTTGTGTTTAACTACACACATGGCCCTGACTTTCACTTTGGGTGGGGTGGGTAGGAGCCAATCAAAAGAAGATAAAGACAAAGATGGCAGGATATCAGTTACTGGAAAAATGTCACTACTGAGGAAATCTGCAGTGTTGTTAGAGTAACAGTACTGTTTGGAAAGTACAAATTAGAGGTACTCTATGCATGTCCATTTTCCTCTGTTTTGTACTTCAGTATATCTCAAAGGCAAATATTATTTTTACACCTCTATCTACATTTATCTTTTTTTTTTGTCTCCAGGTTACAGTTTTTCATCACTTTCCAGTGCAGTAAAAATCACATCTCTCCAAACGTGTTGATTCTGAATATTTGTGATGAGCTCAAAGATGAAGTGTTCTCATACGGGGTGAGAAAATTCGGGGTTCTTTCTTAAGCTAAATAAACTGATTTTTTTTTAACCCCTCTTGGATTATATAGAAAATGCTTGTTACAAAGCTAAAACAGCTTGGTTGGTTCTCATGGGACTCTAACGCTACAAACAAATGATGATCTTATAGAATATGATGCATCACTGCAGATTCAACAACTCAGTAATATCCAGCATAAAGAAATTAAAATGAGCTCAATATTAAACCTCTACAGCAGTAAAATGTAACTTAATGCATTGGTGATGAATTCAGGAATGTCATTTATAACAATAAAACACAGGGACTGACAATGACAATTAAATTAATTTAGCTGCTAATATTTGCAAACTTTATTAAGTGTTTGAATACAGAAGTTGTATTGTGGTTTTACTTTTCCTCAAACAATGGATTTTAATACTTCACTACCAGCAAATACGAGCAACTGGAACTACTACTATACCTGAATTGCATCACACTTAATAAGTCATCATAATATTTTAGTCAAAATTCCCAGGAAACCTATCCATTATCAGGAAAGTAGAAAAATGGTCCAGTGAGAACGATTTTACTTTCTTAATATGACATATTTAGGAAACCTCCAGCCCCAATCTGTATAGATTTATATTCAGATAACTTAAGATATATTTTCAGTCATTCATTTCAGATAAGTTTTCCTCTGTCAGTGTGGTCTGAAAAAGGCAATAAATCAATACAATGTGCAGGGAAATGGAATAATGATCAAATGTGGCTATGCTAAGATGTGATATGCCTTAGTAGCCCAGTTCACTAAAATAACACCAGTGCATTGTTGCCAGAAGTCCTTGAGATAGTTTCCTGCTATAATAGCATGTGTGAAAAAGAAGAACATGAACCTCTCATTTTGAAAATAACGTTAACACCAGAGTGGAACTGGAAAATGTCTGTTTTGAGAATAAAATCCTAGACTTATCTTATGAGTGAATCAAAGGGATGTTTTGAACATTATGTCGGCAATTACTGTCTGTGGACTGTGGTCCTATCCAGCTATTCAGCATGCTTTTTTGAAACAGACAGACACTCTGTATACCCCTTTTTGTCTGGGCTTAGCTTTTAATGTAACTGCAATCAACCACAACAAGATTTTTGAGGCCCAGCGCTCATCCCTTAGAAATCCCACCAAACGTGAGTAGTATTGAAATTCCGGAGCACCATGCCAACCGTGAAGCCTCCCTGCTTCTCACAAGCACTGCACGGAGGGGCAATTTTCCTCCGGCTGAACTTCCCAAAGCTGCCTCACCTGGAACCAATCTGTAACACAATCGAAGGGTCCCGACTTGAAAGCCCATTCCTTCCCTTTGATAGTCTCTTCTTGGTAGCCTGCACGGCGCTGGAATCAGGCCTTTTGTAATCTGCAGATACAAAAGAGCCAGGGATTGAGACGAGAATCCACCCATCAAAGTGTATTATGCAAATAATCGAGAAACAAAGCTCAGATACTCTTTGTTTTTTCTGCTCTTCTCTGCAGTGCAGGGGAAATTGGGCTGCCATTTGGAAATTTTAAGTGTTGTTGTCATCCACTATTTTCCTCTAAATCATTGCTCTTTATTTTGAAATAATGACCCTGAAGTAATAGGACAGTGTAGATGCATTCCAATGCACCTCCTGTCGAACGTCTGAGCAGCAGGTGTGAATAACCCATAAACACCGAAATATCCACTGGAAACCCAATTCATCTACTAATGTAAAATGATTCATACCTGATGAGCCATTAATCCTATCAATACATGTAAATAATTGTGTAAAATGCATTTTGTCATCTTTTCATGGTCATCAGATATGACCCATTTGGACGTTCAGAGGCGAACGTGGAAACACCGTCAACTTCTACAACATTGATTCACCAGTAAAACCCATGGAGTTGGATCAACGACAGAGGAAGGAGACACTTGGTTTATGATCAGTTAATGAACTATTTTATTGAGAAAAGTTACTATATCCTCAGTTTTTTTTTCTGTTTTTGATATAATAATCCTCATCTTTAATCTGAACTGTTATAAATATCTGAATGATCAGTGAATTTCATCTTGGAAAATATCTGATCGTTACTGAAAAAACACAAAATACTGAGGATAATATTATAATAAATAGTGATAAATAATTGAAAAAAGGTTAAATATAGAGGAAAAAGTCATTTAAGAAGTGCCACTAAAAGAATCACTGGGTCTTTTCGGGTTAAAGTCCTTCTGTTTTCTTTTTGCAGTAGCTCTAAAATTTACCCCACTGGTGCACTCACAACTCCTCCAATAGGCAAGGAAAGCAATTAAACTTTAATAGCTATCCATTTAGGGCTCCTGGGAAACTTAGTCTTGAGTCAACATGCCAAACTCGATTTCCTTCCTTCACCTTTTTCTCTGTGAGCAAAAGCTCCCTCCGGCAAAACTGTATCATAAGCCATTTCTTAGTTTGTGGCTGTTCTATGGGTAGTAGACTGTCAAGGAAATACAGCAAATGACAAGCACAATGCATAACAAATGACAAACTAAAAACTAGTCTTGTATGCATCTGGCACCGGAATCCACTTTATTCCCAGACTTGCTTGTGTTGAATAAAGTTATTTTTGTGCAGAAGTCTGTGAGTAGGTTATTCACTTGATTATACATGTGATTTCAATTGAGTGATTAGCAGCAATTTGATCACCAGCTGAGGAGCAGAGGACGTGGATGTAAAGCATAAAATCAAAAGGATGTTTGTTTCGGGAGCTCTCCGTCCCGAGTCACAGTTCCTTACTTTGAAAGTCACAAGTCAACAGTCTCTATCTACAGTGAAGTCCAGCCAAATCGTACACTCCTCTGTTCATTGTACGTAATTAACTTATCCTGTCAGACTTTCATGTTTCTTGCTCTCACATGCAAACTGTTTATGATGTAAAATATGTTTAATGCAAATTTTCTTTAAAAGGTTGTGATCCTTGTATGTTTTCAGCTCTTCATCACTGTGGATCACATCATGAAACAGTATAATAATATAATAACTGTCCTTCATGTTATTCTGATCAATTAGCTGAAACTGTTTCATTCTCTGTGTATATTATTTGCTGTAATTGTTGGTTTTCTCACTGATAAAGATTCATTTTGAATACACTCTCAGTAAAAAAGACAGAAAAGTAAATGTCAGTGTTTGTGTGCACAGACTCCAGATAGAGAGATCCAAAGTTCTGTTCTTTACTTGTTAGATCAGACCACTTTACGTTTGACTTGCATGACCCCAGCCTCGGTAAACAACACATGCAGCTTTAATTGGAATCACTTGGTCACCCTGAAGCAGGATGAACAGGGCTTTGTTGTCAGCATGGCAGCTCCCAGAACCTGACATATCTCCAAAGTGACTGGACCACAGAAACTAAATGTTCCACCACTCTAAAAGTCTGGTGAAGATGTAATAGTTCTTGTTGTAGTAGTGATACCAATACTAACAACAACAGAACAAAATGTCAGTATTGCAGTATATGCACGTATTGGGAAAACACAATAACGAATTCAATAGCAGAATTTATGCACTTTCTTTTAAAAATATCAACTCTTGGCATGAAACAAGCTACAATATTCCATACAATGCATATTTCAGTAGTGAGTTAATAATAAGTTTTTGTGCTTTAATACCCATGTTGTCAGTGTTATGCACCTGCTGCTGCACCAGAAAGATTAAAGATTTTTGTCTTTATCTGTAAAGATGTGAATTCTACTTGAATTTGGTGCAAAAGCCACCTCTAAACTGAACATATAGATGTATTTAACATTTAATTGGTCAATGTACGCAGATTTTCTTTGGGGTCTGGTAAACCAATGAATAAAGGAAGAAGACATAACAGGAATAGCAACCATTCAGTCTGGTCTGATTCAACAAACATCTTAAGTGAATGAATGGACATTTTAAGAAATGGCATCTGCGTCTGAGTGAATGTGTTTCCCAAATTAAATAAAGAACATGACTCTGATTACGGTTGCTGTTTGAAAGGACTTTTTTCTCTTCACATCTTCCAGGACATTCCAGGGTATTAGTCCAGTGAGTGGACTCTCTGTTTCCTCTCTTTCTGTGACCTTTGCTAAAAAGGTCAGTGGGGTGGCAGTGCTCATCAGTTACACTGTTGCACTTCTCCAACATCGTCGTCATATAGACTCAAGAAGATCCTTTAGACTGGAAATGTAAGATTCAGTTTTTATTTTCCATGAGTTTAATAATTTGATATTTGTCCTCAGATTAAATAATGACTCACTCATTGAAAAACATCCACACAAGACTAAACCCTTAGAATCCCGTCTGATCTTAGGACATCTTGAATCCTTCCTTTTTTTGGTATTTTCTATAGCTTATCAAAACCCGTCTTCCACAATAAGAGCTGATAATAAAACATACATATCCTATCTGACAACAGGATTTCCTGATACCACGGCTGGAGGTTCTGATCAGACATTTTATGAGACGGCTTCTTTAGACACTTAAAGCTCAATGTAAAACAATATATAATTTTGTGGAAACATTCAGTATTGTTTTTTTCACGGTTTGGCATCAAATCTTCAACACAAATCCAACTTCTAGTGGTGAATACTGGTCTGAGTGAAGCTGAGTAAGAGTGGCAGTTTTCACAGAGCTGAAAAATAAACCTTAATTAATAACGTATTTACTTTATAGCAGTTTTGAATGTGCAGTCCAGTCCATAATCTGTGAAAAATCAAGTTTACAGTATAATGTGGGCAGCTTTGCACTTGAGTCTTGATCATATGTTATGAAGCAACAACACTAAATGTGTTTTAATGATATTTCTGTGATTGCACAACTTGTTACATGCTTATTTTTTAATTTATAAAGAGCTTTGATTATTATTATTTGATCTATAACTTTTACTCTTTCTTATCTGTGATGTAGTTATATATTTTTTTTCATATCGAGGCTCTGAAGCCTAGAGATCAGAGTATTAACACATGAAATGCAGTGACTTTGATCTCAAAACATGATAATTATGATGATAGACATGATCACCTGGTTACCGAAAACTTTTTGAGAGAATAATAATAAATGAATGGTGATTGAGTGGCTATTTCTTGACAGATGTGCACATGTTCAGCAGCAGCCCTGCCCTTTGACCTCTGACTGAATGTCCTACATGCTGCTGTGGACTCCTCTCTGGAGAATCGGTGACGTCCGACAGCCCCGGTTCGTAGGTCACAGTGATGACAGCGAGCACCTTGCTGCGAGACTCCTATCTGCCCACCAAAATAAACACAGGAGGGTCTGCTCCAGGCCTCCCACTGCACCCCCTGTCCGGCTTTGACTGAGTCTCTGAGATTAAACGCCGAGGATGCACAGGATCCTGCCTTCTCTAACCAAAATACTGTCAGGGCCAAAGGTCAAAATAGGAGATCACAGTCAACTTTTATCCCTGGGACATTGTTCCAGCGAATACTCTGAGCAGAAACAGTCATGCCTGTTTTCCTTTGCTGGACCCCTGTTTGAGGAGTTTTTCACCACCACCTGTTTGTCTTTCTACTTTCTTTGCTTCCACATAATCAGCCAGGGTTCCTTACAGAGAGAAAGAGGCTCCTGAATTTCAGCTTAAGTGAAGTTTAATAAAAGAAATCACATGAAGAATCTTGACATAATGCAGGTACTTTGTTGAGATGAACAAAACAGAATTATTGCAAACATCAGAAAATCAGTTGTTGATCATAATCCAAACGCAGCAGCTTGTTGGATAGAACCAGAGTTTTATAAACCAATAAGGGTTTTTGATATAATAAGTAATTTGCTATTGAAACAAATCAGTTGGAAAACCCCATAAAACCAAGCCAGATGCATTATGGTTTTACATCAGCTTTCATTTTGAGTTTCATGGTTGGGAAATATTGGAATTTTAGAAACAAGGTTGAGGTTAGAGTGATGTAGGAGATTGTCAGTCAGCGACCTTGCAGATATCTAGCTTTAGGCCCAAGAGTGTGTACTGTTACTAAACTGAAGACAGTTGACTGTCAAGAAAAATCAATCTCATCTATAAAGACTTAATACAGCCTCAAACCTGGGTTTTGTTTTTTTTGCCAGCCGCTGACCATCAGCTGTTTTACCAGATCTTTCCAGGACATACTCCAAGCAGGTCCTCACACAAGTTTATATTTGAGAGAATAAAAAAAAGATACTGTATAAATAACAAACTGTATATTGAAATGAAGCCAGAGGGACTATGAATGCTGACAGCCAACAGCCAACCAGCACTTCAGCATCTGGACATTTGCAAAAAAAACAGGTGGTTGTAAGGAGGGAGACAACAAATTGCTGGACATTTGTGTAATTTATTCAGAATACAGTGCCCTGTAGATTGCAGCCTGCAACCTATTTGCACAGGATTATCTCTCAGAAGTGGTTGGAACTGGGTGAGGTGCCAGTGCGGTGTTTCTGAAGCCTCTTCATACTGGTACGCATTAGTATCACATGTCTCTGCCGCTTGTGTGAAGCCGAAAAATGCTTCAATTTCACTGACAGCGATTCAGTTTATTCAGGAATGAAAATGTTTGTTTTTAATAGAAAATATATTTAAAACTAAAAGAAAATCTTAACATGTAAAAGCAAAGACTACATCATTTTCTACACATTTTACTTTACCGTGTACAAATGCCAGATGTATGGGCATAAGAAATGAATGCATGTATGTGTGTACATACCTGTACAGCTGTGTACTGTATGTACAGCTTGTGGCACATTGTGTTTTCATACTTATTACATACAAATATAAGGAAACTGCTCTAGTATCAACCAAATCACAGGTCTCTGGGTAAATCATCATCATCATCATCATCATCATCATAAACCTTTGCTGCTCTTGATCTTTTTATAGTTAATATAACTGTAGTCTAGCCTGGAATAGGAATGGGATGAAGAGCGGTCAGAAAATACACAGCTGCATATAATGTTGTAATAATTTTGTTTTCAGATACATTCCTCTTTTTATTCCTATTAATATACATCAGTAACCACCTTTGACCAGGTACAATGATTACATACTGAGTCCCTGGTTAAGGAACAAATCAAATTATCACAATCATTTCATCAGAAGAGGTAAAAATATTTTATTCCAACTTTATCAATTACAGTTTATATATCTGTAAGTCTAGGCTTGTTTGCTCTCAAAATAAAATCATGAGGATAAGTAAAGTTGAAAAGGAGATGAGTGCTTCTATGAAACTAGTCCTAAAAACAGGACATGAGGCTAAAAATTCAAACCAGATGCAAACTAATGTTATGAAGCAAGTTTGGAAGCACTTTGGGCTTATTTAAAAAATAAATATTTACTGAGATAAATGTGAAACCATTTTTCAGACCCAGCACATTTTTATATTATTTTCACACAAAAATCTGCATATGACAGTAAAAAAGGACATGAAAATTACACACTGTAATTTTTAAAATATCTCTTTATTCTCTCACAGGTACATTTTAGGAATCTAACTAATTAAGCAAGGCAGAGTGTTTCACAAAATGACAGCTGTTCCACAATCACTTATGATTTTATTTGTGTTTAAATGGGCAGGTTCCGCATGTAACGCCAGCGGACACGACGGGTTACACACGAAACCTGGAATGAGACTGCTGATTCATGAAAAACCCACGTGTCTGGATTAGAAAAACCCCTAGGATCTTCAAAGGTAACACAGTGTCTATTTAAAGTAGTATATAAGACCATTTCAAGCCATGTTTTCCAGATCAAATGCACTGACACTTAGGTAGCTTTTCCTGTCCCAATTTTGGCCCTATTTTTGGCCCCAATATTTTATTAAAAATTCATTAATTTTGGGATGGTTCAGAGAAAGAGCATACATTTTTTTTGCATTTATCTGAGGTCATCATTAGGTGCATCCTGGGGGGGAATATGTCTAAATTTTTAAAATAGGGTCTAAAACGCTGGCAAAGTACCAGATACCAAAATGAACCCAGTTTCATAGCAGCACCCAGATATTTACACACAGAAGTTATGAAATCACTTGGGTAACCTCTAATCTTATTCTTAAATGGTCCTAGGTCTCCATCATCAATCAAAACTTTGTCGACACATTAAAAATATACACATACAAATGAATCATATTAATCTCCAGTCGACAGCATATTATGTCCTCTGATAAGTGGACAACATGAGCAATAAGTCACAGAGTTAAGCAATCGGCGATGTGTTTGCTGCTGTGCCTTGAGAAAAACATACAGTAGTTCAAGTTCAAGACTGCAATCACATTAGCTACTGTCAGTTGTGCAATCACTACAATATGGTGAAGTGTCATTATCCTCTGTGGAGCCCTGTGGACATATTTGTGGCCATGATTTCCAGAGACTGTAAAGCCAACCATAGACCTCCCTAAAAGTGCTCAGAACCAGCAGAGTCAGTTTGGTTGTTCTTGGTGACTAAATTATAGGTAGGAGCTCACACTAGACATGAGAGGATACCAAGCATGCCAAGGATTAGTGGGTGGGAAATTGCTTAATTCTCAAGAATGTGATTAGTGGTTGCAGTTTTTTTTTTTTTTTTTTTTAATGTTTGATGCATTGTAAGGGATGGGCATTTTGATGGGTGTTGTTTTGCAGAGATAGTTGCAACTGTTTGCACTGCAGCGTGGAAGGTGGTCTCTGTGTTATTAAACGCATTCTATGAACCAAAGGTGGAAAAAGCTGCAAATTAACGAGAAAATAGCATTAACAACTTCTAGGAAAAACAGCGTTTTCTTTTTCTTCGGCTGCAGTTCACAACATCTCAACCCACTGAACCTTGAAAAGATAAGTACAGGTTTGCAGTTCTAACGTAACTGGGACAATACAGTCATTTGAAGCTGGAATGAGATGCCAATTTACTGCACATGTCATACTTTTCTCACCCATGTGGCTTGAACGCACAGAGTAGAAACGTTCTTTCTTCTACCACTTTATATATCCAACCACAAATGAACACAGCTTCTGGGTGAAATGGCTATCGGCGCTGCTGAAGAGCACACAGTGAGACGCACATCATTCACTCCTGCGTGCTGTGTGTGCTGTCTGGGTGTGCTCTGAATTTGATGAAGCAGGATAATTCTCTCAACAGATCATATCAGTAAAGGAGGAATCCCAAGATCAACACCAGACTTTTGAGGTAGTCACATATGGGATGCATTTATCCAGATCCTAATAAACTTTTATCTGTGGATTTTGTGTGTGTCGTAGGGCTGGATGGGCTGGGTGGGCACCATCTCGAGGCCTCCTGTGGGGTTTGTCAAGGTGGTTTAAGAACAGATATGGAAAGTAATAACCCTGAAGTCGACCCACAGACTTCACTAACAAAAATGCAAACGTTACATCATACAATGATCGCACAAATGCATCAAAGTGAAAATGACACTAATAAAAAATATAATGTCCTCAAATTAGGTCAAAGAGTTGATCACAATTTTAACCCTTTATAGGTCACTCATAGAAACACTCTGAAATTTAACGTTTCAACCTTAGTGTGTTATTGGAGGACATAACAAGACTTTATTACCCCACCCCCCGAAGGGGAGGCGAGGGTATTGTTTTTGGTTTGTTTGGTTTTTTTTTTGTTTGTCTGTCTGTTTGTTTGTCAGCAACTTTACGCAAAAACTATTGGACCAATTTCCATGAAATTTTAAGGAAAGGTGCAAGGTTGTCCAGAATAGATCCCATTAAATTTTGGTGAATGTAGGTCAAAGGTCAAGGTCAAGGTCACCAAAAATGTGTTTTCG
>JAPQRP010000019.1:36358221-36413955 GCA_037367295.1 Apogon hyalosoma | reverse complement strand
GTGAGAGAGAGAGAGAGAGAGAGAGAGAGAGAGAGAGAGAGAGAGAGAGAGAGGGAGGGAAAAAAGTTTGGACTTGGTCTTTTTCTCCCCTTGACTCTTTTTTTTAGGCATGAACGCCGAGACCTGCATTTCATACAGCGATATGACATCCATGGATTCATATTATAGCCTCTCTGCAGCACAAGGTAGGGATCACCAGACGGACCACTTTAGGACATTCCCAACCACTGACACCAAATACAGCCCCACTGCCTTCCTGCCCAACAAAGGTCAGGCTTACGGAGAAAAGTCCCGGAGCCCCTTCCAGCAGGAGTGCCAGTCATTGGATGCCGCCGCAGCTGGGCAAGGCACTTTCAGTAAATACCACCTCTTCATGCAAAGGTCTTCTTGCAAAACACCCCCTGAGGAGAGCAAACTGCACCCGGAGAGCGGACACAACGGATCGCTCATCACGTGCTATGGTGAGTGAGAAATACACTTTTATGTTGAGTGTGTTACAGATGGTAAAGTCATGCATCCTAAAGTTAATAAACAAATAAAAACAAACAAATAAATAAATAAATAAATAAAAAGCGCACCCAGATTAGATTTAGTCAAACTTGGATTAGAAGAATTGTTCTTCCGCACAGGGATGTGGACTCCAAAAGCATCCAGAATCAGTGTTTCCACGCGCTGCACGTTTTTTTATCCGGTCATTTATTTGATGGATGTTCAGAAAATGTTCTCATCTTTAAGTCATCACTCTTCCTACAAAAATGCCCACATGTGATTTAAGATTCGCGGTGGTAAAGTGTTCCTTTACTTTCTGACTCAAGTATTTGATCATGTTTTTGTGCTTTATGAAATTCCTTAGTTTCATCAGTGACATTTTCTCTCCGGCAGCAAGTCTGAGGACATCCCCAGTGAGGATGAGATGAGTCAGAAGTTCTGTGCGTAACACAGTTAAGAAGAGACATAATCTTCCTGACTATCAAATTTTCTCTTCGGCAATCAGAATTAAATTAGGGCGCTTTTAATGCGATAATCTGCATTACAATCCTTAATATTGGAGCTGAGGCGCACAATTGAATTAACACGTTTTCAGATGGCACAAATAGTGAGCTCCAAACTGACAATATTTTCATTTCATTGCGGGCCCTTATTGGCTTCAATTAGCTTTCATTGCGCGGCTGCGCGGCTGTAATGGGTGAATGATGAGGGTGTAAATAAAACTTTGACCCTCGTTGGGCTAAGGGCCACTTTCAAGAAGCAGTAGCCGGATTCGATTTTTATTGTTTTTCGTTAAAGCAGCCGACTTTATCCCAGTTACATCTATTTAGTAGTACCACGATGAAAATGTTTATCTGTTTATCCATAAAAAGGCGTAAAAGGGTGAACAGTGTGTGTGTGTGTTTTGTTCTGTAATGGGTCTCTGTCTCTCATAAAGGAGAACACACAGATGTACGCACACATGTGTCTTAAAATACTCATAAATTCTCTTTATTTCAATCCAATTTCATTCAAGCAACAAGTGAAGAGTCAGAGCAGACGGAGGCCTTGTGCGTAAACGTCACGGACCTTATTGTCGCCTTCATCGTCATTTAAATTAAATCTAAAACACACTGGAATAAATGTAATCAGAGTTTATTCATTTATTTTGATCTCGGCGCTAAGGGGCTGAACGTGCAGAATTATTACAAACATTAAATGTTTTACTCTTAGATGTTTTGTTGTTTTGGTTAAAATCACAAAGCCTGAACGCATTTTTCGCTGTTTTGTGCTCTGTTTGCATATGACGTGAATAGAAGAGCTTGTAATCCAACAAAAAGTATTTTATAGGGCGCGTAAAAAAATCGTTACCATCAAATTGATAGTCTTATCAATATCAATAATAACAATATTATCAATGAATAAATAATAAAAATTGAATAATAATAATAATAATAATAATAATAATAATAATAATAGTTAAATTCTTCTTTTACACAGGACGCAGTCACTGTCTTTTCTGTAAACTGGAGCCGCTTTTCCACCAGTTTTACGCACAAATTGGAGGTAATTTAATATTTTTATGGCAGTTTCTGGAAATCGGCCATTATCAAAATGTCTGGAACGGATATCGATTTCTCAGAAGCTCCTGTCAGTCCTTAAAAAAGCCTGCTGAAATCTTACTGACCTATGTCCAATATGGATCTATTGGGAAAAAATACTAAAGATACACTAAAGATATTTAAATGCCCACCGTTATTTCACGACAAACTAATTTAATTCATGTCAGTCATCGTGTATTATTCTGACAGGACCGGTCTCTTATTTTTTAATTCTGCTCCGTACATTTGGCTTCCAGAAGGAAAACACGCAGATCAATGAAGAGTTCAGTTCATTACAGTATTTTTCATTTATTCGAACCTAAATATTTTTTTTTCTAAATATTCGTTAGATTTTAAACGTACTCCATATCAGTGTGGATGATCATATTTACTCTTTTGTTTCCAAACTGACCGGATTCACGCTGAGAAAAGCAGGAAAAACATCTTCGCGCTTCAGACAAGAGGATATCTGGCATTAATGCGACTCAGATGTCAACTTCTGTTTGCTTTATTTCTCTGTTTGCAGTGACTTGGCCCTCAGATGCAAACATCCTTTGACTTTTCCTGACTTTAAAGGGAACAATTCCTGTTTTTCAGCATAATAATAGATGAAAAAAAAAAATCACATTCCTCTGTTTGTAATAATAAAAAAAAAAAAACAACTTATGACTTAGATTAAAAGTCCTGACACTTTTGGTTATTTGTGATTAAAGGATCACGTTAACCCATCTTTTAACAGACTTCTACTCTATGATTGGACATGAATTAGAGGCAACAGGGAAATATGCTGAAGTTACAATCTGAGGAGAAAAAAAAATGATAAATGATCCCTGATGTTTTTATTGGAAAATACAGGGGTATTTCACTTCCTGGCTCATTTCTTTTATCAAACCTATATTTTTCACGATCACCACGTACTTTCATATTGTCAAGGAAAAAGTTTGTTGTTACAATTTGTGGCTTGATCTGTTCAGTCAAAGGTGAATTGAAAACTTGATCCAAAACTGTCTGAAGCACAAGCTGCCAGAGACAATATCTAACTGAGACATTTTTGGCTCAGAAGAACCAGCATGTCTGTCTAGTAAACATTTACATATATTAGAGTCACTGCAAACACAAGCATTTCTACTCAAACACAATAGCAGTTATTATGTTACATGAAATCAGCATCAAAATGACTTTAATGCATGAAAAAAAAAATGCAGATGGAACCAGATGTTTTGGGGCTGATTTATTTCATTATGGACCAAAAAGTAGCAGGAAACAAAGCAGAAAATGAACAGATGCATTAAAACTGCACAGGTTCATTTACTAATATATAAATGTATTACTGAGCTGAAGTAATGACAGGATAAAGAAGGCCCCGTGGACGGTTCAATCCCACTCTACACACTCCCCATGTCTTTGTGATCCTCCAGAGAAAACACACTTCCTCTTTTGATGTGTCAGTATCTTCTCTCGGTGTCTGAGGTTTCTGACCTTTAGCTCGACTTTAACGCCCTCCTCTGTTTGGAGACGAGGCCGAGTTTCCCCTGTGCACACAAAACCAGTGAAAATCCATTCGAAACCCCCATCTGAAAGCGTCTGGTGTCAAAGCGGAGCTGCTGGCAACATTTGGGCTCCAGTTTTACACAGTAAACATTTAACTAGACTAGTAAGACAAAGCGCGTTGCTTTATTGTTGCATGGGTGTTGAATTGCGGGTCTAATTATGGTGGGATCATGTCTTTTATCACGTTTTTAGATGCAAGGAAATGGCATCTTTACACCAATAACACACTGCTTGTATAATTTTGATGACATAAAAAGTTGCAGTTTATCCAAGCTTGAACCATAATTTCTTTTTTGGGCAAAACCAGAATTTGATCCAGTTCTGTGTCTCTGCAAAAAAAGACAAAAAAACACACAGTTTACGCCAGTGGAACCCATTGTGATTGTGTGTTTTTGTCTCCCATCTCCTGCCTGTTTTGCTCCTTCTCCATCTTTAACATAACACGACCATTTCAGCCTCTCATAATGGCCGTCTGCATTGATTGGTTCGAGCAGGGAGTAATGGGAACCAGCCACGCAGTCCAGACAACCGAGGCACACTTCAGCAAGTCAGTGACATGAGTGAAGGTGACAAGGACTCAGGATCACTTTACCATTTAGTTTTAAGTTTGGCAGGGCAATTTACATTAGGCTCAGTTTGCATGGCCCAGTGAGAGCAGCAGGGCAGAAGGGCTGAGACAGGCCAAGACTTCCTTCGGTCTCTTTGTCCCTGCATCATGCCAACTGAGCAGTGATACAGCCGTGCAGGGTTGCATCGAGACCGGAGATCCCAGGTTAGATCCGACGTTAGTGCTAAATTTCTTAAGATTAAACTACACACTCACACATAAGAGCTCATATGAGGCCTCTGTGATGCACTGAAAACCTACTGCATATTCCAAAAGGTACATCTGCTGCAGTCCTTCTCAAACATCCAGATTTTCAAACCACAAATTCTTGTAAAGAAGAAGTGATCATGCATGTTGTGAAGTCAGTTTCCCAGCAAAGTATTTTCATTTTATGTGCGTGCACACAAAAATGCACTTTAGCAAGTTTTTTCCCCACTCGGATGGAATGTTCTTTTTCGATCAGACAACAAAAACATAAGATGAAGAAAATTGTGTTTTGCTCCAAGGTCTGAGAGAAACATTTGGAAGTGTGCTGGTGGGAGGGAGAGACGCAGAAGGGGGGAGAAGGCGAGAAAGAATAAGTGTGTGTGTGTGTGTGTGTGTGTGTGTGAGGTGATTTATCAGTCTTAAGCTTTATGGATTTTTTTCTTTAGAGTCTGTGAATTTTGCTGAGATCAATCATCTCTGTTCAGTCAGTGGAGCTTTATTTCAGGATGAATGGCTACTTATCACACAGTCACAACAGAAAAACCCTCTGTCAAGAAAAAAAAAATAATAATGCTGTGGTGATGTTTGCTGAGGTTCTGTGTGTGGGAAACATCAGAGTCCTGAGTAGAGCGGAGCTGTGCAGATTCACTGTGTTTAAAGGAGATATGTGGGTGCGTATTGGCCTGAAACGTTCTGATGAAAACACCTGATCGACAAAAGCAGCTGAGACAGAAAATTACACAAACTTTGACCATCTTCAGTTTTAATATAAGTTTTTTTGTCATCTTATAGTGTGTTGCTAATAAGGAAAAGTCTCTTGTATCACATGATTTTGCACAAACGACTGACCACAACATATTGAGCACCAGTGTGTATCTATCATTCTGTCCAGTAAAGACTTTTAAGATGCATCCACCGTCCAAAGCCACATTTTACATCCCAAAGTGCCTTCTAAGATGGAAAAACAAACTGAAAATGCAGTAAAAATAAACACTTTCCACACACTCTGAAAAGAAGCCTGCTGAGAGGGTCTGCCTCTTTTCTCTATATATCTTTTTTATTTTACTATTTGGGAAATTTCTCTTTGGGTTTGTGCAGCATGTTGTTAATCTCTCACAGTCTCGGTGTGGTGTGTAATTTATAGTGTTTCCTCTTAACACCATGAGCTGACCCCAGTCAATCCAGTCAATAAAGAGGCATGGAAGGTGCCCTGTCGCTTTACAGCCAGTTAAATTACACTTTGATGTTGCCCCCACGTTTTCAACTGCGAATTAATGGCGGTCCACAGTGAATGTCTGACCCTCACAAACGTCACTTTGGTGCTGATGTCCACACGAGAAGTGACTCAACATATTAACACAAAGGTCTTAAATCAATCTTTAGGCTGATTTTGACAGTGCAGCCAACAGTGATTGTAAAAATAAATAGTACAGTGCACTTCCAGTGATGTACTGCATGAGATTTAGTCATCAGTATAGATTTACACATCAGGGTACACCCCCCAGTATAGCCAGGTGACAAGATAAACTGTAAACAATATTATTTTGAGACATATTCTCTGTGTCTTTAAGACTACTGCATAGATGCACACTGTCCGCTCCTCATCATGCACAGTTATAGTAACAGATGCTGCATTTTGGATCGGCTGCAGTGAGAACAGAACATTCTGTGGTTGTAGCTCAAAACATTTTTTCACATCATTTTCATCTGAATAGAAAAGATGAATGCTGGGTTGAAATATTGACAGTTTGCAGGACTAGTTTTTGGAACCTACTCAGGTTAAGAAACATGCACGTGTACAGGTAAAACCTAACGGAAATATGTTATAAAACTGAAGTTCTTAAAGAAAAAAAAACATTCAGATAGGAGTTTTGTGGCATATGGCCTCCCTGCCTCTTCCTTCAGAGATTGTAGCCTGACAGGCATTGTTTTCAGAAAGACTTTCTTATGTTCTTCGTACATATGGTGCTCCCTGCAGGAGGGCCCACTGCTGTTCACCTTTAAGGCAGCGCTGGAGACCCTTCCAGCTACAGCAGATCTCATGGATAACAAGCGGGAGATTGTCACAATACACGGCTCTTGCCAAAAAAATATCAATGACATGCGATATAAACAACAGTCTTTGATCAGCGAGAGGCCTCATGATTCCAAACAGCCTGACAGCTCTAGCCTTGTGGGGACTGCGGGTGCCGGCCAGGGAAATATGATGAAATAACTAGAGAGTATTTATGCTGGGATAAAACACATTTGCTCTCTGCAAGCCTAACAGGATGTGTTAGTCATGGACAGAAAGACAACGTTGTGGCTGTTAGACCCCCGGCGAGAGCTCTGCCACCAAAATATGGCTCCACAGCCTGAGCAGCCATGTTTTGCTATGTTCCTCTGTTAGGCAAACATATCAAGAATCACAGAGCTGACTGGATCCTGCAATATGCTTTAGGAAATGCGTAAATCAGCAGCGTAAATCCTTAATATTTATAGTGGAACATGAATTATTTTGACAATTACACTTTGTCCAGTGGAAAACACTAGATTAAAGTCCTGTAAAATTTAGGAAACCATATAGCTTGCATAAGAGGATATATATTTAGATGAGATGTGTAAAATAAAATAATAAGATGACAAATAAAAAAAATATATAGTATGAAAAAACCCTGAAACCCAAAGCCCAAAATGTGATCCCCTCACACAGGATCTGCCTTGAGTATTGGAATGTATCATCTATCCTTCGACAGTTGTTATTTACTTTCCAAAAAAAAGATGCAATTTAAAGCTGCACCTTCACTCCTGCGACACAGACCCATCCTCATATGAGCTCACCTTGCAGCCCCTTTCCCAACATGGATGTGATTTGAGGGTTGTGGGGTGCATGTGGACATCTTCTGTGCTGACAGAGCGCTCATGGACGCACTCACACCTCCAGGTTCTAACCTGACAAATCTCTGGACGAGCAGATGAGCAGAGACGTCCTAGATCCTGAAAATAGCTTCACCTCAGACGGGTTCGGACAGCAGGAGGGTGCATCGCTGTGAGTCACCACTAGAATGAGCCAGAGAGAGCAGTCTCACGGTCTTCATTTCACAGCCTGAAACCATGTTGTCAACACACTTTCAGCTATCACAAGCCCCACAATGGAGACTTTAAAAGCATATGTTTTAATCCAGCGATGCGTGAATAAACTGGATCCTTTATAGAGAAACCAAAGCCAAAAGAGCTGCCAGCTTAGACAAGAGCACTGGCAGAGGCACAGAGGTGGAAATTTATGATCAGAGAGCAGCCTGAGGTCTTACAGTTAAAACTGCAGCCCTAAAGAAATCTAGTATGCTTGAAAGACAGAAAAATAGAGTACAAAGATGGGTTTTGTGTCTGGAAATGCACACCCCAGAAGTTTAATTATGACAGTAGTGCTGCAAGGTGACTTTGCACCCACATGATCTGAATCAGGGCTGATAAACGTGTGTCAGAGCAGGAGTTTCAGCGGTAAAGGAGGCTGTGCAGTAAATAGTCGGAGCTTTTCTGCCATTCTGAAATTATGGCCGGGGTGTCTGCTTCCCAGAACATCACACGATGATCTACGAATTACAACTAGATACTGAAAGCAGCCACACACACACAAACTGAGTACTGAGTGCCAACGGATTTCACAACAGTCACAGAATTTCCTCACAAAGAGCATGAAGGATCTTTGTTCCACCCCATCAGAATTATACATACATAAATAACACACATAAATTATTCAAAATATCACACATGATAGGAATTGTAAGTATACTGCAAGATGCAAGTGACTGAAAACTGGAGCTGAAAACAATGAAGGATAAATTAAAAAAATAGTTTTAAATCAGTTTGCTTTTTTGGCTATAAAATTGCCCCATACTGACTGTCTTTTTTAAGCATTAATCATCTAGAGACAGATTCTTATTGGTTTAGTTTTTATCAGCAGCTTCCACCAAAAGTACTTTTCTTAAAATCAACTATTTTGTGTTTTAATAGTTTACAGAAATAAAAAAAACAAAAAACAAAAAACTGCCAATGACCCCAAAAAAGAGTACATATTTGTGAAGTATACTTTCCCCATGAGCTGTATTGCTAATATTTATCTGAAGAATTCACACCTGATTCAAATCAGTCCATAAATCATCAAACAGGTGAAAAAATGAAAGACGTACAGCAGGATGTAATGTGTTAAATACACATTTGTCTTATTATACTTTTATAAGCTGTCCATTGAAATTGACGGATACTGGAGCTGAGTTGAAACATTTATTTTAACTCTCTTTCATATTTTATTTTCACAGATAAAGGGTAACACATTTGTGAAAACCTGCTTTGGTTCACACAAATGTCTTAAAACTGTTACCATACTGTGTTTCATCCTCTTTCTGTGTCTGCAGGTAAAGACAACTCAGGTCTGACAGACTCTGATTTGGCCCCTGACTCCGACCCACCTGGAATGGACACGAGCTACCTGTCAGTGAAGGATCAGGGTGTGAAGGCTGCCTCTGATAGGCCACCAGGCACTGAATTAGCAAGCCCTCTGGACAAGGGCGATGGCAGCGAGAGCAACAAGGGCAAGAAGAGGCGCAATCGCACAACCTTCACCAGCTACCAGCTGGAGGAGCTCGAGAAGGTTTTCCAGAAGACGCACTATCCAGATGTTTATGCCCGAGAGCAACTGGCACTGAGGACTGACCTGACTGAAGCTCGTGTGCAGGTAACGTAGGAAAATCAGGAGATGCATGGATTTTTAGAAATATTACACACAAGAGGAGGATGGTTGATTTTTTTTTTTTATTCTTATTTTTTATTTCTTCAATGAATCTTTTCTGCTGCTCTTAAAGAAACAGGGTTCACACAAGCATCTTACACATTGAATCTTTAATTTGCAGTGTAATAGTGGTAACACTGTCATGCAACATTAAATACACCACATGTAATTTCTACTCCTCTAGGGGTTATGCAATTCAAATAATAATAATAATAATATAAAACATAATAGCGACACTGTGAGGACAGAATGCTCATAGGTGTTTTCACTACTATTGCAAATGAAAATCTATCTGAGGTGATTCAGTCTGAAATTACACAGACAACATAATGCATCTCAGTGTTAGTGAATTTTTAATTTTTTGTTACATTACAAAATTTTGTGATGTATATTCATGTTATGCTATTTTATTCAGCATGGAACAGCTGCAAGTAATGCATACATTAACATTAGCAAACGGGACATGACGCCACTGACATCCAGCCGTATGGGATGAAAAAAAAAAGTATTTCTCTAAATCTGAACATTTTGGAGACATTTAAGTACACAAGTCAACAGATATATTGACATAAACTGTTTCAGACATTTTAATGCAGAAATGTTACATATTAAAGCTTTAAACAGGAAAACCTCATGAATCCGTTCACATCTGCAGCCCTGCAAAGATAACGTCACTCACAGAACAACATGAGAGATTTATCTGGAAATGTGGGAGTAGTGGGGAGAGAGTGGGGGAGTGGGAGCTAACAGAGGCCAGGGGGCCGAGGGGGCCCAAGGGGGCTGAGGCTGGAGCTGCCTGGGCCTCATATGTTCAGTCTGAGGAGAGTAGACTTTGATGAACACATGAGGAGACCTGTTTGATTCGGCTCTGTTTCAACGGGATTGTCTCAGCGCCCTTTTACTTTGTACCTGAGCTTTTAGGCTTCCTGAATGTGTGCGTTCACTTCTGTCTGCATTAGTCTGGCCTGAGGTGTATGGACGTAACCCTGATGCTGACCCTCTGACCTGATTTGCATACAATCCGGTCATGACTTCTGTAATGCATTCCAGCAGAGACAGAGACCTCCACCATTTCTATACATGTGTAGGGTTGAATGTGTGTGTGCGCACTAAAGCCCCGGGATTGTCTGTGTTTTTCTTTCATTAACTTCCTGTTCGGACAAGAATGTGTCCCTGCTGTGGTCTCCGGGTTAGGTGTGAAACCTTCCCATGGGCTTTGGGCGAGTTAGCAATTGATATTTTAAGGTCCGTTTAGTTGACAGGTCTGTGTACATATCTGAGTAATTTTGCAGCACGCGGCGTTTTCATGCTATCTGTGTGCAACGCCTGTGCACTGTATCCCATATTTTGTTCTGTAAGATAAGAGCAAAATCTTTTACATGACGAAATGTAACCAGAAAAGCCTCACAGAGAAACACAGGAAGTCTGTGCAGCCGCAGGGTTATAACTCAGGCCCAAGGCTCTGAAGGTATGCTTCTCTGGACATATTATCACAGACCTGCCTGGTTCAGATGGATGCAGCTTTACAGCCCTCAGCTCTCCCAGCGGCCCTCTTAAACACTCAAGCTAAAAAGATAAAAGACACAAGATGCCTTGTCAGTCAAAAACAGCGCTCTGCACTCGATTCGGGTCATGAAGGACTCACAGCTCATGAATTCGACATTTTGAGTGGGGAGAAAAAAAAAAGATTTTACTGGTGCTGAAAAATTTTCATGAACTAAAGAAATAAAAAGTAAATATCTTTATGTGTGTCCAACATAATACATCATAGTCTGATGGCTTTCACATCAATAAGATGAGGGACTTTTCAGTTAAAACCAGGCCTGGAGTTGTTTGCTTTTTCTGTCTCAGTGTTTCAAAGGGAAACGGTCATATCTGAGTCATATGCACTACGGATACAAGGGGAGGTCAGAAGGTCAAGGGTCAAGGGTTTCAATAACATGAGGTATCTCTGATTTGCCCTTCTGTTGGTCTAGAGAGCTCAGAGGGCCGAGATGGCATCTGGCATGTGGAGTTCGGCAGACAAACACAGGTGTCCGTATGAGTTTATACATCCAAACAGTTAACGGATGATAAAACAGCAGGACCTGATTGGACCAGATCAAGGTGGGAGGAGGGTCTTTAGCAGAGGAGTTCAACTCAAGTCAAATAAATCAGAATCACTTCCTAAAGTTAAAAAAACTCAAATCCTAAATTGTGCTATTTTTAAAAGTATTTGCCACATAGTTAATAACTTGTTTGATTAGTTGGGTATTTTCTAGAGATACGGAAGGCTTTTGTTTTAGCTTTTTCACCTGTTGGGTCTTTTTGATGATGGGTATTTTCCGTATGTTCTGAAATTTTAGAGACTATAGCAAGTAAACAACAATGTCAAATGAATTAATACTTCATATATATCAATTAAATAATTTGTCATAATTGGCAGATTTATTCTTTATTTTCCAAAAAACGCGGTAGATGATATTCAATATTTGAGCAGATAATAAATAGAGATCGACAGTTTATAGTTATGCATAAAACTAAACCTTCACATACTATCACTCATAACATCAATTCCTGGAACAACACATCTCCTCTTCACAAACTGAACACAGCAACTGAAGTTGTTTGCTAAATATTTGGTATCACTTCACTATTATCATGGATTTACCTATAATTGTAAAAGGAAATAAGAAACTATTTGGTGAAGGATTCTTGGCAAAATTGAACAAACTTCCATTTAATGAATAACAACATTGGTCAGAGGTGTTTCCAAGATATTATTAGTGCTTTGGGGGTGTTGGAAAACCGAAGCCAGGCTCAGCCGTGGATTTCTTTTGACTTTGGTATGGAGGCTGACATGAGTGACAGCAGAAGCGGGTTATCAATCCTCTGAGCTGGTCTCTCACTTCAAAGTGTTTTCAGCCCCATACAGCTCTCCTGCTGGGGCCAGTTTGGCATTTCTCTGCTCTTTCTCTCTGGGGTTGTAACATAAATAAAGCCCCACTGAAAGTCCACCAGCTACTTAAGCTGTCAAGGTCTTTACCAATTACTGTCACAACGTGGTGTGTGCAACACAAAAATATGTTCTCCCTGTATAATAGCCAACAGACTCTGTACAAGGCAAAGACTGAGCAGATGAAGATGGAGCTGTAGGTCGTTGGTGACAAGGCATTGTGGGAAGCACAAACTCTGTCCAAAACCTCTTTAGATTTGTATAACTGAAAAATAGTTCCTTACAGGATTGTAGATCACGGGTAAGTCAGAGTAACAGAAGATAAAAACATCAAGTAAAGACGGATTATGTTCAGGTGTCTGCACGTCTTTAATTTAGGAAGAGACAGTATCTGAAAGCCAGGAGCTCTCAGCTTCAGGAAATGAAAAAGAAAAATGCAAACAAACCCCAGTTATGATCACATCTCACTTTCCAATCTCCTCTTTAGATTTATGGGGAAATATATGAGCAGAGAGCAGACATGTGGTAATTTATATCAGAGACAAGTCAGACAAATCAGTCCAGTCACAGTTTTATATCAGGACTCTAAATTTTGACATTGTGAAGATAAGCATGACGGGCCGGAAGCCCAACAGAGGCACCAGTATTTAGATCATATTCACTCACTCTGATGGGACTTCAAACACAATACTACGTTTGGCAAACTAGAGTTGCAGAGTTCCATGTCAAAGATAATTAGAAATACATAAGAAAGACACACACCCCTATCAGACAAATAAGCAAAGGTGACATCAGCAAGATCTGCTTCTTTTTGTTTTAATGACTCAAAATAAAGGCGTCGATAAAACAGTTGACGAAGCAGATTTTTTTTATTCCTTGTCTTCATCATGACTTTTTTCCTTTCACTTAACAATGCACAAATATTCACTTTGATAGTTTCTCAACTGTGTGTGTGGGTTTTTGTTTTTTGTTTTTTTTACCTGAATTTGAAAATAAGTTGGACCTTCTGCAGATATCATTTTTCATATTCAGCCTCTGAGTCTTCTGGCACATTCCATTGTTCCATTCGTGTGTGGAAAAAAGATTTCTTTCAGATTTCAGAGGAAGTTCAGGTTTAATGGTTTGGTAAACAAGTCACTTTACATTATCTTTTTAATGTGGGACATTGACCCAGACCATGACTGGCCTGAAACTAGAGAAGCCTCTTTCTTGCTTTGATAAAATCACTAACTACACCACCGGTTGAATGACGTTAAAATGCTTTTACTTTGCAGGTGTGGTTCCAGAATCGAAGGGCGAAGTGGAGGAAGAGGGAGCGTTTTGGTCAGATGCAGCAGGTCCGAACTCATTTCTCTACAGCTTATGAGCTGCCTCTTCTGACACGCCCTGAGAACTATGCACAGGTACAAACATCTCCTCCACACAGGCTTAGCACTGGGTATTTTGCTTATTGTATATAAAAGTTCAACTGATTCACAATGTTGTTTTTTCACCAAAATCTCAGATTCAGAATCCTTCTTGGATCGGTGGCAGCAGTGCAGCGTCCCCTGTGCCAGGTTGTGTTGTGCCCTGCGACACTGTGACTCCCTGTATGACCCCTCACCCCCACTCGGCCAGTGGGATGTCTGATTTTCTGGGTGTGCCGAGCCCTGGAGGTCACGTGGGACAGGCTCACATGGGGAGTCTGTTTGGAGGCTCACCTGGCATGGCCACAGGCATCAACACGTATGATCTCAACATGGACCCTGACCGCAAGTCCTCTAGTATCGCCACTTTGCGCATGAAGGCCAAAGAGCACAGTGCAGCCATATCCTGGGCCACATGATGTGTTGATACCTGCTGGACGGGGAACCCTTCAGACCCCTGAAATTTCTAAACTAGCCCAGCAAAAGGTGAGAGGGCGCTAAAATCGACAACATAAAAAGGCAACAGTGACTACCTTCTTAAATGTTGCAATAGAATGATTATGCAAATACATGGAGGAGTGAAGATTAAATGAAGAGAAAACAAGAGATTTGGCCAGATAAGTCATGTGGTACTGCCAAAGTGGGTTGATGGAGCTTTGTGGAAGACCTGATGAGAGGTGATGCTGTACTGTAGAGAAGGATTCGAAGTGTAGTACTGAAACTAAGTATTAGTTGAATTATTTCAAAGAAATCCATGCACTTATCTCTCTCTGTTTGTTCAGTGCTCCCAGTGTCATTGTATTCTCTGTGCAGGTGCTGTTTTACTCTTACTTTGTTATTTAAAACTGTAAGTGTTATTGTGTTTTTCCTTTTAATCATTTTGTTAGTGGTTTTGATTAAAACATTGTTCAACAAGCACCCTTAAAACTGAAATGTACTTCTTATATGGCAAGTATTATTAAGGCAGTCTTTATCAGCATGAGCACATGCAGAATTCATGCCTGCGTTTATAAAAATTGTTTATAGACATCTTATCTGTTATATTATGGGGATTCTCAGAAGGGTGTGCAGATTCAATGACTATAGAGGTGGTTCTACACTCTGTCATTTAAAAGTCAAACAGATGAAATATGGTTTGTTTTAGTGTGGTCAGGGTGAGAGATCCACCTGCTGCACTGCCTCAGCCTGCTGATGGCCGGAGCCAGAGGAAGGATGGTGGAGGAAGTGTGGGTGTGTGGGAGTATGAGAGGGGCACAGCAGGCCTGCTGGCCTCAGGGCTGAAGAGCCTGGGAGCGCCAGCCTCCAAACAGAGCCAGCTCTGTTTTCTCCAAGTGGACATGCCCGTGCCCTTTGCATTTCCAGTCTCAGAGTTTCACAGAGAGAGAGAGAGAAGTGCCTACTAGTCAGTCAAAATGCCAGAAATAACACCAAAAGCAGCAGCAGCCACCTTTGAAACAGAGGAGGCTGGTGGAGATTACACACAGAGTGTTGACACTTGGAAACACTGAAAGGATGTCAGTGTTCAAAAGCCTTTTCTGGACTCGGGCGAAGTCAGTCTCACCTTTGTCTGCCTTTTGCTGAAAGGTTTGACCTGTAAATGGCCAAAGAGCAGCACTGACAAAGAAATCTAACAGATTTATGCTCAATAACTTCATCAAATATATCTCTGGATGATGGATGGTGGTATCCAAACTTAGGAAATGAAGCAGCAGGACATGTCTATGACAGTGTCACAGCCAAAGTAATAACAAGACTGGATCACCAAACTAAAGATGTCCAGGGGCTCCAGGGGACCCTAGTCTGTTTAATGACCAGTCATTTGATTCATCTATTTTGTAAAGACGTTTCCAAATCTTGCTGTTTATTTATATTGGGCTAAAGTGGCGCACAGTCCTAAATACAGTTTATTAACTGTAAATCACCATCAACAGACATCTGGGAGTAAGTTAATCGTTAATATACTCCAGCACGGGAGTAACATAATAAGGCTGCCATCTACATTCTGTGCTTTGTGTGAGTTGTGCTTGATGATACATTTTACTCCATGTTCATTTCTATCATCACCTGGAACAAATTTTTGTGTTTGTGGGGAGTAAAAACTAGTTATACTGAGCTACAAACCATTAAAAATGACTCTGACTCCAGAATCACATCCATACCAAAGAGGTCCAAAGATTGAAATACTGTATCTGAAAGCTGTCTTTATTTTTGTCCCGGCAACTGCCTCCTCCAGTGACAAAAATAGCAAATGAGTTCATGCTTGTTCTTTTGTTGAGCGGGGCTGATTTGGGCTGAAAGCATAACAAAAGGTTTTGTTTCAGAAAGCAAACCTGATACTCATAGCACACCTCCAGGCAGAGGAACCGCTGCCGCTTTCCTTAACCTGAACCACATTGGTTGCCCTTCTGGGCAGGTAGGAGAAGAAAAGGCTAAAACCTGTCAGCAGAGCAGATCACCCTGAAGTCATCCAAATTACATCCAGTTTTACCCTTCGCTCTAAATTCAAGGCATGTGCATAATTTTGACTGCATAGTACACGACTCAAAACTGAGAGGATCTCCTTGGAAATGTGAACATAGGGCCCCCTTCGCTCTGGCTGAGGGGTTGGACGGAGGGCGAGCCGTGAGGGCGTTTGCTGTGTTCCGGTGTTCTGGGAAAAGGACAGTGCACACAGCTGCGCTCAGGGGGTAAATGCAAAACAAACATGCCTCACACATGCTTCCCCCTCAGCTGTCATGGCTCCGCTTTCAAAGATCTTCCCCCCTCCTCACCCACCTCAACACACACATACACATCGCACTGGGCCTCTCCCTTAGCTGACTTCCACCACGTCCACTGGTCCAAAGCTGCAGCCTCCATCAGAGCGGCTGAGGCTGTCGGGCTTAAGGGGGTGAGGCGTAGACACACAACCAACCCAGGAAGGCTTTTTAATTATCACTGAGCCGTGTGGAAGCTGCAGACTGCAGTATAGTGTGTCAGGACAGACAGGGCCGTCTGTCTTCTGCTCAGTTTAATAAAGCTGGCTCACAATGTTCAACCATCCAGTAGCTCAGGTTTACACTTTACATACTCTGTTTACCATTTTTTCTTTATTTCTTTATACTTAATTTATGCTTCAATAATTTTACTTTGAAGCATCCCGGTGATTCTGTCTCGGCTGGGGTTGAACCACATTTAATATTATTTCTTTTTACCCCCTAAAGCTGCACATGAAGCTTGAATTTTTTTCTACACTCACAAAGATTACTAATGCAAGATTGGCTTTATATGAAAAAGCTTATCCTCCTGTATGCTGCATAACTTGGAGTGATGTTATCCACCTTTCTCATTTTCTAGTACTACTGAAGCCATACAATCAGTATAGGAGTAATTATATTATGAATATGTGTGCTGTTGCGTGGATGTACAATTTTGTGCATGCAAAATTGGATGAAGTGTTAAAAGACTCTTAGAAATTTTACTAATTTGTTGTATTGTTTTATTTTGTGAGAATTACCGAGCATTTGAGTGTATCACTTCTCATTTTTTTTAAAAATTTTGTTTGAATATTGTTTCCTTCTTGATATGTAATTCGAGTTTCAAAAATAATGTTTATTTCATTTTTTGTGGCTTTAAGCTTTTTGTTTGAAATGACTTTATGAATTTTTGTTTGTGTTTAATTAAAGTACAATAAGTTATTGCACTTCACTTGAACTGGTATTTGTACATGTTTGAAGCACAAAACATACAGATTTTGAGAATTTTCTGTGACTTATTCCCTTAGTTTCCTAACAAACAATATTCAGAGCAGTACGGAGAATTTAGATACCACTTGTCACTTTTAGACTGAAGAACAGCCTTTCTAGTCACATGATCAACACACTGACTGGCCTCAACTTGTGAGTAAAATTGCTGTTGCATTTGAAATCCTATAAAATGCAGTGAATCTCGTTTCATTGCACCATTCTGCCAAAATATTGTGTCATTCCCGTAGTCGCACATTTTGAAATCTATTTGCATTTCAGTCTCTTTGAAGGGACACAGAGTGCTGAAATGAGATCGCACAACCCACAAGAGTATCATAATAATTGAAGTTGACAAAAATACGAACTGCGCCCTTTTGAACTGCTGACATTGAACAGGGTGGATTAAGCAGCGTATATTAACAACAGGTGACAGGCTGGAGGGAACAGTGGATTGGCCGACTGACGGAGGGTCTGCTGTTGACGTGCTCAGGCTGGAGTAAAGGCATACGTCACCTCACGAACATATAATGGGGAAAAACAAACAATAAAACTCTAAGAGCTGTTAATGCTCTCTTTATTTGTCATGTATTACAAAGTCATATATATGTACAAACTGTACATAAACTCAGCCAAAACATCAAAACTGTTTCAATGATCTAAAATAAAAAAAAGGCTAATTAAAAAAAGGCCAGAGGGAAATGTTATGTCCAAAAACACGGCTCTCCTTGTTAACATAAGCTTAAATACTGAATGTTAAAAAACTACAGAACAGCATTATGATCATAAACATCTAAAAGGAAGAAAATAAAAACATTGCACTCATATTTACCAGCTGAAGGATACAAGGGAAATGTTTTAAATGGACATACGGATGCCAAAGAGCACCAACGGTTTTCAACACAAAACACAAGACAGACTCGCAAAGGTAGAAAAAAAACATTACAACTCAAAATGTTCCAGTAGCTCAGAAACACTTTTCATCAGCAGTTCCCCACGTTAAAAAATAAACAATTTATGATACCAACTTTGTATAACCGACGTTGAGCCATTTACTGTACATTATATCTTAGTGTCCATGCTGTGTATTTCATCACATTCAGTTAAAGTGTACACCGATGACAGTGAATTCTTTATGGCATGTAAATTAAAAAGGCATTTACTTTTTTTCTCCTTTGTACAGTGCAGCTAAAAAAGAAAAAAAAAAACAAGTATTAGACCTTTGAAATCCTAGTTGGAATAGAATAAATTATGACTAATTTACAGCACTGCTGCAATATATTTATATACTGTATATACACTGTATACACTGATTCAAGAGCAGCTGGAGACCTGTTTCCAGCTCCACAACAGTAACAGAGGGTCCACACGCTTCCTATCATTTATCAAACATCCGACTCAGTGTCCTTCCAAAAGCAGTTTGGAATTTTTGGCATCTTATTTATGTTGGTACTTTTTTTCCTTTGAAAAAAAAAAAATTAATTCAGCACAATAACAACAGGAAGAGTTTCAGGCAATGACATTAAAAACTTCTCTACTGGAATCAAACATAAAATAAATCAACATAAAAATCTAATAAGGGTGTGCTGAACAGTCTGGGTTTGTGCTGCTGCAGTCTGATGTCTGATGATCCGATATAAAAGACGATATCTGTGGCAAGTCTGGGCTGGTTGAGGCTGCGCTGAGGTCCAGACATCTGCTGCAGACTGGTCAGAGGCTGCCGATGTTGGGGAAGCTCTTGAGTTTCTCTGGGAAGTCGTCTTTATAGAGCACTGGGTCTGCACGGTGTTCCACGACCTTCAGGGGCATTGTTCCAAAAACGGAAGCAAACTTATTGATGCACTCAGATCTGTGGACGGAAACACAATGGACAATGGTTGTTAGTGGTATTACAACTGTCAGATTTATGTGTTAGTTATTCTATAATGATGTCACATTTTTTCCTTTACAATATTCAAGGTTCATACACATTTTTCAAGGTCAAATTCAAGCACTTTTAAGGGTAAGTTTTAAATTTTTCCAGCACAGCACCTTTTCGCTGTGGTAAAATACATATCTACAAGAATTCATATACTCATGATTATTTTTTTCACTTTTTATCACGATGACATACATTGTATTATGCAATAAACATCTAAAATGATGTTTCATAATAGCAGAATGTTTAGAAATTAAAGGGGAACACAAAGTCCTTTCCAAAAAAAGGAAAGCTACATGGTGTTCTTCAGGTACATTCACACTGAGCCAAAAATTAAGATAAAAATGAACCTGGAGTCGAGCTGAGAACACCCGCTCATTTTCTTAATTTTTTTTCTTTTTATTTTTCAAAATGCATCACCTCTCCTTAAGTAGCTTGAGCTTACCTGGCAGTTAGTTACTATTAAAAATAAAGAAAGAAAGAAATCAGTTATAATTGCAGACACTTAAACTAAAAAAATTCAAGCACTTTTCAGACCTTGAAAACACAATATTGAAATCCAAGCATTTTCAAGGATTTCAAGCACCTGTACGAACCCTGAATGTAACAGATAAAAAGTAAGTAAGTGAAATGCATGAAAAAAAAACAAACAACAAAAGACATTAACTACACAAAACAAGTGATTCCATTCCAGTCATTTAATCTTTTTCTACATGCGAAGTATCGTACCTCTCAACCATGTGTGTCTGATCCAGCGACAGTCCATCAATGGCAGTGCACTCAGGACACTTGAACTTTTTCCTGGGGGTCACCTAAACAGAAGCAGAACAAAATCACACCACTAACGTCAACTCATTTTAACTGTATGTTAAACGTCAGTTGCCCAGACAGACGCTAATAAACTGTCCAGTGTGATGAGGAATAATTAAATCTTTAAATCTATAGGCAGGGTGGCGAGGGGGAAGAGGGTTTCTGTTTTGTTTTCAGGAACCTGTTTTACATGGATACGCAGGCGTATGGAAGTGTGCAGCCTGTGATTTGATGGCAGGGTGTGTGTGAGCCCCAGTGAGCTTAGGAAAACACACTGCGAGGGGGAGTGCCAGTGAGTGACACCCAGATAAGGGAGGTTAAGGCCAGGCTTTAGCCCGGGCCCCTGCACCTGGGCAAAGTCGATAGGATGAGGAGGGGGGAGAGGCAGTCAAGTAAAAGGGTGAGAACTGATCAGACCCAGAGATGCTGGTCTGTTCTGTCAGACTCAAGGCACCCAGACCAGTCCCAGCTATGAATGTACCTTTATGGGGGCTTTGCCGGTGATGTTCGCCACCAGGAAGTTCATGGCAATATCTTCACAGTTCATGTGAGCATCCACCCAGTTCTTGATGTCTCCAGGCATCTTATACGTGTACAGATAGTTGAAGTACTGAAACACAAACAAATTCAGAGCAACACATGAGTGTGGAGTGTTGTTGTAGATAAAATTCAGACATCATCTATTATGTGCATGAATGCAATGACTGTGACACAATGACCTGAGAATATGTAGGAGGAAACCAGGAAAGAGCTTTGAACTAATGTGAGTGTGAGCTTTTAAGTGAAAGGGAGATAACACCGCTTTACCTACGACATACCAATCATTTATCACTCTAATCTTTTCAGCCTACAATCCTTCATGAAGCAAAAACAGAGGTCTACAGGAAAATCTCCACGCAGTTTTGCAAGCTTCTTTTCCTCCCATAGACACACACACACACACACACACACACACAAGACAGTTTCCTTGTTGTTGGTAAGCAGCAGTGCCAACATTCTACTATTAATCTCCACCTGAACTTCATGTGACAGAGGCAGGGTCAAAGATTAAGCAGCCAAAATCGACATAATGCGAGCCAGGTCACCTTGTGGTAGAAGGCAGCTCCGGTCAGAACCATGGAGACCTCGTTCGTCCACTCAGATTCATATTTCCACTTTCCCATTTCGTGGTCCCAGAGGTGGAGCCGGCCCGGGTAACCCACCAGTCTGTCGGGGAACTCCCTCCATACCTGGAACCAAGGACAACAATGAAAACAGAGTTAGAAGCCACAGTTTACACTCAAAGATGAATGAAGCATCGTGGAGTATCTTGAAAATGCTATACAAATAAAATGTATTATTATTATTATTATTATTATTGTGAAGTGTGTATTTAGAACATATTTGCATTTGTGACCGAGATGAAAATTTCATCTGATGTAACTACTGGTAGTTAGAGATAAATATGTTTTCTCTTACATGCAGCTGTACTTCTACTGAAAGCAAAAAACACTGTCATGTAGTCAGTCAAACAGACAGCTCAACTGCAGTGTCCTGCCTCTAATTCTGTGTAATTATCCTTAAACTGAACATAATTTTATTAAATGGCTCCTAAATGCATTCAGGTGAGTGTGCCTGGCAAAGTGGGACACGGCAGGTATGTGGGCATGGAAAGCATCAGCTTCAGACCTGTCATCGTTCTTCACACATCAAACACTCAGTGGAGAACGAGACCCTAATCTGCCTGAATGACTTTAAACTCCAGGATCAACTTGAAACGGTCCCCTTCATTACCTGCCATCCGACAGAGGATGGAAAAGTCCCGTCAAGGTTAGGGTTTTTTTTTTCTCACCTCGTAGCCAAACTGTAGCTCGTCAGATGTCAGCATGATAATGTCATCGTCAATTGCTAGCACAGCTTCGGTCTCAATCTCGTCATAGGGAAAGAAACGGTTGCTCAGCTTGTTCTCTTTGGTTCGTACAACTTTTAGAGGGACGCTGATTTTTGGCCAAAGTGATTCTGCAAAAAATAGAACAACGCAACAAAAAACATCACACAAGGAGCTTATCAGACATAGAACTAAAAGAATCAGCCAATATCTAAGGAGATGGTGAAACAAAACAACTTTAAACAACATACAATAAATTATTTTACAGACAAATCTTGGTACTTTTAAGATTTTTAAATACAATTTGATCGTACACACAGGGTATCTACAGGTTTGAAGAGACCAAATTGTCTTTTTAAGATATTTTTGTTGGCATCTTTTATCAAATGTAAGATCTTTCATTCACAAAAATAACAGTACAACAGGCCCATAGTTATTGGCTTGAACCAGTCTTAACTGTTTCAATCCAGCTAATGTTACATTTACATTTCTCCATTACTAATGTTTTTTTTACTGATGGTCACGCTGCTACAGCTCATACCCCTGAACCCCTCCACACATGAATGACTGTTGGTGGCTCCAATCATTCCCATTTCTGTTACGATAAAATGTTACACACCACTTACAAAGATTTCCGAAGCAAATATAGAATAATCATTTCTGGTATTTGTGGAATTTTTAAGAACATTCAGTGACAGATTGAAGGGTTAATCATCAATTTTATGGATAATTAAGGCCCTGATTCAGGACAATCACATTTAAGACGTTTTCAAGCTTTTTAGGGAGCTGCAGACACACTGTACACCATTAATTCCAGTCATTTTAAGGGTTGACTAAAAATATGAGTATGGACACTATTAGCGTTTAAAATGCCTTTAGGATTATGAGTCATTCAACATGGACAGAGACATCTGAAGCTGTCTTGGTGAATCTGGCAGTTAAACTTCACTCACTGAATCCCGTCACTGGTATCACTATGCTAACCTCAAGCACGTGCAAATCTAACCACACTTCAGTTCTTCATGAGGCAGATCAACAGCGTGTTTTTTCAGGGGAACATTTCAAAGACCTTGGGTAGTGTCCATGGCACGGACTATGGCACAGATAGATCATACAGAAATGTGTCCCCTCATTAATAGTGTAACAGGGTCCTGGCAGACTATGAGAGGGGCTGCAAGTTGCCCTAACCACGTCTGAAACCTCCTGTCAAAAGCTATTGTCAGGAAAGCTGCTATGTTAAATGCAGAGTTTCTCCTTTCACTCCGTTTATGCTGCCGTCATTTCTTCTTTCATTTCCAAGTGTACCAGGCCCAGCAAAAATTGCAGAATTGTTGTGCAACATTAGCAGCAAACTGTACAATATCAAGTCTAACAATTACAAAATCTAATAGTTAATTGATTACTTTCATCCATTAGGCTTTTTGGGTGGAACCACAGGTATATATAATTATGTCAATACAATATGAAAGTTATTTAGCAGGTTAAAAAACAACTGATGTGAGAACAGCAGCTTGTGAACACATCAGATGGAGGTTTGGTGTGAATCCGGTAGATATCTGCCCTCATACCGGGCTGAGCCACATGAGTCTGACCTGTCAGTGGCCCCTTGTTAATTCTAATGGGTCACAAAGCTCCAGCCAGGTGCCGCTGATTCCTCTAATGAAAAGGCAACTCAGCCACGAGGGAGCACTTCAAAGTCGTCTCATTACTTCATTACATTAGCCGAGTTGTTCAGCACCAGGACAGATTTAATTCCTGGTGAAGAACAGTCTCCGTCTGGGTTAAGCCTCGAGTCGGGTAAGATACAGCGAATGGGTGTATATACTTAATTGCCATATTAAGGCAAACAATTACAGTGTCGGGTGCGATAAATTACAACTAATAGGAGCTTGTCCTGACAGATATCTGATGGACTGCTACTGGCAAAGTCTTTTCACAAACTAAACAACTGTGACAGAAAAAAAACAAGACACAGGATGGGTAAAAAAAAAAAAAAAGATTTACTGTTCAGCCAGAACTGACGCATACTGATGTATTTTTGTGTGTATACTAGCATAAAACAAGGCAAAAATAATGAGTCAGTACTGGCTGAATAGTAAATATATTTATCACCTGTCTACGCATTGCATATATTCTGTATAGATACTGTACTTTTTCTGTATACCACATGAACACCTCAGCTTTGATACAATCATTTGTCACTCTTTTGTGTTTGAGGGCAACATGTTACAGAGCTGGAGAACCCTTTCTTCACTCTCGGAAAAGCCAGAGAACCAGGGCTCCAGCATTCAGCATGACATGACAGCTTTTATTCTGGAGAGATGGGATTTGGCTGCTCTTGCCATTATCACTCATCTGTTGTACATCAGAGGCTCCACTTCAGGCCTTAAAACCACCATGGCAGGAGCAAAAAATGGGGAAAATTATTCCCACTCACAAGATGTTTCTGGGTGAATTTAGTGGTGCCAGTATCTTACTACACTTGTAGCACTATTTTCCATCATTTTTTTTTTTTTTAAGTCAAACAGGTGTTTATGCAAAAATAAAACAAAAAAAACCACGTTTGCACATACAAGTCAATCATTCAGTTAACATTTACATCATCTTACTTTATAGTAGTATTAGGAGTGAAGTTACAGGCTGGTGTAGCTAATGTAAATCAGTCAGTTTAGAGGAAACATAGCATGATTGATGTGTTTAGAAAAAACATACATATAAGAAACATATTTAGGATAACAGCACTGCAGCCTCAACCTCCAAATGGTGTAAGTGTAAATAAGGCTATAACAGAATTAGTTTTGGCTATGAATACAACTGACATTTGACAAGAAATACAACCGTACTATTGAAAAGCTTCAGAAATATTGTTTTCTTTAGATTCAACCTTTGTATAAAGAGTTTATATGAATGTGGAGTATCTTTTTTTTAAATCATCTTACTTATCTTCCTTTTTTTTTTTTATCTTGTATTTATAATTTACAAGAGAGACAACATCTACCGGCAGAGAACTCCTTGTATGTGTTTACATACTTGGCAAATACAGATAGTTTTGATCCTGACTGTACTCACCCTCAGGAGGACTCTTATTCTGGTTATTCCACACCACCAGCAGTTTGGCCAAACTGGGCACTTTGGAGATTTCTGTGATGACCCGGAAGAGACTCTCCACACGATCATATGTCAGTACCACTGCTGTGAATCCAGGTGCTCTTGGTGGAATAAGTGGCAGGAACAGGGGACTATTCACACTAGACCACTTCTATACAAACAGAAAACAAAGACACCAAAATGAGACATCAGCTGTTAAGATAAAAATAAAAACACAACTCTTGAATCCTGAAAACTACTGCTCAGTTGGCCCCTCATCTTCTGTCACCCTCATCTGTCATGTTTTCCATGATTTAATGCACTATAATAGTGATTCACTGGACAGTGAGGTCACCTGCTGTAATTTCCAGATGATGGTTTTTATTACGGAACAAGAATCATCCAATAATGTCTCTGAGGGCCTAACAGAAGCAAAGCAGTCTATGCTGAAAGCCTCCAGTCAGACACTGACCCAGAACACCCGAGCAGTCTCACAGGAGTAGTGGTACTAAAGGACAGTTAAGAGGAAAAACTCATTCATACACAAAACTACCTAAATAGTCTACTGTACTACTTGGTGACTGAAACTACTTACAGATTAAGAAGTACAGGTGTAATTGCAGGGTTGTCAGGTATACATAGCGGCTGCCTATTGTCATATGGAACTTGGCTTTTCTCTCAGTGTTCCTCATAAAAATCGCCTGTAAAGCCTGTGAGCTACACTGACTCCAGCTCAGATCAAGTGACATTTTCTACAATGCTAGTGAAAGGCATGAATTCTAATGCTATGCTATGTGTACTGTACACCACAAACTGCATTCCTAAAGCTCCCTTAATTTGGACTAGAATGGCACAAAAACTCAAAATGTTAGTGTGCACCCATAGTTTAACTTTCTTCTCCTTTCTCATATCTTTATTTTATCAGACACAGCCATAGCACTGGTAAATGGTGGATCTTTACCCATAAGACTACATACATTTCATCAAAGGCTGCCACCCTGGTTACAGTGACAGTCAGTCTGTAACACTGAGTCTGTGGGCTTCTTGATGTACATATAAACCCTGTCTCTGCTCCGCTCCCAGGTGGCCACAAACACACAGTGATTATGTGGCTCCTTCCACAGCATCAACACAAGTCTGTCAACAGAGACACAGCCACTGCCTTTTAAACATCAGTCACTCATCCACCAATAAAAAAAAAGAAATCGCTTTACTGGCAAGTGGAAACTTCCTTGCAATTGTTGTAACGTCGTCATACGAGCGGTGGAGGAAATAATTAAACTAACACATACACCCAGCACAGATGCATTAAAACCGAGTAAAAGAAGCAGAGACCGCTTAAGTCATTTGTAAACCAAGATAAATTAGAATAAAAGAAAGCCACAGCTCAATGTGTCGCTGACAGATCTAAAGAGGTTAATTTGGTTTTTTATACAGTATATACTTTATATTTACACTAATGACGATGGGTTTTATTTGCTTGTTTGAACTCCTTCAATTCACTCATCCATTCACTTCACTATGTAGACTTTCTAAAACATAGACACTCACAATCATGAGTATTTGCAATAATTTTTTCATGTCTATAAACACTTCCACTGAAACAGATGCGCTTTTATAAAGAAGTTAAAACTCAATACATGTGTACAGATGTTTAAAGTATAGCAGATTTGTTTATGAATCTACTAATTATCCTCACATTATTTCTTTCAATTGAAATCCAATTTATACAAATGCTTGGGGCGAGCACTGCATTTTAACAAGCTGGTGATCTCACAGGTGATTCATTAACAGCCAACAAGAAATGGTTTTTAACACTTGAAAATCTACGAAGTCTGAGATGCCTCAACCTTACAACTCTGAAACAAAAAGCAGCTTGTCCCCTATTCTGAACCCCCCCTCCCCCCCTCCCCCCTCCACAGGCACCAGCAAGCCTGAAAAATCTGCTTTCAATTACCAGCCTAAAGACTACAGGAGAAGGGGGAAAGAAAAATCTATGCCTGATTTATTTAGTGCTCTTCTATGTTCTTCTCACCATCCATTCACGGAACCCATCGAGAAAACACTTCATCCTCATCTCAGGCAGAAACGGCCAAAGGTCTGTATCCTGACATACTTAACCTCCGATGGGTCTGGACAAACCTTCAGTGCTGAGTGATACTGATATATCGCACCACAGGTTTCATACCAAAAACCAAATATTTGAGAACACCAAGTGTAACTTCTATTTAATGATGAACCTGCTAAGAGGAAAACACAGCTGAATATAAACCAATTACTGTAGCCTAAATGTGAAACACTTGTCAGATCTGTGGTAGTTTACACCAAAATAACCTGACTATCTGAACCTATTGTCAGCATTTCTAATGCGGGGGCACATGCATACATATGAAAACATGCAAAAATACAACTATTTATCTACTCTCATACACTCACACGCGAATGCCAGAAAGCCACAGGCAAAAGATGGAGGAGACTTCAGATCAGACTGGGCTGATTAACAGCTCCTGAGAGATGGTCGCCCAGCCAGGCTGTCTGCAGCCACAAACTCTGAGAACCACAGGGATGCTAAACACACACACTATTCTTCACATTCAGTGTACTCTCTACAAACACAATGACTCAGACATGCAGGAACTTATTTTTCACCACAACGGAGGCATCCTCCTAGTTCATAACTGCTGACGCAAACTGACTGCTTCAGAACTTGCTGGGTTAATACCAAACTGTGAAGTGTGGAGCTTTAGAGAGAGGGCAGGCATCTACAGTTACTACCAGAGAGTCTGATTTACATCATCCCTTGTGTAGGGCACAATAGTCTGCACACCTTTCCAGATATGGATATTGAAACTACTTTTTATTATGACCAAACCTCCTGAATTTATCTTTACAAAAAGACAAATACAAAAGTTAAAAGGCTGTACATTGCAGCACTTGCAAAATATGTTTCAATATCGAGTTCAAACAGTTACGCACCACTACAGGTGGGTTGTTCCACTGTTCATATGTGCGTGCAGCATAAGGGTAGATGCGGTCATTGATGATCTGGAGTGTTGTTAATCCAATAGCTTTCATGGAGCTGAAGTAGGCCTCCCAAAACCAGCGTGCCTAAAACACAAATCAGACAAAATTACATGAACACATGCAAACACAAAATGAACACTGCATGGTACCCAAAGCAGCCTGCACGTTAATCACATAACATGTTTCTGTACAACTCCAAAAAATTATTTTACTGAAGGTGCAGAAAATGCACAAATGGAAAGATCAGTACCTTGTTGAAATTGGTTAAAAAAGGTTGTAAAAAGTTTTAGAAAAAACAAATGCCAGTGTGACTTCAAAGCTGTTTTTTCCTCTGATCCACGTCTATCAATACATTTTTGTAGCCTTTCCAGGCATCTTGACCTTCAACAACACTTTTTCAAGTCTTCTGAAATCGTTCTGACTTTGCCTGTTTTACCTCACCAACTGTTTGATGTGAATACCAGAATTTATTAATAACTGATCTTAATCTGTATCTTAGATCTCATCAGCTGGAAACACCCAGCTCCAGCTGCCTGCATTCACAGCTCACTTTGCAGAACTCCTTTGTCCTTTTTTTAGTCACAAGGGAAAACATAAATAAGAAAATGTGGTACTTTTGACTTATGGTTATGGACAAAATGCAGATAAGATGAACTGTAAAAAGTCTTTTCACAACCTACACATATGATTTATGTACGTTTTGAAGGCTCAGGGTAGAAGTATCAACCATGACATATGAGTCCAGCCCCTGTTGCCTCCTGCAGGTCCTTTCCCTTGGCCCCTATTCGTTAAACTTCAAGGGACAGTTCAGAGGCGAGAGAAACCTATAACAGTTAATGAAGCTTCAAACAACACTGTCTACTGCCAAAAGCTACGGTACTACACTGGTCTGACTCCACCCCACTGGGTCCTAAATGACTTGTAATTCCAAGGAAAGGGTGTGAATATTTTTGTGTACAAATCTGTGCTGCTTTTCATTCTTGTCCCATATTTGATGCACCAGTGTGCACTATTTTCTGATGTGTGTGTCCTGTGTATAACAAAGGCAGCCCCTGCTAGCCCATGACCATGCCTAAGCACAGCCAATATGGGATGTCATGCATTAGAGATGTAAAACAACACAAAAACAGCATTTATTTTTATAGAAAGGGTGAGGAGAATCCAAAAAGACTTTCTAGTCTCAGGGGGGAATCCCAACGGCCCATAAATCAGCCAGTGATGAAAGTTTCTTATCCGGCCGGGAGGACGCAAAAAGCAAACTGTGCTGGCCTGAGGGCTCATCCCACCACCCTCCACCCTCTTCCAGCGCCTACAGGAATTTTTATGAGCAGGGAAGAAGAGACTTTTCCTGTCTTGAAAGACGGGACTTTGTACTGCAGCATCCAGCCTAGAACCATGGTCTATTCTCCTTTCCTGATTGATGTCATGTATGAAACATGCGGCAGTTCAAATATTAAAAACAACTTTGACCCAGTCTACAAGCTAACCGCAATTTATTCATGAATGAGAAATATTAGTTATGTGAACGGGAACTGGCAATGTGCTGCAAAAATTGAGAAATAATAAAAACAACCACACGAGGGTTAGATACTACAGATCTGGATTACTTCTCAATTTTTGTAGTAGACCTGAGTATTCCTCTGTCTTTGAGATCAGAGAAGTCACAAACAGCTTCTGGTCTTTAACAGTCTGAATTGTTAAAATAAAAGGTCAAAGTGTGATCAGACTCCGTTTAGAGCACAGTAGTCTGCATCACTTTCTTTAATGCAGTGGAAGTTGTCAAGTGCCTGACAGATGATTCATCCTATAGAGCAGAATTGGCAGGCAGTGAGCTGTGGACAGAACCAGGCAATCATTAGTGTATTTGACATAATCAAAAACAGCAGTGGAACCAGGTCTGTTTCAACCATGCAAGCTGCTCACTGGGAATATTATTTTGCTGAAGATTTATTAGCAGTTTGCTTTTCACTGTGATCAGTCCCTTGCTTATACACTCAAATTATTTATTGTAATTACCTGATATCCCAGGTGTAATTCAGACCTTATTAAAATGTCTAAATTAAAAGCTGGTGGGACTAGGGTTCAGAAGACAGCAACTGAGGACATGGCCTTAGCAGCAGGGTTCGTATGAGATTACACAGCATTGCTAGCAAGGCTACATAAGGTAGTGGTTTGGTGGATTACTAACTACTCCAATGACATGTGGTTCTACACTTCATGCAGTGTTAGAAGCCAGAAACAAATGCACAACACAGGGCTGTACCGTGTTCTCTTCTGTTCTTCTATTCCAAAATTAACTGTGAGTCGTGATGTTTTAATTCCTGATTTGTGAGAGTAACAAATGACCTGAGAAATCTGATGGAAAAACCTTGGTGGTAAATCAATGAGATCAAATCAGCACCATCAAATGGTTCAAATTAAGATGTCTTTACTGCATGACTTACTAATCAAGAGGCCACATTAATTACCATCCCAAAGGGCAAGGGTCCTTAGTCTGTGTAGCATCTCCACAACATTAATAAATAAACAAAAAGACACAATAGTCCCAATCCATGTCTCACATCTTAGAACTGGTTTAGCACCTTTTTGGAGTCATTAACTAAATGGCCTACATGTGGTGTGAAATCAACTCTGAACTACTGAAAACAAGTTGCCTGCAGTGTCTGAATGAAAGTTTAAAAACAGTAAACCGAGTTGTGGCCATTAAAATTTAAATATAAATAAAAAAGGTACAAAAGGTTAAAACCCAAATTGCTGTTCAACCATAAATGTAGATGCCTGCTGTGGTCAGAGAGAAAAAAAAATCCATATAGGATATAAAAACTTGTCACTCCATCATGACCCCTACCACTAAATAACAATCACTACTAATTTGAAATCTTCAATCAGAAAAAATGGCATGTTTTGCTTTTTGCCTATTAAAACAATCACAGTTTTCTATCCAGAAAACATTACTAGTCTTAGCTCCTGAGGCTCTTAGAAAGGACAGCTCTATTGTATGTTTTTGTCTTCTGATCTATATCAAATAAAATTAAAATGAGCTGCCACAAGTTGTATGGTTCTCCCTTTGAGGTACCATCTATGTAGCACATATGTAAGCATAAAATTCTGACCACATGGGAAAAAACAGAGATGGGGTAAAAGCAAAGACTGCTGAGCCCTCTGCTGGTCAATTTAGTGAAACTCTTATCAGGAGTACGGAAGCTATGCTGTAATAACAGCTTTATGCATTTAGTTTCTGAGCACTACCAACTAGAAAGACCTTTAAACAGTGTTTGGGTGTGCTAACCAAAAGTCAAACAGCATTCACACACATCATGAAAAAGTGTACTCAGCTTCATTTCTGTCCATTTATCTTGTTAAAACTCTGGTCTACTCAGAACTACAGATACGGCACAATACACCCAGCACCCCCCAAACGTCGTGACCAAGCCATAGTACTATAGACCTTGTAGGGTGTAATCCAACCCTGAGCCTGTCTCTGAGCCCTTAGTCTAAAATGCATGTTTGGCCGGTGTAATTGGTAAATGGATGTAGAGTTGATATAAGGGAATGAGGAGCAGCTGAACTGGTGCACTCCTCTCACTGCTGCTTTAACATTTGTTTACTGTGGCTCAATGAACCTATCAAATAGACAGAGAATGAGCCATCGAGGATGCGTTTCAATTGAGCTTAAATCAACATAGTTAAGTCTTCTGAGGTTTATTAAATCTATATTTCAGACTTCAGAAAGCGGGGTAATATCCAGAGTGTACACATGTCTCACATACTGGACTGCAGATACATCGCTGACATGGAATGCCCTTTCTTGTTCAAAACCAAAAATACTTACATAGGGAATGTTTTCTAAATGTTACCTGTCTTTGCATCTCCTCCACTTGTCTGTGAGGAATACTCTTTAGAATGGTGTACATTTCTGAGAGTTTCTCCTCTGGAATAACCACAGATGCCCTGAAAAACATTAGCATAAAACAAGAAAACTGACAAAGGAATATGATGAACCCCACTGAATGTTTTTGATTATCTCTCACATACACATACCTTTTCCAGTCGAGCACTTCAGAGAAAGGTAATATGTAGGAGTCGGCAAGGATGACAGGCACGCAACCAGCCTGTAGGACATCACTGAGGGCTGCTTGACCTAAACGCGCTCCTCGCAAAACCACACAGAATGAAGACTCCTGTAACACACATGAAAGTGTTAATCTGTAATGTGGCGTTGCAGAAAAACACTTGATTTAAAGCTAGACATTTTCACCATTAGAAGAAATGCTTTGGTAGTGTTACCAATTTCTTTGAAGTTTTAGTTTCATCCTCCCATGCTGTATTTTTGAATTAACTGACCGTAGTTATGTTGTATAGCTACTGTGGATTTATCATTAACATGTTTTTTTTCATCAAAGTCATAAAGAGCAATGCATTCAACAAGAAAACTGCATTTCAATAATCTCTGCACTTCATGATTTTTTACTGCATCATGCTTTTCACCTGTAGGATCTGTGGGTAATCGTACACCTGGCCCTTGTAACAGCGTTTCCTAGCAGAAGCAGCTCCCTGAGAAAGGTTACTACACTTGTCAAGGAGGAGCAGTGCTTCTCCATTTTCTTCTTTCAAGCGCTCCAGCTCAGCTCGATACTCTCGGTGAATGGCGGTCTGAGAAGATAGAATGAAGTAGCGCCGTGGCCTGGGAGGAAAGGAAATACATACCCAATTATCAATTGTTTTACAAAATTCCTAAAGACCTGAATGACTACAATGAGCAGAATTTTAGTGTGATTGTAATATTAAGCTACAACTACTTTTGTCACAGCTTTTAAATGGTTTATCACCATTTATCATAATATTATCCTCTGAATTTAGAATTTTTCAGTGAAAATGAGGTATTTCCCTATATTTAATTCACTGTCACAGAAGTTCATCATAGCTCAGAGGAAATTCAAAGGTTATTGTATCAAAACAGAGAAAACTGAAGAAGAAGTGACTTTTTCAGTAAAATATATCATTAGCTGAATATAAAACCAGTGCCTTCATTCACTGTCAAACTACAAGGATTTTACTAGTGAATCAATGATGGTGTCTCCATGTTCATTATGGAGCATCTAAACATCTAAATGGGTCGTATCCGATGACCACGAAAAGCTGATGAACTGCATTTTGCCTCAATTTTTAATTTTTTTTACTAATTTTATTGATCATCAAGGTCAAACATTGATCACATTCAATCATTTGCCTCATTTTTTATATATATTAAAGGATTAGTGGATCACCAGGTATTAAATATTTTAGATCAGTAGATGCTTTTGATTGGCAGTGGATGTTTGGGTCTTTATGCGTTAAAACAAGTCAATGAGAATGTCCTACAGTAAGATGTGCTCACCCAGGTTGTCTCTCAGGCAGTTCAACATCAGCTGAAAGAGGGCTGTAAACTGGGATACTGATGTCATAGCCCTGTCTGTAGGTCCACGTGGAGAAACCACCACCAGCAAGCAACGCTCTGACAAAAACATGAAGAAACCCAGGTTGTGACACTGCTTCAACATACTGTGAAGTTTGACCAAAAAGGCCTCAGGAACAGAGTGTACATGTAGATATAAAGATATTGCTGTCATCTTTAATGGTGATGTGAGACATAAGATGACATCAAACAAGACTTGGTGCTTAGCTTGGTGAAGAGAACCCATATACAATAAATACAGTATAGGTGATGATATGTATTCTGGATCTGCTTTCCTACACTCTGTCAATGTGAATGTAAAGTGAAAACATATAGCTGGTCAGAGACACACCTGGTTCTGATGAGGCTCCATGTCAAATGGAGTCCAGCTGGATGAATTCCTTAAACTTAAAAATAGTGCTCACCATCTCAAGGATGTATGTTCATAAACCCAAACTCTTTCACACACAACCATCATTCTAATATACAGGACATCTTGAAACACATAAGCTCATTGCTAATAAAAAAAGATCAGGTCTGAAACTCCTCAAGGCATCTTATAATAAATGTGGCATTTCCTAAATAAATCATCTTTGCCAAATGGACATTTTAACACATCGTGAATAACTGAATTTTAGTGATCCTCTAGATCTTCTCTAAACTTGGCCTAAGCTCAAGGTGCAGCCTTTCTAATACTTTACAAACAGCCGTTATAATAATAACAACCACTTTGTTTACCTTTGTAATACTTACACTTTTCTTTTTAGATTTAATATCTGTATTCTGCGCATTACAAGTATTTCATTTCGCAGTATATTTAAGCATAAGTGAAAGTAAAAACACACTATGATGGTTTTATATTCTCAAAATTTTCTTACAAGAGCTTATTATAATATGGAAGCAGCCATGGCCTACAAGGATGGGGAATCTGCTTATGACCAAAGGGTTGCTGGTTCGACTCCCCAAAGAGAAAATGTTGACTGCTGTGCCCTTGATCAAGGCACTTAAAACCCTATTAGTCCCTGGGAGCCTAACATGGCAGCCCACTGTCTGCAGTGTGTGTTGTGCTCCTGCATGCTGGGCTAGTGATGGGTTTAATGCACAGGTTCAGTTTTGGTGTGTGTGTTGCATGTCCACATGTGAAGTATATACTGACAAATAAATATTCTTAATTCTTGTAAGGCTATAGTAGTGTGACTTTTCAAACCTGTCTCTGGGTACATCCAGTGCAGTGTTGTAGTCAGGTGGACCTCCAGGTAACATGTTGAAAAGCAGATGATTCATCCCTTTGTCCCATCTACAAGAATATATACAGGATAAATGCAGTAACGGTTGTAAATAATCAGCGACAAACAGGTTATCTAATTGACAGGAAATAAAATGGTGACACTTTCACTTAAACCTAGGTTTTTGATGATATCATGAACCATTTACTTTTATTAGCCCAAAATTATAATACTTTGACATATAAAAAGTGTCAAGTTAAATTTACCTGGGTAGCATTGCGAGTGCCTGGGCAGTCTCTCTAATACGCAGTGAGTTCTGATTGAGTACATCAATTGACGGAATAAAAAGACAAGCTCTTGTGACATCGTCGGTGTAAAAGTCACTGTCAGAGATGGCGCTGAGAAGGTCGTTGTATTCCCGTGACAGTCCTGTGCTGCTGATGGGAACCCCAAGATCATCCACAAACCTCTGCAGGGGGTAGATGTAAACCTAAAAAAGCAACAGTTTCAACAACTATGTTACAACTTTATCAACAATGTCAAACAATTAAAGACTGGAACCTGTATGTGTGACAGAAAAGTGAATTTGGCTTTACCTTGATTCGATTTTTAGGGTTGTAGCCACATCTGTACACATCAAAACAAGTATGCATACGACAACTGAGGTCTCCCCTCTCAGGAATGGGACTGGACACAGGGAGGCGAACCAGTGGTACATCATGGACACTGCGTTTGTCCAGGGTCCAGTCAGCCGTGGACTCAATGGAGTGAGGCCAGAACTGAAACATCCCGGTGGCTATGAGTCCAAGCAGCACCACTGAGAAGAGGGTGATGTAGTAGATCCGGTGCTTGGTTTTCATCCGCGGGATAAGAGCCGGGCCCCGTGAGCTGTATTTACCAGAGGGATACATGCTGACACCCAGCTGTCCAAGCAGCCGCTGTAGAGACAAATACATGCGATTAGTGACTGTAGTACACCGACATTTACCTGTGTCCGAGAACATCTCATCCTCCTCGAGCTAAAGTCTTTGACGTCAATTCACAACCACTGAAGTACAGACGTGCGACAGAAACAATTAGTAATAACCATCCGATGATATGATACTGATTTTCAGTGTCTTTGATGTTAACCGCACCTAGTCTGCGTGTACTGAACACTTAGCTACATTACCGTTAGCTTAAATCAACTTAGCTACTAGTTACAAGCAAATGTCAGCCTTCATAAAACATTGACAGTTACGCCACAAAAATGAAGACAACTTTAACAATGAATGAACAATAAAAACGTAGATGACATTGCTAAATATCTTTAAAAGAATATGTACCTATCTTGCTAAGTGTAGCTAACGTTGTAGGATAAATCAGCTGTGTAAACAACCGTGCTAAGTTAGCATTAGTTCCCTACCGACAACTGGTAATATTCTACTTTATCATACAGAAATTATCCAGAAAACGAAAGCCTCTTTAGTCCCTAACATCACAGGTATGTTTTTACCTACCTTGACGTTTGACTAAACCGGGTACAATAGCTCAGATTGAATTCATGGCAGTAAACTGAAAACTAGCTGCACAACACCGATGCTAGCGTAGCACCAAGTTAGCATTAGCATACCAGACCCCAGAACAGGAAGTGTATCTTTTTCGCTTTGAGCCCCTTGACTTTTGTCACAAGGGAGATTCTGTGTTTCCCTCTGGTGGTTATGTGGCACATTAGTTCATACTTTTCCTATAAATTTCACGGGATACATTCGCATTGTGAGCCTTAGTGCTAAGGCAGAAATGGTCAGATTCTAGGGGAAGTGATCTGTCCTAAACGTCAACACATGCACAAAAACAGTGGTGTGACAAGTGTTAGGATCATTTCAGTAAAAGTACTAATACACACAGTAAAAATACTACACAAGTAGGAAGTCGTGCATTCTAAATCTTACTTCCAAGTTAAAATAAACAAATATTGTTAAAATGCATTGTGCAGTAAAATGGTCCTTGCTATTATGATGCTTTGGATTCATTTTACTGTTGTACTTGTGACTGTTACATTTCACTGCTGCTCCAACTGATGATGAGTAACTTCACATTTCTTGAACCACCATCAGTTTAACACAGAGCATAAAGACTGGACTGTGTTTCAGTGGAAAAGGGGCCTGTGGTCTGATGACTCCAGACTGACCCTGTTCCAGAGTGATGGGTCCATCAGGGTGAGAAAAGAGGCAGATGAACTGATTACCCATCATGCATAGTGCCTACAGTATCAATCTAATCAATCAATCTTTATTTATATAGCACTTTTCATACAGTAAAATGTAGCACAAAGTGCTTAACATATAAAATCAGTGCACCCCACCACCAACACCAACCTCCACCACACAATCATATATGTGCAAACACACACACAAACAGAAATAACTAAATGACACTAAAAGAAAGAAACAGGCTGGGCACAGGGGGATGATAAACCATGATAAGTACAAACCTGTGGGGTCAGTGTTTCGATCTGGGGTCACATCAGTTGGTCAGGTCTAGTTTCAACATTGTGTCCAGAAAAACAACAGAAACAAATATTGGGACATTGCATATGTTTATCATAATTGTGTTGCAGTGAATGTGCATAGAATAGTATGTATGTGACTCCCTCTGGTACTGAGTTGTGATGAATCTCAGTCTAGGATATTTTCTGATCAAGAATCAATTTTGCATGTAAACAGCTATAAAACACCTGAATACACATTCAATTATTTAAACAGGTAAAAGCCTTACCTTAAGTTCACAGTACTTTCCTAGAACATTCAACTGCACTTTCACTTACTTAAAGTAGTTGAAATACTTTTTAGCATTGATAAGAACAAACTTGCTCTAGATCACACAGATTGGGGATATTTAACTAAAATTAAGCTTGTACTGAGCTGGTTATAAATGCAGTTGTTCATTGATGAGATGTAATATTACATATTAGCCTACAGGTATCTCATATTACAAAAATACAAAATAAAGAAATGCCAAGTGAATATTTTAATAAAATGTCTAGGGCTAATGTGTGGTAATGGAGTGTATTTGTGGTGTGTAGATGCATCATTGCTGTTATCAAATAGACACCTCCATCCATGTTGTTTCATTTCACCCATGACACCTCCATAAGATTGAGCAGTAGATTCTGATCTCCATCAAGCCTACTACACATTCATAGTACACTGCACCTACATCTATTGTTAAATATAACGCTGAACAACTCAAGCCAAAACAAAGTTTATACCAAATTCACCTGTTCTTAGCATTTCAGTAAATGTAAAGCACCAGTGTCTTCATGATCAAACCATTAAAAAAAAAAAAAAAAAAAAACCATACATATACAGTGAATGTGTGTAATATTTGTGCAATGTTACACATGACCATATTGATACATACACTTATACATAACTTATATAAGTGTATATTTCACTTCTATATCATTGAATTTTCATCTAGTCATTATTTTATCCAGTATAATTTTACATGATCTTCTGAATCTAAACAAATGTGCCAGAACTTCATTGTTATTTTCATAGTTTTTAGTTTATTTCATTACAGGCAGGGCAGTGAGGGACAGGGATTAAATACATTCTCTTTGTGGGCAGGAAGGGAAGGGAAGCAAACCAGGTAAACATGGACAAGACATAGTTGAATTATTTCTCTTTCAATATAAACCAATTATAGATCTGCCAATAGTTTGAATAAATAACTTTAGATTTTTTTTTCTATATGGCAATACTGATATCTTTTAATATAGTTATCTCCTTAGTGTTTACATAGCAGTTTTCTACATGAATCTATTGGATTTCAATTTTTTTTTAGACATCTGCATAAATAATTACACATAGAGGATGGTGCTGTACACATCATGGTGAAAAGTATTGTAGTGCTTTGTTTCAGCAGTGTTTTCTATATGACTTACTGCAAGCAGAGCTACTGAAGGTAGGAAATTGCTGGCCCAACCATAGTGCATCTAGTAAGAGCCCACTAGGACTGGCAGCATAATTTGAGTAGTGTCAGACTGTAAATTGGCTGGAACCGTCTGCTGTGAGTTACCACAGCAAACCTCATTCCAAATAGAGAAACTGTGCAGATCACTATGGTGACTCCAGGCTTGATGGTGGCACTGCACCAAAGGTCAGTGTGAGCAGGCTGTCAGTCTGCAGCATGTCTCACCACTATGAAACATTTGTTAAAAAAAAAGAAAAGAAAGAGCATATTGTCACCATGCCATTGCAGAATGTTAAATACTTTTCCACTTGGACAGAAAAAAAGCTGAAATATATAACTCCTTACACTGGGAAAGTCTCAGAAGTTCCCTACATTGTCCCGACAACTGAGATAAAAACCACTGACATCAAACCAATCTGTTGCAAGAGCAATAAGGATAATAATACCATCAAATATAGCAATAAATGTGATAACAATATTAACAGTAATAAATAATGCAAATCGTGAGCCACCTGTTACACCCCGGTGATATGGAAGATTGTATGCCACATGCTTACAACTGGCATTCCTTGTAATGTTCGATCCCATTTATTAATGTAGTCCAACCTGAAGGATGTTTGAGATGAACCAGATTAAAGGGAAGCAAACACCTTGACATCCAAGATGACTGAGAGAGAGCACCTTGAGAACAAGAGAAATGATCTCCTGGGACACTTTTAGGATGCACAGTTTGGTCCTCTCTGGTGACCTGGGTATAGATGAAGCTTATCAGTGCTTACATATGTGGTCGTTTCTGTGCATGTTTCAGCTTATTCATTATGACTTGATGACAAGACTTGCTTTTTAACCAGCCATGCTACTCTGAAATGCATAAAACATGCAGCCCCTGACCTGGGCACACTGCTAAGAGCTCCCTAAAGAGAAGAGTATTAGAGATTAGAACACCTTTATTCTGGCCTAGTAGCTGATGCCAAGACCCCGGGTCCAGGGGATGTGTTCTGGAGATATAAGCCATGGCAGTGTTTTAAGGTCAGGATGGCAACTTTTTCTGTGGTGCTGCTGTGTAACAGTCTACAAAGGAACCAACAGAATGGTGAGGGAAAAAGTAATGAACTTAGCTTGGTACTCTTGTGTTTAAATAAAGCAATATCCATATACATATACAAAATTACATCTCATAAATACATTTGGCAATACGATGTATTAAATTTTTTGGCAAAGGGGGATTTAGCAATATGACATGTGCAAGAGTATCCAAATGTCAGTCTAAGTGGCTTAGTGACAATTTCTCTGGAAAAAAAAGACAGAAAAAAATTTCATGCACTATAAAGAGTAACCAAAATACTCAAAAACATCCATAGGCGTCTGTAATAACTTTGTCACAATCACTAACTTTGTAAGACACATGAATTCTCACCAATGAAACACATTTACTCTCTTTCTCAAAGTCAATTCTTAATAGACCTGAGGAACATTTTGTGATGTCTTCTCACTTCTATTGATTGACACGTATGTCCATCATCACATTCCTGATTTGAAAAATAAAATAAAAGCTGGACAAACTTCTGTAGCTGCTGAGGGTGTAGGAAGTTGATGTGCCTATGGTAACCTCTTCTACAGTGTTAGTTTTTCCCTGCTCAGTTAACTATTCTCCCTTTGATTTAGTGAAGTTAGGGAACAGATGTAATGCTGACGCGTCCCTATGTGGGTGAGACCACATTGTTTTGGAATGGTTTTGTGAAGCTACAGTTATTTATATTCACCCAAAAGCAGCACAGCCCCCTGGCATGCAGAGAGAGGTATCATTTTTTTCAGTCATTGCAATAGTGTGAAAATGCTATAAACAGCGTTCAAAGGGGACACCTGAAGAATGGAAATAGTTCATGAGTTGGTCAGTCTAGTTCTGTATCTCCGATGAGTGACTGCATTCCATTGCATGCATGTACTGTGATATGTTTTAAAATTTTGGATGACTGCATCTCTCAATTTAGAACAACCGACTCTCGGGAGCCCCACTAGACCATAGACGATAGTGTGTTCTCTTCAGGACAGTGGAGAGGGGTAGATGTTCTTAGGGAGTGTATGGATGACGGGGCACCCTCACCAGGGGAAAGGTCGTTGAGCTCCTCAGAGGATGACAGAGGAAAGGAGGGTGACAAAGAGATGCCAGAAGACGGGTCAGCTGATCCTGCAAAAGTACGTGGGGGCTTAGGGACGAGGTTAGGCTCCAGTGTTGCTCTGGCCAGAAGTTGTTTGTCATCCAACTGCTGTCCTTCTCCCAAACACTCACCTTGGCTGAAGGAGCCCCGGCCTGACTCTGATTCCCCGTCAGATAGCTCTAGAGGCGGTGAGCTACTGCCGTCCAGTCTGAATAGAGAGTCTAAGTACTGGGCAAACTCCAGCACCGCCTGGCTGGGGTTTCCATTGGACAGTTGGGGTGGTGGTGTAGAAGCTGCCGGTCGGGTCTCTGTAGTTAACTCTTTGTCCGTTGCCTCCAGCTCCCAGTCCTCTTTTTCTCCATCCATGGGTCTTGAACCAATCTGTGGACTGAGTGGAGCATCTGGAGTACTCCCAGGGCTGTAGACACCAGGAATTTGTTGGTATTCCCCATCAGGAAGCATTTTTGTGTTGGTCTTTGGCTCTGGCTTTAAAGGCTGAGCCAACGCACTCTGGTTTAGCAAAGCAGGGGAATGATGTTCGCTATAGCGAGGTGTGGCGGGGGATAGGCGCATCGGGTATTCTGGAGTGGATCTGGATTCTAGCGGTGTAAAGAAGGGTCCAACCTCACCAAGATGCTCTGGCGTAGCCTGGCAGAGGCAGTCAGCAGCTAGTAGTTCAGTGCGAGAGCTGAGAGATGGGTTCTCTTCAGGTATGGGGGCATCCAGAGGGAATGGGAGGCTACCCAGCATCGGTGAACCCCGTAGCGCAGCTGAGGAGCGACGGGAATCCAGACTATAGAGGGATTCGGCATCTGAGAGACTTTCCATGACGGCCAGTGGTGCTTTGCGGTCCCTCAGCTCCACTGCCAGACGCTCCCGTGCTCCACGCAGCACTACAGGCACTGGAGGGGGAGGGCACTCAGAGAAACCATCCAGAGATATTTCAGACTGGGCACAAGAACTAGAGGAGAGGAGAGGAAAAGAAAGGAATGGCAAGTAGTGACAGGGAAAAGGGAGAGAGTGGATTCAAAACACAAGACAGACAAAAAAGGGGTCAAACAACTTACGGAGGTTTTAACAAAAAGGAAAAAAATGGGGAAGTGTTAGTACGTGAACCATATCTACTTTCTACACACTAGTGAACACCAGCAAAAACATTACATAGATGAACAGAAAGGAGAGACTGTGACCCCAGGAGTGTATCCCAGTGTATATACTCTTGTGTCAGCATCTAATACAGGAGAGGCAATATCTACTGTCAACCATCCCTTTGAGGAGTTCACACTGACTTTGGACAGGGGCTAAACCAGAGAGGACGAGGAGGGAACTGAATACTACCATACGTCGTAACTGCTCTGTGATCAGACAGCGTGCATGCGTGCATGAGAGAAGGGAGCACATTATGCAAAATTAGTAATTGCATGCTTTGCTTACCGTAACAATGGTTTTTGTCTTTTTTTGTAACCAAAAAGAACAAACAAACAACGATTTTGAGAAAACAATAAAGCAGCAATTAGTAGCAATAATACAGTTTAGCAGTGATAGTTAAGATTAGAAATGATACCATGAGTAAACCTGCAGATGAAGAGGAGTTTTTGCTTCATTATATATATTTTTTTTTTAATGTTAAAGACAAACTGAGTATACAGGGCATCAAAGAAACACCCACAGTGTACTAACCGAACACTACTGTTCCTGCGGTGGTGGGTTGTAGGCGTCGGCTGCTGTGAGGTTGTTGATGTATCCATGAACATGGTCTCTGGGTTCAAGTCCACTTCTGTGGGGCTCACCATGATTTTAGCTGCAGACAGCAAAGCTGTTTTCCCTTTGTTGTAGTTTTCCAGCACCTGTCATGAGGACAAGGTATACACCAACACATGACTTGTAGCGTGGCAGGCATTATTACTGGACTTTATGAATATGTTGAGAACCAGAATGTACTGAATTACAACTGTGCACACAAAGATACATACGGGCAGTCAAACCAAAAATTTACATCACCAAACCTCATAGACATTGAAGACGTGTGCTTACTTACTCAATCTGAAGATCATTTAAGTAAATAACCACTCTGTTGACTTAATATTATCTTATACACTCTATTCAGCTACAGTAGACACACGGACATCAGAATTGAATAAAATCTGACAAATGTTTTGTTTTTCTTTTAAACATATGCTGCATCCTCTTTCTATGTCATGGGTTGAAGAAAACTGGAAAGAAAAATAAGATTAACATCAACTTTGGACTAACTGGCCATTATTATATTATTATTTTAGGGATAAATCGTCAACAAGCAACCACAGTCCCTTGTGTTATTTATGAATTATATAAGATTTATATTGACTGGGAACATATTTAGAACATCCTTAATAAGATTATATGTACTGTATTTAATGATTTTAAATTACCACTACATCTATACTCCTCTGCATATGTTCACATCTTTTATTACAGTGTTAAAATAGCTCAGTGAGGTTCAGCTGAAACTGAGTGTAATCTAAAGAGGAGCTTACGCCTACTACAACTGACATTAAACACCAACATTGGAGTCAAGCATGCCTGAGCAAGACCTACACATCCTTTAAGAATAGTACACTCACACTTTATGAGTCTTATGAAACATTAAATGAAAACCTTTACGTTTTACCTTGGCTGTGTTCAAAATTTGGAACGAACAAACACTAATGGCAAATCACGTCAACACACAATTACATATATTTGGTTATGTTTAATGAGTTAAAACACTTCATGGAAACAGACGATGATATAAAATGAACAGTATGACATGGAAACAAAAAATGTAATGCATGTAGAAATGGAACAAAATGACACAAAGTTAATAAACAAATGTAAACAGACAAATCTTGTGTGGTTTCAGTATATTAACACAAACATGTATCGTGTTTGAGTTATGGAGGTGGTTATGGATGAATAATGAAAACAGGACTAGTGACACAAGAGTGAGAACAATAATACATGTAAAAAACACGACTGCAAGTGGAGAGCCAGCAGTAAATATTTGGCACCAACATCAAACATATAACCAATAGTATATACACAACAACCAACAATTTATAATCAGACCTCATTATCTGTATACCCAGAGTGAAATCCATACTTTAAATGCTGTATAATCTGAGGGCATACTGCATCCTTGCAGCCATAGTCTCATTTTACATTAATATTTTATGAGTACACAGTGTGAGATAGCATTGATGTGTGTTAGAAGACATTTCAGTTTTCTCAGTGCTATTTTTGAAAACGCTCTGTTGTAATATTTCAGTACCTAGAAGCAAATTAAAGATTTACTTTTACAGCAGAACAATGCAGATAAACTTTACACATTTGTCCACCATTGCTATCACATCTAACTAATAATTCCTTAAAAGGATTATGGTTGAGAAAAAGAAGAGTAGGTTGAAAAGGGAAAAGGCAGTTAAGACAGAAGAGCTGAGGCTACTGAGAAACTGATAAAAACCAGCCAACAAGGAAGAAAGATGTTAATGCAGAAGAAATTAGGTAACCATGGAAACTTTGTGGATACAAAGACAAATTGTTAGCACCAGGAACAGGGTAAGAAGGTTCATGTCTTAGGACTTAACCAAATGTACCATAGCTGTGAGAGGAGTGGAAAGAAACAAAGGGTTGATCCAAGTAAAGCTGGATGACAAATGTCATTAACAGAAGTAAGAATTTGGAAGGGTTTAGACCTAGGTTGTAAAAAGCCATTTTTAACTCTAAGTGCTAGAAGTTATATTCTTGTGTTGTTATATACACCATTAGGCTGTGTTAAGACACAGTAGCTACTTAGTGATGCAGTACACCACATTGTCTATTTGGTATTTACACACTTATTGCCTTGGTCTGGCACGGCAGTAACTCCACCAGTTTCTTATATTTCCTGGGAAGCCCTTTGACTGTGTCCAGTGACTTGCTGCACTCAGCCAGTAGTTTTATGTGCAAGTGGAAAAAGCAGAAATAGTACTTAAGTCATAACAGTAAAGTTTTCCAGTTTCTCTTAATTGGTATAGCAATAACAGCCACTTACACTAATGTTCCGCTATAATATTAACAATGACAGTTTTTACCCATTTAATCATCAATACTGTGATTTTTTTTTTTTAAACAAACACTAATCAAATTGCTCAGTAATAATTTTATGCACAAAAATGCAAGTGTTGTGAAATACTGAGGTATCATTAACTCTATACCAAAGGATCTGACTGCACTGTTAAACTGCAGCTATTGTTTATTTGTGAAGGGTCTTGTGACACCATTAGTTTAGTAGATGGATTCTTTTTCAGAATATGACATGATTCATCAGACAGAACTTCAGAAATAGGAATGGCATTTAGACATTGGGAAGAGCCAGGTGTGTCCATTTGAGTTTGCAATGGAATGCATGAATCATTTTCAAGTAAAACTGCTCCTGAGTGAGGGTCTGGAGGGCTGTTAGAAAGCAGTGGGAGAGACATCAAGCCCTGCTGCGAGACAGAAGTACAGCCTGACAGAGGAGGAGCAAGATCAGAGTCAGCATCTGAAAGAGAAGCAGCAGCCACAACAGTCGGAGGGACAGAGTTTGGCTCAGCGTCTGTGAGGAAAGAACGACAGGATGAATCTTTGTGGGTGGGAGAGGATGTATCAGAGGAAACAGCACAAGAGTTTAATTCTGTTTGTGAGGTTATGAGCACAGCTGTACTGCAGGTAGGTTCATTGACTTCCAGTTGATCAGGTTCCAAGCTTTCCTGCTCAGACAGGGGACAAAATGGTTCCAGTACCTGCAGAAACACCAGAGGCATCATACTACAAACTAGGCACAACAGACTCTCATCCATTACAGATGTACTAACACAGAACTGAGACACTAATCAAACTCAACACTCAATGGTAAACGCAGAGAACACAATGCAGTATGACTTACACCTTTAACGCTTGAGCCACAAAGAAAACGCAATCCCAAAAGCCGATCCATGACATGCAAACATACACATTAAGCCCCTGTTATGTGAAAACAACATCAGGTTGTGAATCATAGTGACTGAAGGACCCCAAGAAACCAACTGAGTGAACAGTATCCATGCTTTGCTATTGGAGTGATAAAAAGACAATGAAAGGTGTGATAAGTTTATGGTTAATGGATCACATGCATAAATTCACTAAAGGCAATCATCCAGAATTCGTGATAAAACATTCTAACAAATCACTTTACACAATGTTTGTATGTATCTTTAGTTAAACACACTTCACATGTACAACTTGTTCATAGTTATTCACCCAAACATGGAAATCAGCAACAAGAGGAAACAGGAAACACATTTTAAAAAAGCCATTTCCCACACAAAACAGGAATACCCGTGAATTTATAACAGGCACAAAGATGAAACAGACCTTATTTAGTCCCTCCATCACCATGTGGGGCATGTGCTCATTAAGCATGGCGGGCGATATAATGACCTCATCGAAGGCCTTGTTGTCTCCCCACAGAGCTGAGTAGGTGGGATCCTCCTGGCCACAGCTACAGAGACAGGGAGAGAGCCAAATGTCTGTCAATAACAATGAATAACAACCTGAACACATACTGTGGGTTTACTTAGCCTCAGTATGATGTAGTCCCCTTCACTTACAATAATGCATTAATGCACCGCAGAGTATAAGATATTGTGACAAGATGGGACACACAAAGTCATGCTTGGAAACCAAGGTAGTGTAATGGTCAGGTTTGAAAATAATAAGTAGAAAAATGCTGACTTTTCTAACCCATTTTGGGGATTTTTGTAGGATTTTTGTTAGTTTTGCAAAAGTAATGTGGAATTTTTGTTAGAAGAAAACTGAGACAAATTTAGCAACATTCACTTTCACTCTAGTTTTCATTTGAAATCTACCCATATGTAGCACATACATCTGATTCAGGTTCATGATATTCCATATTTGCTTCCACTAGTGAAAAATGACAAGTCTTCTATAGCCCTCTGGCAGTCAAACAAATTACCTAAACACTTGATATTACATCTATCTCTCTCTCATCTGTACCTTAAAGCTGCGTATGACTTTCGTCACCAATTTTTCATCAAATCTGTAAAACCCCAGTCATAGCCTAAGTATCACAAATCTGTAAGTCTTTCCATGATTACGTACCTCAATCTCTTCCCTCACGGTGAACAATTTCAAAGTGTACTCCACCATAAACAATTCCTTTGTTTACAAACAGAGCCGGTAGGTCACTCGGGTATTTTTGGAAATTTGTCACGACATGCATTGTGGGAAGAGGCAATGAAGGCATTTCTGTGTTTGTTGCTGCTGCAGCCATAATGTGGCTGCGTGGAGCTCCGCTTCCCACAACGCACCTTGCGACAAATTTTCAAAAATGCCCGAGTGACCTACCGGCTCTGTCATACGCGGCATTAAAGAACTACTTATAAAAGTGTTATCCCACAAAACATACTCTTTTCATGTTTCCATTCTTGTTCATTCATCCTTATATCAGGTGAAATTTAAGTTCAAGTGCCATGATTTCTTTTCTTCCTAGATTCTGTTTGTGGCTCAATTAGGTTTTTATTTGAGGGGAGTTTTGGACATTACCTTTTGCCAAATGAAATCTAATGTATATAGTGTAATATAGACAATGTAGTAAAGTGCAGAGAGAAGACTGGGGGAGTGCCGCATGACAAACTCCAAACCCACACACTCACAAATTTGCAGTATACACCTTTATCTTGTGGAGCTGCCAGTTTTCTTTTGTTGTCACAGGTGTGAAGCAAATATAATGTTTTTTGCGAGGTAGCAGTATCCACCTATTAGTTATACAACATACTGACCATTTGTTATCTGTAGCTTTATGGTCATTTTGGTCTGCAGTACAAAGTCTAATTCTATGTGCAAACATCATCAAACAGACGTGATGACACCTCAGGAATCTGCAGCAAATGTCTGTTTATTCTCACCATGTCTCTGGAGGATGGTTGTGCACAACATGGATGATCCTGCCAGGAGGGAAGAGGGGGGTGGAGGCTGAAAGGGCAATGCTGAGGTCACTGGGGTGGAGCCAAAGGCGACTGCTGGGGGGTGCAGCAGGCTGAGACTGAGGATCATCATCCTCTAGTGGAAGCTCTGATTTCGGGATGCATTTGGTGCCTCCCGCAATGATCCTCCACTGTTGCACAGAAGAAATGTACTGTAGTTACATAACATCTGAATCTAAATTTATCCTATGCAAACTGTATGATTTTTTTGCACCATCCAGAAGTTAACTAAACTATACTTTAATTACAGCAGAGATGTTTGTAATGTTGTGACATGTAATACAGAAGGCTGCAATATTCTAATAAGACATTCTGTAATGTGAAGAATCAAATACCATTGTGACAATTGAATTTAAAAACACATCATATACAGCATCGTCATGAATACATCATTAATTTTTCATGTTTCTACCAACTGAAAGTGTGTGTTTTTTAAGGCTTTTAGCATTTTTTACTTAATCAATTTTTATACTTACTTTTATGTATATTTTTATACCTATGTTGCACCTTAAATGTCACTATATAATGACAATAAAGATTCTATTCTGTTCTATTCTATTCAGTTACTCAGTAGGTCGAAAAAGCTATCTACCTACACCATATCACTATGTTTTAGCCGTTCTATTTTCAGTACTTTCATAATTCATATGGGCTGAAACTCTTTCTGACCACAACCTGCAATACTGTCAAGATGTCAGTCACCTTTGGCTTGTTACTTTTCTGTAAAACTTCCAGAAGGTGGCGCCGAAAACCCTCCAGTTGTGACAAGCCAAGCCTACAAGAGAGGAAGATCAAATATGTGTACCATACAAATACTGCAGACAGGTGAAGTAAATTACACAGTAGATGGGAGAAGAGATACCTTGGTACCAGGTCTTTGCCTAAGACCACAGAGGTGACAAATTGTTTGGAGTACTCCATGGCATCCTCACTGAGCAAATAAAAACACAACACAGTGGCATTATGTGAACAGGAAATGTGGACAGAGTCACAGGTGTGAACTGAGGACAGCAAAATTCACTACATTTTTCCAACTAAAACTTTTGTGTCAAAGTGCTATTAAAAATTTACAAGCCACAGTATAAATTCATAAATGTTTCATGATTATGTGTCTAACAACAGCAACAAAGGTGATCATCAGTAAAGAGGATATCTAGAATGCACATGAAAAAAATGGAACGATGCATGCAATTATGTTCCATTTTAATGGATAACTATGATTAATGAGTGGGTGCATTGTTGACTCTTGACAAAATTCTTCACATTTCCATGTGTCTTCTGACCAAAATCCCACATCTTAAACCTCCCTGACACCAAACATGTAATGCAGACATGCAGTCTTGCATAGCAAACGCAACACTGCAGCCATTTGAACAGTAGGGTGTGGTACAGTGCTTCAGTGTCAGCAAACAAACTACCGTACTAATGACCACTAAACCACTGAATCACAAAAAATACTGTTGAGGAAAACAATATAAATTAAAGTACAAGTCTGGCACACTCCACCTAAAGGACATGTTCTGGTATCCTATCTGTTTTGCCCACTTTGGATTTATTTTAAAAATAGGTGTGCCTGGCTCAGTAAAATGCATAATCATATCTAGAAAATCACTGTGGACCATGTTCAGTGATGTATGACTCAATTGCTGAAGCAAAACAGCAATATCAAGCATCTTCAAAATGGATCCCTTTTAGCATGGTAATGTCTGTAATTCTAAGTATGGAACTCTTTTGTATTAATAGCAATAAGATTTTCTCAACTGGAAAGAATTTCCATTAAAGCAACAAATACATATGATCATAATAACAACAACAAACATTTGTGAATCAGACATGTTTAGGTGATCAGTTGGGATGTTCCATTTACTTCTGCATATAAAGAATAATTTTTTAAACCTTCTTAGTTTGCCTTTAAATTGAACATCTTGCCCTCCTCATAGATTCAAAGCTGGTAATATTTTATGTATAAATATAGTGTGTTTAACATATTTCAAGCAATAGAATCTACAAGGTGGGCAAGAATGCTATTTTATATTTTAAAAGTCAAACCTAATGATTTTGCTGTATTTTTCTAACATGATATTCAAATTAGTTCAGGTCAAAGGTGATGTTTGGTCATTATATGGAGCTGGATATGTGTTAAAGGCACTATTTAAGTATTATATGCATGAATGATATATAAGTTGATAAAACTGCATAAGGGCTTTGATGTGATTTAAAGAAATATTGCTGGTGCAAGGTGATGACAAATGGGGGTTCAGCTGCTGCTGTAGCAGCATCTGGAGGTTTAGACAGTTGTAGAATATCAATATATGGCATCATAAGATGTATCCTTCTTGGAATCAAAAATTCAACCATTTCTGAGTAAGTCTAAGAAAGTGGGCCAGGTAGGGACAGAAAGGAGACCACCCCTTTAACATGACATCTGTGTATTGGGAAAAATGATCACTCACCTAAGAAGGCCACCAGGTGGGGAGTAGGAGTAGCAGTGAAGTGTAGGGTACTGGGGTCTGAGCAGGAAAGAGAGGATAGCAGCAGTGCCTGCACCGAGAGAATGTCCGACTATCACCAGCCCATAGTGCATGGTGCCCTTATTCTGTGACAGACACAACACTTCAGTTAGCACAATAAAGCATTAAAAAAATCTACAAATTGCTTCTACTACAGGATTTGTTTGTATAATTGCAATGTTGTAACCTTGAGTGAGGAACAATAGTTAATATAAAAAGTATAAACTCTTAAAAATGTATTCACGATTCAGTCTGCCAATTTAAATACAGTGTATTGAGTCATGTACCAAGTCTCTTCCAAAGGCTTGTGACAAGATCATTTCCTGCTCCAGTTTCTTCTTAATGTATTCTGCTGAGTAAACCATGCCCTGAGAGAGGGTTTCAGTGGAACAAAAAAGGAAGAAGAAATTAAAAAAGGAAGTTAGTGCCAATAAACTCTGGTTAAAATATCCATAGTAATTATTTGAGCATTAAAAGCTGAAATGACCTATGGAGTCTAGGATGATATTACTTGTTCTAATTGCTCTACAGTGCACAGAGAAACTAGAGAAAAAACCTCAGAGGAAAGGGTATAGTGGACAGTAACTGTTGAGAATTTTAATGCTTAACCTTGTGGCCAAGCCAGGTCCCATGCTGCTCTTCCACAGGCAAACGCTCAGAATCCCCTGTAAGATCAGTCAAGGCATCCTAATACCATAAGACAGAACAATTATAGTAGTAAGGGGAAAGAGGAAATCTAGAGACAATGAAAAGATATTGCGTATTTGGGTGTTCCTACAACCAATTATAATTAAGAGAGGGGGAAAAAAAAGTTTAAATTCTTTACTTTTCTTTTGGAGAGTTAATGCTCTTCATTCTATTCATCTTTTGCTTTGCTACATCCTAATGCACAGATAACACTGAAGACCTGAGATGTACGCTGAATTGTTTCAGAATGAGGATACAGTTTAACCTACTGGATAAACATCCTTGAAATGATGGTGCTAGTTTATCCTTGTTGTCAAATTAAAGCACTTTCAAGACAGCCACTCATCCCATGGAGTAAAAATCAACTTAATACTACTACTTTACATTTATGGATATTCAAAAATATTCTGCGACTTTGGTCATCTTTGCATGGTATTCGTGAAATCCCACTATATGTCTGGGTGCTGTCAGATTTGCTAAATTGATAATCTGCATGTTTATGGACAAATCAGCCCATAGTAAACCACATGGCTATTAGGTCGGGTACAAGTTTTCAATAGCACCTTCAGAATTTTGTCACACTTCTGAAAAAAAAAAAAAAAAAAAAAAAATCTATTTTATAAAGTGGATCGTCACATTTCTGCTCTATGCGTGCAGGGTGTGGGAGTTTGATATCAGTGTATTAAAACATGAAAACGCCGCTTGTGCTGGAGGTGTTTGGTGTTGTAAGCAACTAAAGAAGCCAGGGGCAGGCGAAGAATGAGGGAATCGTATTGTCAAAGTAAGACAAGAAAGACAGGAAATTCACCTTTGGCGAGAGGGTTCCTCTGATACTGATGACAACCTTCTTTTTCGCGTGATCCACTGCCACAAAAAATGGAGTTTCATAAACCTGTGAGAAAGATGTAGAGTGGACAGATAACAGTGGTTATAAAGTGAGGAGGTGACATTTGTGCATTGTAGAATCACTCTCATTACAGCAAAACCAGCACTTTTAATTTCTTTGTCATCAAACGTAATCCCTCTTGGCAAACTATCAGGATATACAGTAGAAACCAATTCATGAGAGAAATTTATAGACGGAAAGTCAGCGCTAACCTCAGTAAGAAGTGTGCCACTTTAAAAGTTACTGCCATTATGTGGCTGAAATGGTAGTGTGAATGCAGTGGAAATTTTACATAGACATTAGGACATGTAGACATGTAGCATTAGGACATTTATGATCCTACATAGTTAGGAAACTATTTCAATAACTCAAATATTAAATATCTGAGCTTTATTCAATCAACTGGAATGTAGACAATGTAAATTACATATCTGGTTTGTGGACATTACACTGTATGCAGGGTTATAGGGCTCTATTATTTGATAAATCTTCTATAAAAGTGTTATATATTCAGAACAATGGAAATAATATCCTCACAGTCCACCTCTCCCATCCTCAATTTTTTCAGGAAGTTTGAGCTGCAGCAGGTTTGACTGCTCATTAGCTGGTTGTCAGATTACTCACAGCATCATGGCAGGAAGTGTAGACAATGTGAACTTGCTTGAGGTCCCTGTCCAGGAAGTGTCTGCGGATTGCCAGGACATTACAACCGCAACAATTGTCCTCCTCTACAGTTACTGACTGAGACAACCGAGAGCCAGACACTGATGTACACCTGTGGCAAGAGGAAGAGTAGACGAAAACAGGAAACACAAACCAGAAATTAGACTTTTTGTCAAACATTAGGTGAGATGCACAAGAGAATGTTACAAAAATATAATACAGTATGATACAGTGCAGGCAATCTGGATAAGAGCGTGTGATTAATTCAATTTTGCTTGTGTCAGTGAGTGGGTCTAACTAGAGTGGTATTGTCTCAGTGGATTACCACTTGGCAAGTGTTGATGCATATGAAATCTGATCTGCACAAGAGAGGCTCAGGAGATACAGAAGCCAAACAAATCTAAACTGTGTGGGGTGTATGTTTTGAGTGCTTACGGGCAGGAGCTGGCGAGGCGGCACAGCCCACAGGCAGGTTTCCTCATCAGGTACATGGGCCAACCGTACGCAGCCAGGGCAAAGAGCATGTAATAGCACACCTCTTTGTACATGTTCATCTCACCCTGGGAGAGGGACACACAGAGGGAGACAGTCAACAGTGGAGGAAAAGGAGTACAAACACCTTCATATCCTGAGAAATCATTCACTCTTGGTCAGAAGTGATTCACACACACACATACAGATTTTGACCAAACTAGCTAGTGTTGGCTGTGGTTCAGAAACGATGTTCTTTATTGTTGTTGTTGATGTATATAAATTAAGATGTAGGATTTACAACATCATCTAATACCTTTTATGGACCATTATAAATCCAATTTAAGACCTATTCTACAGTCCATCATGCTGGAGCAAGACTTCCATGATGTTTAAACCACAGGATAAAATTAGGTGATGGCAGGTTTTTACTGGTGCCTTTTTGCCCTCTGACTTTCCATCCGACTTTGCTTGAAAAAAGGCTTCAAATAAGTACTAGATCCAATCCATTTATAACCCATAAAGACCCAGCGTTAATTTTGTGGCAGTTCCCAAATGAGCTTTTCTCTCCATTTAAATCTTTTTTAAGTGATTTATCTGCATTTATTATAATATTATCCTCTGTCTTTTGTGTTTTTTCAGTGAAAACAAGGTATTTTCCTGTATTTAATTTACTGACCATATAGATGTTCATAGAAGCTCAAATTAATCTTGGGGGTTGTTATATCAAAAACAGAGAAAACTGAAGAAAAAGTGACTTTTTCAGTCAAATCTATCAACAACAGAACATAAACCATCCACTGTCACTTATCAAACTCCATGGGTTTTACTGGTCAATCAATGTTACAGAAAATGACAGTGTTTCCACAGTAACTACGGAGCCTCTGAACATCCAAATGGGTCATATTTGATGATCATGAAAAGATGACAAACTGCATTTTGCACCAATTATTTAGATACATTAACAGGATTAGTGGATCAACAGGTATTAAACTGTTTACATCAGTAGATGTAGGTCACCAGTGGCTGTTTGGGTCTTTATGGGTTAAGAAAAAAAAATCATATTTAATGGGTGCCTTGGTGGCTTATGTGGCAGAGTGCACACAACAGACTGAAGCCTCATCAGAATGACCTGATTCAATTCCCAACCAGTGTCCCTAGTTGCATGTCATCTCTCTCTTACTTTTCCTGTCACTGTCTACCATATTTATGTCAGATACAGTAAGGTCCATATATATTCTAAACAAATTCCCTCCTTTTACTTTGTTTAATATATCTATAATTCCTTAATTATTGATGCGATACTGAGATCCCTTGAATTAAAGCTGAAAGTCCACACTATAATCATATCTTAACAGTTTTATTTCAGACCCACTGTGGTGGTGTACAGTGGCAAAAGGCATGGACTGAAATCTACGGTCACTCCTCCTGTGCATATTTGTGCCGTCTTCAAAAAATCTGCTCTGTATAGTCCTATATTAGTTAGTAGTCCTTGAACACCTCTAATCTCTAATACTTTTATTTAAATACCACAAATTCTCTTGGTTTCCAAGTGGTTTTGTACATCAGGTCAGGAAAGGTTTCACACCTGCAAATGTAGACCAAATCAAACTGCACAGTCTTAAAGTCCTGACCAAATAAGGTTGGTGTGAAAAGATGATAAATTTACAAAACTTTTTACAGATACAAAATGTCATCATCATTCATCAAAAAAGCTTATAATTTATTCATCTCTCCAGATACATCATTTACAGTCATTACCAAGACTAATAAGAGGCTTAAGAAAGGGTCAAAAATAGTTTAGAATGATAATAAGAATAAGTAATATATCTTCAACTCACCGAGTTCTTAAGGTCAAGGTATCTAGTATTACGGGTCACGGGCATTCCAGATAAGAAGGCTAAAATGTCATTGTTGGCCTGTAAGAAAAAAAAAAAAAACAACAGAAAAGACAATTTTTTTTTTTTTTTTATCCAGCACATGAATACACATGCATTAAATAAAAACAAGTGGTAACACAGTGATACCTGGTCCAGGATAGCAGATCTCTTCGACCTCTGTCTCTGGCGGAGAAGTACCAGTCCAGCAATAATATCACTAGGCACAATGTCCAGGTCTCTGAAGAACTCTGCAAAAAGGCTGGCCACTTCTGAATAAGCATCCTGGACAGGAGCGCAACAGATTACCAATACATTAACAACAAGACAATCAAGCATTATTCAATTAACATATTGACCACTACTTAAGCATTTACCATTTAATACAATAATATGTGATCATATTATGTAGAATTAAGTTGTCTCTGCTTGTTGAATATACATTCCTTTGTCATAACTACTCTCAATTTTTTTTACAGAGTAAAATACACTTAGTTGGTGGGTAAAAATAGCTGTCTTATGGATAGTTTTACATACTTCCCTGATATAGTTACCTTGTTTTGTGAGGTAAATTTTGTGGTTGTATTCCTTCTCGTTTTTCTTTGACCACAAATAGGAAACTGTTAAATGTTTATAGTGACTCACTGATTGTGTATCCTGGGCTCTTGTACAGCACATGAAGAACTTCAGTCGTCTGCTCCAGCTGCTAGCTTGGCCTTCCTCTAGCCTGTGTCTAAAAGAGATGGGAGACACATTGGAAGTGAAATTGTTTTTTTTTTTTCTTTTAATGGGAGATGTTCACAATTGAGTATTGTGTGTGTGTGTGTGTGTGTGTGTGTGTGTGTGTGTGTGCACGTGTGTGTGTGTGGGT
>JAPQRP010000019.1:36316319-36340570 GCA_037367295.1 Apogon hyalosoma | reverse complement strand
CACACACACATTTTGGAAATATAATTTAATGGAGAATACTATGTAATACTAATATATGTTATTTAAATGAAATAATTTTGATTCTAAGTTATGCTTGTCAATGTTAATGGAATTTTCTACAAAATGATTCCTAATATCCCAATTTAAACCGCTTATCATGATAGTGCAATCAGTCAAAAACCACAGTTTGCTTAATATTCCATCCCTAAAAACTGACAAAACTATGATTTTTTAAAATAATTTTAAATAACCAAATATTGATATGCATCCAAGAAATGAATCCCCCTGCTTTGAGGATCAGATGGTATATCCCAGTCTCTCCTCCTCTCCCTCTCTGATTCTCCTCCCTCTAGCTTCCAGTGTCCTCCATCTCTACGTCTTCTCTCATTTTCTAATATTAAGGACATTGTTACTTCCTGCGACTGCTCTGGTTTCTCCTCCTCTCCCATTCTCTTCATTTCTGCACAGCTGTCGGAGAGGTATGTAGTGACTGTATTTGGTCTTATTTCATCACTGCAGGATATAATCAGTGACGTTTTTGTAAAGACATATTCTGCCTACATTCTGTCTGGTCCAATCTGTTAGGTTGCATTCATATCATCTAAGCAGTGTTTACCCCTCCTCATCCCTGTTTTTCTTATTAGCATTTTCACTGATTTCTTCTATGGCAGCCTCTGTAGTCCTTATTTCTCCCCTCCATCTTGTCTTCCATTTATAGCTCATATGACTCATGCAGCTTTACAGTAATACAAGACAAAAAAACAGATTAAATATATAAAATACTGCATCTGGATTAAGCTTTTCAGGATGAAAGATTTAAAGACTAAGTCCTTGAATATTGTCTTTACTGATACTGTCCCATTCCTCCTCCCTATGTTACAAAACTAATGGATTGTTGCAAAACTGTACATTGGTAGCTGCAGTTAACAATATTCATTAAGTGGAAGATTATGTCACAGCTGCTGTGAACAAAATAAACAATTTCCTGTCTCTGTGAGCACTGGAGCATTCCTATCAATGTCATCTTTTTCCAAGGTCACATTTAAGGCCCTGCTGCCTCATTGCTGGAAAGAGAATCCATGGGTTTTGAAAGCTTGTTCCTATGTCAGTGCCTCAACACTCACCAGAGCAGATAACATGGTGTCTGTGCCTAATTTAGAGGGATAATCTGGCTGTGTCTGTTTGCTGTTTTTCCTCAGTGAAGCAGCACAAAGCTGACCGAATAAAGGCTCCCCCTGACCAGACCACACCTCTGTCCCTGTGTCCATGGAAGCCAAGGCCAAGTCCGGGGCTCCAGCGCCCAAAGCAGCTTCTAAAACAGAGAAGAAGGACCCAGCACCCCCTCGGAAGGCAGAGCCCGCTCCTGCTACTCCTGAACCGGAGCATCCCCCTCCTCAGGATGGGGCAGCAGAAGCTGAGGCAGCAGCTGCTGGTGATGCTGCGGCCTCTGGCACAGACTCTCTGGAACACCTGAAACCGTTTCTTATTGGTGGTGCCATTATTGCTGCAGGAGCCATTTTGCTGGGAGTGTTGCTACTGGCAAGGAGAAATTAAAACCAAACCCTTACTACATGTCAAGTCAAAATATTTAGTTGATGAGTTAGAGCATCACTTATTGATTGGTTCACAGACTATTATGGGGATGGGGAGCCACTGTGCATTTTACGTTTGTTTTATTTTTTGGCCTGCTTTCACTTGTGACTTGAACCATTGCGTTTTCATTAAGGCTGTATATGGACCATAATTACACATACTGTTTGCATGAAAATGCTTTAATACCGCACTTAAACTATAATCTAATTCATAAGAAACTGTAGTATTAGCGTACAAGCCTGAACACTCAGCTCAACTACTTTTAATGCATTTAATCTAGTTTCCACAATGACTGACATTTGATGTATATTCTTATACCAGAAATGAGCTTGGTTCACTTTGCTAAGAACTGCTAAAGCTGAATTTGAGTATTAAAACTGGTTATGAGATTTTTCCTAGGATTTTATTTTTACTTTCAAATAAGTCAAACACAAGAGCAGGCCAAAAACAGGTGGAAATATGCAGTGTGATGTGATGAATTGTACATATTTTGCTGAAATTAATATCCAAGAAGACAGACGTCTGAAAAAAGATAAAAGAAACCAAACAGAGAGCAAAGACAAATCAAAATAATGTTTTTCAGAGAGATGGGAAATCTGACTATACAGAGGTTTAAATAGGGGGTGTTGGTGAAAGTTTAAAGTACATTATGTATGTGACAGAGAAGATTAGATAGGTTACTTCATGCTGTAGAGTAACAGAGTTTTATTTCATGGTCAAACTATGACACGGATCAATAACCTTTCATGTCTTATGCAACTATCAGAGTTGTACTTGTTCAGTCTGTTTACATCTTCCAGTAGATACTTAGCTGTAGACAGTAGTTTTACAGTATCCGGTTTAAAACCTGCTGCCAAAACATGAGAGATATTTTTGTCCTCACTGTGCTTCTCTTATGTGGCAATAGGATTTTTTTTCACACAGTTATCAATAACTAGATTTTCTTAAATTCATGTTTACTATTTTTTGATGAGAGCATCATAGATTGTTTATATAGTGAAAGTTGGATGTAGATGAACCATTGTTGTGTAAGAAAACTGTTTGTCAAGCAGTCACAGTTTTGTGGCTACACACACTCACCTCCTGTACAGCTGTACTCTGTATCGTCCACTCATTTGTAAAGCTCATGGGGATATTACTCTTACATAAGTAGATAGCAGACAGACGGTTCTGGCACCCTCCATTTCTTGGTTTTAGTTACAATGTTTATGTGGGAATGTTATAACACATTACTAATATATATGAGCATATTCTGCCACTGTCAACACCCCAAATGCATCCAAAAGATATTATGCCAACACTAAAACAAACTTCACCTTACATTGTATAATACAGTGTATCAAAAAAAGAGAAAGACTTATTTTCATAATTTCAACAGCGTATAAATGCAATAATTCAGATAGGACTCCTCATTTAGCACATGTACTGTAGCAAGTCAACTGACCTGAATGATGATGTTATAAGTGACAATGATGATGTATGAAGCTGATGATGGCATGGAAAAGGATGTTATGATGTTAGGATGTGATGATGGTGGTGATAATGATACTTTTCAGGAAAGATGTAATGATGATTATGATGGTTATTATATATTTTTGATATATTTGTAATTTGTTTTCCTTTATGCACAATCTCCTCTGCTCCCAAACTCCGAAATGTGAAAAGGAGTTGTGATCAAACCTTTATTAAAGGCAGTGAACCAGCCAAAATGACAGTTTGTCTGGTAATAATTTACACATTCATGTTTTATGTAAATTGTCCAAAATAGAAGACTGCACATATGCCCATATAATGTCGGATAGATTAATCAAGTAAGGGAAAATTTGCCTTTGAATTAAAATTAAACAATGTAAGAAAGAGGGTTAACATACAGTCCATTCAGAGCATTTTAGAATACAAAGAATTTGTCATTTTTCTAAATCCAAGTGTGGATGTAATTTTTTTTCATTTTATCATTTTTCTGTCTAGAAAAAAATTCTATATATAACTATATAATTTGTTTTTACTTTTGCAGATTACGTAAGTGTAGCATGGAAGCCCATCTCAAACTTACTTTTAATCTGTAAAGATCTGTGGGCTTTTATTTTGAAAGAATCCAGACCGGAAGTGTTTGTGGATGTTGCTTCGTTCGTACCTGAGCAGAAACTGTTGTCGGGGAAAGAGGGAAGCGTTTCTCTTTGTGCTACCCGTTTGTCTCTAAACATCTAATCTAACCGGCTCGATTGAACATCAGTCGTACTGGTGAGTAACAGAAAATGGAACATTTATGTAAAGTCTCGTATTAGCTACTGAATGAGCATTGTATCATAACACAGTCATAATGGCGGCATGTTGCTAACGGCTAACGCGTGGCTAAACTAAAGGATGTAAAGCCTGTTATGTTAATTAGCTCATCTAAGAGACTATAGCGTGAGTCTGCTTGAAAAGTTGTTTCACGTTTAGTTCATTAGCTTTTCAGTGTCTTGATTAGAGGAATTTCCCATGAGGCCTAGTTACACGAGGCTAATTGGTGTTCTAGTGCTGCTCTCAGCTTGGATGTGTGCTTTATTACCTCTGTAGGAAATGTCCTTTTGTTTGATCTTTGAGACACACTGCGTAGTCGGCTATAATCACAGTTTATGTGAACATACCTGTGCATCTGTCCCCAGGTAACCCAAACATGATCATCCCAATCAGATGCTTCACGTGTGGAAAGATAGTGGGTAACAAGTGGGAGGCATACCTCGGCCTACTTCAAGCAGAGTATACAGAGGGGTGAGTGGACTGTCACTACATTACCTCAGATGACTGAATGCTTGTGTTAGTATCTGCACGTTCAGTCCAAACTATAATAAATAACATATATATTATGTATGAGACCGGATGAACTAGTAAAATCCATCCACAAGCATGAATGGTATGTGCATGACACATTAAAGCATCCCTACCATCAAATTACCAGATGGGATGTTTAAATCCTCTAAGGTATACAATTCTCTGTTTGATGTATTTGCAAGGTGCAGTAATGCAACAAATATTAGCACATACCGGAGGGCAATGTCTGCTCATATTTTTTACTTGTGTGAAGTGATGTGAATGTACATAGTTCTTATTCATTCAGTGATCCTTATACCATGCATTTAGGGCTAACATTATGTCTTTTCTTCCATTTAAGTGATGCCCTGGATGCTCTGGGCTTGAAGAGATACTGCTGTCGGAGGATGCTCCTTTCTCATGTGGATCTTATTGAGAAGTTGTTGAATTATGCTCCACTGGAAAAGTGATTGGAACTGGTTACCTTGAAGAACTACAAGGACTTTGCAGATTGTTGACAGACACTCTTGTATTATTGTTTTGTGTGGGTCAGCACAAGTGTAAAATACTGTCCACAGTGGAGGATTTATCATTAATTTGTGCTTCTATTTCATAATGTAGTTTTTATTAATAAAACAGAAAAATGACTTGGTTCCCTTTTTAATGAATGCTTTTTTTGTTACTACAGCTCTCGACATTACTGTGGGTGTAAAATTAACCATCGTGTTTTTATCGTATTAATGTAATGTCTTGGATTGAAAAATCCATATTTAGTTATCCAAGTTATTCTGTCGGAATGAAAAATAGACACCATTTTTAGACAATGGTTTTTCTGGATCCCACTTACTTGGAAACTTGTTCAAAGAATTTAAACCATTTTATTGTCATGTGTACAGTAAAGACGCAGGTTTCCCTGTACAATGAAAATCTTATTTTGCCGTCCACACAATGCCAAGAGAATTTAAGCTGTATAAAAACTGCAACTGAATAAATTAACTTGGAAATAAAATTAAACAAAGTGGTATTCAAAAATGGCATGCAAAAGAAAATGAGCATAAAAATATAAACTATTTGTATATATATTACTGGGTAGTTTATAAATACAGGTGTTAATTCTATATAGCTGTGATGCAGCCAAGTTTAAAATGCAAGTTTAACATTTTTGTAACAGACTATGAAAAGAGAAATGTCTAATTGTGGGTCTTTGCTAAATAAGACACTGGAATATATTTTAACTTCGCTTTTAATACAAAAGAAACATTACATCCAATACAAGTTATTAATCGGTATGTAGAGCATGCAAGCATCAAAACCTGATGTCTCTGCAATAACTCTACAGTTACTTTATTTTTTAAATGTTACAGTCCCAATATATACAGATGACTGGAGATGGGAAAATCATCTTGGATTTTTTTGGAGGCACCCCAAAAAAGTTTCAGCTTAAATTTCCCCAGATTTGTGTTCACATTGAAGAAATAAACAGTCCTGTCTTTATTTTGTGTCACCTCCAATGAGCCTCAGTCTGTAGGGAGAGAAAAATATCACTACCATTTAATGCTGTTTATACACAAATCAAACAGAATTTTGTGAGCACTTTATTCCACAAGAGTTGTTGACAGAATCCATGTTGAGTATCAAGAGAAGTTTTTGCCCTGCATTTGATGATCCAACAACTTCATGAACTACAAATCAAAATCTTTTGGATCTGTAGAAATTGCACTTCAAACTGGCTTGTCATTCTTAACTGTTTATTAAATTCACATTAACAAAATTTAAAATTAATCCAGGTTGGGTGTGAGCAGTACGAAGAAAAATTTCAGAGGCCAAATGCAGATCGATTCCCCATGACAGTGATACTGGTAAGGAAGTTCATTGTTCATATTGAACCAGTTTGTATTAGAGATGTGTAACATTAAATGGGAGCCTACCAAGTTATCGGTACCGGTCTCTTTGATCTCTATGTCTGTCCCATTCTCTTGAGCGCTCTTTGTCCCTCTCTCCACTCCACGATCGATCTCTGTGTCTTCGAGATGCTCGTGGCCCCTCCCAGCCAGAGGAGTCCTCTCGGTCCCAACCTCTGTCCCGGTCTCTGTCACGATCTCGGTCTCGGACTCTGTCACGATCTCTGTCTCGGACTCTGTCATGACCCCTGTCCCGATCTCTGTCCCCTGAGCTCCTGTTACTCCTGGGAAGCACACATTTATGTAGTGTAAACCAATAAGAACGCCATTACTGGGCTAAACTTCAGTAGAGAAACTAAAATGCATCATGTTGGAGCTGAAGGCAGTACAGCCACACAAACCTGTAGCCATATTTTCCCTGAATGGACACTAAACAGTCTTTGAGTGAAGTGACCAGGGCTTGGCAACGATCATTTCGATACACTCTGGACTGCTTAATGATGGCGATGGCGGTTAGAAGAGTCTCCATGGCCACTCGCAGGTCTCCTGTGTTAGCAACCATAGAGGTCAAGGGTTAGATAGTGGCTATTAATTATCAAAGCGCCACTAGATTGTAGAGGTAAGGAGAGTAAAAAAAAAAAGAAAAAGAGATACTTCTTTGCTAGGAGTGGCACGGTGGTGCAGTGGATAGCACTGTCACCTCAAAGCAAGAAGGTTCTGGATTTGATTCCAACACCATGACCTTTCTGTGTGGAATTTACATATTCTCATCCAAAGACATGCACCAACAGGTTAATTGGTTTATCTAAAATTGCCCATAGGCGTGAATGTGTTCATCTCTATGTCAGCCCTGTGATGAACTGGCAGCGTGTACCCCACCTTCACCCATTGGTAGCAGGGATAGGCTCCAGCACCCTCTAGAGGATAAAGTGGTTCAGAAGATCACTGACTTCTTTTCTATACCATTTTTTAAATCACAATGTTTACAGCTGCAGAAATACACAAAGTCTAAATTATTCTTACAACTATAATACACAGAAACAACAAAATTCAAAACCTTTTTTTTCCAAGTCATACTCAAAATAAGTACAGAACCTCTTTCATGTTGAGAATCATCCCAAAACTGACTCCACTATAGCTACAGTACATATTATTTATTATTCTCTTCTGATTTAAAGAGAGAAAGACTTTCTAAATAACAAAATGTTTCCAGAAGCAGCCATTTCCATGCTGTACATGAATAGCACTAACATTCACTTAGGTTTTATTGTACCTGGAAACTATCTGGCTTCAATTAGTGAGCGGGAGAAAAGTTTTAATATTACACAAATTCAGGAGGTTGACTGCAGGAACAATACACAAAGCCAAATTAATTCATAGATGGTACTGAAAAAAGCTGCTCTGAAACACACAAAACTTTGGATGATAATGACACAAAATAGAGAGCCAAGACAAGTTCCATGAGTGGGCCAGCCAGAGCTCTGTCTTGAACCCCACTAAAGAAAACTCTAAATTAAAAACACTAGAATTCACAGACAGAAATTGGGGTGGTCTACAAGGAGAAAACAAATGGCCGAATGCAGATATATGAAGCCTGTAGGACACATTTAAGTACACTTCAATATTATGGAAAGGGATCTGAATGTTAACACTGATTTCCCTTTATCTCTAATGCATTAAAAACAGTATACTGTGTTGAGAAAAAAAAAAGAATAAAAGCACTGACTTACATGAAGTACATTGTGCTTCAACAAACACTGGACAAAAAATCTTGATTTAGACAGGTCTTACAAAAAATGTGGGGAACAATTAGTAAGTGTATTAGAAGTTTCTGTCTGTCAATGATAAAAGGACCAATGATTCCAACATTGTGTTTCCTCTTTCATTTCCAAACCTGTAAACAGCTGTTCTTACCAGTCGTTGCTCCAGACATAGCCTTGGTGATGGCACCGCTGGCAATGGCTTGGTTTCTGTTCATTAGCTCCTCAAAATCTGCATCTGTTCTTTGAGATGTAGGCCTGCAAAACACAGATTATGGTCACGTTTAGAACTTTGTAGCTTTAGTGTGCAGCTTTTTTTTTTTTTCTTATGCGGATCCTCATCTTTAATCTACAGCAAGTCTATTGACAATAGTAGATCTCTAATTTTATTCTAACAGTTTGGTAAAATTATCCCAAATCAACATTACAATGTTTCTGTCAACCACCTCCAACAACACTGGGATGAACTGGATTATTGACCGGAAGGCAGAAAAGAACCAGAAATGAGGAGATATAAATGGCAGCAAATTACCTAGTATACTGAAGAATTAAATGTTCAACAATAACATGAGATTTCTTTAAGATGTCCCCATACATTTGGTCATGCAAGTCTATCTAATGATATTTTTAAAAACTATTTTCAGTAGCCTATGTTTTTATTTTAAATTGAAATATAAAACATGTATTATGTTCACTTTGCAGAAAATTTTTAGTATAAAATATCACATGCTCACTTTTGGTGGCTGTAAGCTTTGCTGCTGTTCCCATCCTGCGTTGGGTTGACAAATGCTGGATTTATGTGAAGACTAGAAGATGGCTGGCTGGGAACATAAGGTGGACAGGCAGGGAGAAAATGGGGTGGTGGAAGTGTTGGGAAAAGTGGTGGAGGTTGACCAAGGAAAGGGCTAGGTATTGGGGTAAAATTGTTTGTAAATGGCTGTGAAGAAAAAGGTGGAGATACAGTGTGTGGCCTGGTCTCCTGTGATAACAATGAGGGAATGTTTTCTGTAGAATCAGACTCCTTCGAATGAACACGCATGGGTATACCTGTGGAGAACACATTGTTTTTGTAAAAGGCAACAAACACAGAAAAACTACTAAACAAATTCAGCTGTATTTTTTATAATGTGTGTTGTGGTGTTCTTACGTTTATTTGCTATACCCTCAAATACATTGAGGTTTTGACGAGTGGCAAAACGACAGTCTATCCTTTCTCCATGGAGTTTACATTGTGGTACTTTCTCCAATAATACTTTCATTGACTCTTCTGAAATCACCACCACTTTTGCATAGCTGTATTGAAGAGTAGAAGAAACAAAGCCTGTGAGTTAAAACCAAGAAGTGCATCTACAGATTGAAGTTTATAAATTTTAGATGTACAAAAACTCACCCTCGTGACTGGCCATTAACTTTGTTTTCAGCAAACTTGATATCTGTGATGTCCTTCACACTTAATGTTTGGGCCATGGTTATAATGTCCTTGTCAGTTGTCCACTGTAGGTATGAGACATAAACTTAGAATTTTTACTGTCTAACACAATAAATACTAATCAGAAAATAGATTATCAATATTAAATTAGGCTAAAGTTTGGTTTCATCTACATAATAAACATAAAGGCCCTAACAGAGAAATACTGTGGCAGTAACATCAAGTCAGCCTTGGAAATGGCACACAAGCTTCATGACAGTACTTCTCTGCAGTATAATAAGGGTTAACCTAGTGTACACATTGAAATATGCAGATACAACATCTTCATACATTTCTAACTTATACTGTCAAACAATAAAGTTGCTCTTCAGTTTTCCTCAGTCCTTAACACTATTCTCTGACTTTTATATGAGCAGGAAACATCTTGTGTCTGGCAGTGTAGGCTTATTTAAATCTTAACCAATTTTAATCACTTTCTGAGGTGGAATAATCAAGCCACTTAAAGTTGATTAGTTGTAACATCAGTTACGACATTATTAGTAACATGTCCCCTCCTGAAGCCAAAATAGTAATACAAAACAACTGAATAACTAAGGAGTGGGTGAAACACAATTAGCCTAAATGGTGTTTTAATATTTAAAAAAAAAATTGTTTTGCATTTCAATGAAGTAAAACACAAATCTTCTCCTGCCAAAAACAAAAATGAGTCAACTCTTTAAAGATTTTGTCAAATATGTTTTACTGTTTTGACTATTCAGTTGATTGATTATTCATGGACATCCATAATATTCATAGATTTTGAACTTATCAGTTCAATGTGGCGGAGTATATTTTCGAAAAACAATATCAGATCCATGTTTATCACAGCAGGAAAATGTTACTGTGTCTTATAACTTATCTATGTCTTTAAACAGGAAAGGAAATTTTTTCACTTCAAAAGAAAATTCTAATTTGTTTTTGTATCAGTACTATTCGTCATGGCAGAGCTGTCAAAACCCAAAAACCTAAAAGGTGTATGTTTTAATTGGACCACTGTCTCTATAAGATCGACCCCGTCAGAGATAAGACACAAGTGACTCACCCAAGGGAAATTTCCGATGTATAAAGACAGTTCCCGTTGTTGTTTTGAGGTGTTTACTGCTTCTGGCTTTACATCCTTTTTAACTGCTTTGCCCTTACCACAAGAACTGGAGACACTTGTGGTAAGTTTCTTGTCCTTATCAACTGAACCAGTCAGAACAGCATCGAAAAGTTCATTTGCTTCTGCAATTCTTTTTAAATCCTGTGTAGGGCAAGAAAACAAGTTATCTTACACATTGCGCATCTCTATTGAAATGTCTCAACAAAATTGCATGTACTGTAATTTGTTTGCTAGTTACTTTTATATAATTTGACTGCATCTGCAACCTCTGTGCTTAGTGTCAAGACTTATTTCACACAGCTTTACTCAGACTTCATTTTTACCAAATACGTTCATACAAAAATATTCCGATGAACATTAGATAGGGATATCACTGGAAGGTGTGGCAAACCTCTTCCAACTCAACGTGCTGAATGGTAAAACGGCTCGAAAAGAAAAAAGGTTAAACTTTTATGTGCATTTGCGACGAGAAACAACAGACTAACCTCATCGTCTTCAGTCAGGTCACTGTACAAATCAATGAACTCTTCCTTGGAGGTACTGTGATCGGCTGCTGGTTGTGCAGCAGCCATCCCGTGGGTCCAGGTAGAGATCAAGCAGATCCAGTAGAAGACGGTGCAGCTAATTTTTGTTTGTTTGTGCAGGTCTCAACTAAACAAGTACGCTTCGCAGGTTATCTGTGCATGCAATGCAGTCAATATTTTCTGTTGACGTTACGTCTGGTGTCTAATGTTAGCCAGTGTGATCAAACCTTCTGTTTTTAGTTCGCATAGAATTACTAAAGCTACAAGAAAACAGGATGACAACCCGAGTAAAACGGGTCACAAATCATATTTAAAATTATTTTACTCGTTTTCCTTTAAGAGTGCACAAACAGTCAGACTGATGCCATCATCAAATGCTAATATTGCTAACCATTGGAGCTGCTAGTCCGGCAGTTACGTGAACGTAAACGTGCGACAGAGATATTTTACCGGGTTGAAACCATAAACAGATATTAGTTCCTCTGGCAAAGCTTGTTTTTGTTCAGTGCCGCCATTAGAGAAATACTTTACGTTAGTACAGAAAATTATACAAGACAACTGTAGATGAAATAGTTACCGATCATACAACACGTCAATGACATTTCTCCGGTTGATTATGGATAATAGTGGGTGGTTCGTCAACGGTTCCTCCCCTTCAGTTTTCCGTGTCCTGTGACGTAAACTGCTTGTGTAATTTCACTGCCTGACATTTAAACATAAGGAAGGATTTATCAGGGTGGAAAGGACACTTTGCCTGGAATCGTCTCAACAGTACATGCGAAAGGATTAAGATGTTGTCTTCTTTTGTTGCGAGAAGAGTGAGTTATCTCTTTAACGCCTTACGCATTATGCATCAGTTTAATAACGTGAAGTTAAATGCTATTGTTTGGGCTTTCATAAGCTCGCCTAGGCTATATGAAAGACTATGCAACGTCTGGTAATGAAATGTTTTAACTTTTTGCTGTGTAGTTGATTCGAAAACCTTCCATTTAGTCTTTAGAAATTACAGTTTTACCCCTGATCCAGTCGGCGTGTGTTGTTAGAGGACAGTTGTACAAGAGGGGAGCGTATGATGTTACGTCATTGCCATAGACTTGTCCTCTGCTTCGTTTCAGTGTTGACTCGAAATCTCGATATTTTATATAAATTTGTGCTTTATTTTCTTTTCTTCCAACTGTTTTATTCCTTGTCTTTATTGCTAGTGTTTTGTTTTTTTTTAACGAAAAGGTATGTGAGCCTCACCTTTCTGTCAAGATTGAGATAATTTATGAATGTCATAAGTAATATTTTTGTATAGTATTATGTTCTATTGAATTTCACCGAGTTTTTTTTTTTCATATATTCACTTTCTATTTTTTATAGCAACTTTTTGTCTTGATTTTATTATAACTCTTGTCATTTTTAACTTTTTTTTTTTAATCTCTTAGTTTTACAGTTTGTTTTGTCTTATTATTGGTTTAACCATAATCTCTAAAGCATTTCTAAGAATGATGTGTTGACCGATCTATTCAGGATACCATAGAATTCAGTGACAGTTAACCACGAAAATAAAGCCAAACACACATATACAAGTACAAGAGAATAAACAGGACATAGAGGATATCTAAGTTGTAGTTTTGCAGTTTTGTGTATGATATCTGACCCAAGGTGCTACCATTTGCTCACATGTATGCTTATTGTTTGTCAGCTGGTTACAGGTGTGTGCCAGGCTGCATGGAGGCCAGCAGTGACAGGGCTGGTAACCTTTCGCGGATACCGCGGAGAAGCGCCAGATGACACCAAAGGTGACTTGATTGAGATTCCATTGCCCCCTTGGGAAGAGAAAACTGGCGAGTCCATGGACATCAAGAAGCGTCGTCTGCTCTATGAAAGTCGGAAGAGGGGCATGTTGGAGAATTGCATTTTGCTCAGGTTGTTAACCAGTTAACTTGTTGTCCCATGTAGGCACTGGCAAGATTTTTTGTTTGTTTTATATCTCTGTCAAAGTTAGAGACAGAACTAATTAAAAAAAACCCCCAAAACAATCATCCTTGCTGAACCTGGAGGGATGAACACCATGAATCCAAATGACAGCCCTACAGTTGGTGTTTTGATGATGGTGGTGGAAAGTCCTTTCTAACACTTGCATCCATAAGCCTCCGTGAGATCTGCTAACTGCAGAGGCCGATGCATGATGTGAAACCATTCAGTGAGCCCATGTATCTATGGATGTGGTCATTTTTATATTAGTAGAGACCAGTCATGTAATTGGTAATGAATAGTTTGAAATAAAAATGTAATGTAATGGGCAGAGACCTAATTCAGTTCCTTGTTTTAAGCAAATATCCCCCTAGTACAGATGTGTGCAAGTTAGGTAAAAAACTATTTTTTTGGTGTCTTGTCTGTGCTTTACAGATTTTACATTATATTAGTTTTCCTACTTGTAGAACCCAATGTGCAGATTAATCACCACATTTTCACTGGAAGCAGAGACAGACTAAAATTAATCCTGTATCCCTCTTTCAGCCTTTTTGCAAAGCGTTACCTGAACACAATGAGTGAGACCCAGCTGCAGCAGTATGACAGACTGATTAATGAACCCAGCAACGACTGGGATATCTACTACTGGGCAACAGGTGAGATGAATACTTCTTGTTCATTTAATGTGACAGTAGAGTTTCTGCTCAGACATGAGATATGACCTGTGTAATCCCATACAGATCTGTCAAATTAAAGGATTAATGGTAAACCATGAGCTGTTGTTTTGAGTTTCCAGTAACATAGAAATCAGTCTTTAATGCATATTAAAATCAGTCTGTACCACAACAAAATGTGGCAACTTCAGGCTCATTTCTAATTTCCATCATTCATGGCTGCTAATACTGAAATAAAGAAATCAGCGCTGTTTACAAATTAGTCTAAATGATGCTGCTTTTTTACCATCCCTTTTGGTTTGGGTATGTAAGCAGAGAGCTCATTTATTTCCCAAGGATGACTCGTTGTTTCATTCTCATAATTTTCTCTAATTTAATTTAATTATGTGTCTGTGTTATTGTGCGGAACAGCTGAAAAACACAATCGGTGTGAGAGCACATCCAACTGGAAACACTACTTTGGAAAATCAAACAAAGACTTTTGCATCCTGCCTGGTTTCACAAAAAAAGGAATAATTACTAGGCTGCACACATACTTTCAAAGTCACATTTAAAATGATTCATTCATGTGGTTTTCATATTGAAATTTCCAAAATCAGTCAAAAAGTAAATCGCTGAGCTCTAAATGAGCTCTAAAAGAGTCTTTGGATGGCACAATGGCTCAGTAGTTTGCACTGTCACCTCACAGCAAAATGGTCCAGAGTTCAGTCCTTTCTGTGGTAACTTTACACATTATACCAGTATTGTACTTACTTACAAAATCATGTTTGCAAGGTTAACTCTTCCTGTCATTGACTTTCACAAAGGTGCAGTGGCAGCCCCCTGCTCCTTGTATGTATACTACAATGGTTTAAGGGGGTTATATATAGTATTGATATTCCAGATTATTAACAGTAAGGGAATGTAACAGAACAGAACACACTTGCAGCTTCCAAAACCACCCAAAAATAAACATTGTTTATCCACAGACTTTGTAACACACTGAATTAGGTTTTACTTATTTTTAATTTTTTTTTTAACACATATCTGTATTGTTGTGTCAAGTTTTTTTCCCTTCAGACAAAAACTCAGTTCCTCAAACAACACTGCTGTTTTACTGTCAGCCAGTAGCTGTCGTTATAGTTCTGTTCGCTTAATTCTGTTAGAGAGAAAACAGTAACAAGTCACCGTGTCTGTCCGTAGGGTTTTTGTCAATATCAGCACAAAAGGTCAGCGCTGTCATAGTTTAGTCTGACGTATGTGTCAACATGGTGTCAAAATTCATGATTCTAAACACTCTAATGATACTTTTAGGTCTTTTTTGTTGATTTTTAAAGTAGAAATGCTACACATAGTTCTTTTTATATGCAGAGGTTTCTTTTCACAGGCCGGAAAAAGCCAATTAAAATTCCAGATGAGGTTTGAGGGACAAGATATCAAATGTTGTACAGAGATTTATCATTCCTAGAGGGACTTTTCAATTACAGTGTTTTTATTGTATAATACCTTAGTCTGATGACTGATAGACTGATGATTACTTGTTTAATTTCATTTTGATATGGTTTTGTTTTACTTTCTTGAGCTGATGGAAAACCAATGGGGCTAAATAAAAATGATCTGTTTCTCTGTAGAGATGTTTTTGGGGACAATGTTTTCACTCTTATCTCTTCACTTTTGTCAACACAGAGGCCCTGCCCACCCCTGAAGTTTATGATGGAGAGGTCATGGACATGCTGAAGGAGTTCGCAAAGAACCGCGACCAAGAACAGAGGTTGGATGCACCTAGTTTAGACTACCTGGAGAAGGAAAGCCAATGAGATCCATGCCTTTTTTTTGACTTTCTCAGAGACTCTTTTTATGTGGGTTACTGAGTGAAATATCAGTGTCATCGCCCACATAAAGCATCTTCTGCCACACCATCAAAAAACTGTATCAGTGACACATGACAATAAATGCTTTGTAAAATAATGTTGATTTGATCAGTGTTTTTAGCTGAAACACTGATGTGACTCAGTGTAAGGTTGTCAGGTAGGTGCTCTTAAATATTAAACATTAATTTTCAAGTGGAAATCATGGAAAATGTGCAGAGTATGGCAGCTTGTCAACAGATTTAAGCTACTTTTTGACTCTGCAGTATAACAAATATTGTGTCATGCCTTGTTTTGCTGGCATTGATTCTGAGTAATGACTATTCAGTGTGGATTTCAGTTGTTATGGGTTATTTAATAAATGTGCATCATCTGTTGCTGTTTGTTGGTCATAGTGTTTCTGTTTAAAATGATTTTACTCACACCAGAGGTTTCAATAACATACCTGAAGATTTCACAATGAGAACTGTGCTTGTTACATAATCAGTGTGTTGTGTAGCCTGCTGTGTCAGTACATGGACACCAGGTGGAAGCAGATGGCCTTTTATTGGTGACTCTGGGAGCTGATGCACCTGCTCTCCTTTTACGACAAAGGGTTTGCCTTCTGTAAACCTCATACAGTGCATCTCCCAATACTCTAGCACTTTGCTGTACACATATAATTTTAATATCATCCCACACTTGCACTCGGTTATTATACTACATTGAATTATCATCTGTTGAATATTTACGTCATGATTTATGCCGGTAAATTCTGTCTGAAAACAGAAATCACTCTTTTGTTAGGTGGAGATATTACAGTATTTTATGGTTATGGAGGATGGAAGTCACAGAGTAGGCAGTTTGTTTTTATTACAGCCTTCAAAGACACATCATCAGACATGTTCTTTCAATCCTAGTTGGAATGTAACAACATACATTTTTACTCAAAGCCAAATAAACAAGGTTATTTTTTTCCTCTTCTTTTCCCCTCCTCTACTTAATCAGAGTATATTGACTATACTATTTCCACTATACGATTAATTTATGTGTGTGTGTTTGTGTTTGTGTTTGTTTGCCTGGCTGTGTATCATACCAGTTCAGTGAAACCTTGTATGCAGAGCAGAAGGGAAATGCCCTCTGGTTAAGAGATGTGCAGGGAATCTCAATACAGATAACAAGTCTGCTTGTGTACGGCCATAGAATTATAATGTCCACATGATCCGCTGTCGATGTGCAAACAAGTCAGCGAGACACAGACAAATGATGTGTATTTTGTTGCTCATTACCTCAATAGAGAAACAGGTTGTGTAATAATGCCAGCTTTTTTTTATTTTATTTTTCTAATATTCTCTGTTTTTCCTAAAATAGACTGAGGTGATGTCAGAAGGATTCCCCTCTGTGTGTTTGTTTCTCCTTTATGTCAATATATCACCAGAAATAAAAAAAAGAAATGAGGAATCCTACACTATCCAGTTGTTCCACCAACAGCAGGGATGTACAAGCGCTTACAGCAGTAACAATTTCCAGGCAGGAAGAAAAAAAAGTTGCCACCTGTGGATTCCTCGTGTGCAGGGCGTACAGATCTTTACTGCTCTGCAGATTGTTTGGTGTATACTCATCAGTTGCCCACGCACACCTACTGAGCCTATCTGCAACCCACTACTCTTGTCATCCTCCACTGCTGCTTCCTGTGTCGTGATAGCTCTCTGTTTTATCCTCATTCCTGCCATCACCCTCTACTCCCCTGGAATTTCAGTCTCATGTTCTTTTGTTTCCTCTATTCACCACCAACACCAGCCTCTCAGCTTTCACTATGTTTCCATGGACCATGAGCACAGTGGCACAAGAGAAAACTCCTATACATGGTTAAAAAGAATGGGTGTCTGGTTTAAGTATGGATGTGTTAGATAAGTGAGGAAGTGAAAAATTAACCAATACTTTACACATACACACAGTGTTTTCTTTGTGATATTATCTTGTGTGGTAAATACAGTGTGAAGGAAGTAGTGCAAGCAATTTCCTTAATTCTAGACAGCAGCACCAATTATAAAGATTTATGTTAATTACCCTTAAAATCTAGATACTATTTCTGCCTGAGCTGGGAGAGAGAGGGAAACAGAGAGCAAGCATGGCTATTTATTTCCAGCAGTTTCTGTAATAATTATGGCTTTATCAGTTGGCCTATTGCAATTAAACTTCTACAAAAGAAGTTGATGGTATCAACACCAAAAATCAAAATGAACTCAGTTTGACTCGGTTAGCTGCAAGTGTCTGCTAAATTTATAATGTAAGACTCCATATTTAAACTCAGAGCTTCACGGTTCTTGTCACCACCTCTGGAAGGCGGGTTTCTTCAGTCATTGAGTACATTTATAATGAGAAAAATAATAAATAAAGATGAGCTTTTGAAAAATGCATAACAATACCAGAAGTACCTTGTTTTATATACACATTTATATTTTTATATACACTGTACAGCTTTCAAAAAATAAATGGTTGATATTAACATTGTGCACCCCACGGATGTGTAACTACAAAGAGAAAAGAGAGTGAAAGAGAGGGCTGAGTGATACCAAGGACAGACAGATATCAACAACCCCAGTAAATACTGATGATTTTTTTTTCTTTTTTTTCATACAGGACACTTCACAATTATTTGTACAGTATATCAATTAAATGTTGCTGGTTAACCTCTCTTTGTCTCAAGCAGTCTTCCATAAGAATGCCCTAGATCAGAAATAAGAGCAGTAAAATTTATGGTATTTGGCCAGTGACTGTATAAGAAAAACAATTGCAGCTCAATTTCTAAAAAAAAAAAACAAACAAAAAAAAAAACACCAAACCCTGACTGTTAGTTATTTAACCAAGTTATATTGAAGTGACTTTCATTAAGCCTTTGGAATGTAATATTTAGTTTAACACACAGCGCCATCAGGACAGACAGATGACTGTGTTCCCGGTTATTTTGGGACGCTCCAATGCTCTGACCTGAGATGTAGCTAACAGTGATGCAAAGAGGTGATGATTATCTTCTCTTTCACCTTTTTTTCTCCTCCCTCCCTGACACTTTCAGAGGGAGCACATACGGTGAAGAGCAAGGCGTGGCAGGGTTTATAAGGCACACACAGAACACTTTGTGCCAGAAAGCATGTGTGCACGGCGGGGTGGTTTTGGAAAACGTCAGCTGTGATGTTAAGGTGTCACCCTTCCTTATTTGGCATTGGCGAGTCCGATCAGACCAGATAGGAACAGAAAGGACAAAATGTTAGTAGCTGCTTCTCTTTGAGCTCCAAATCTGTTACATGACAGCCATAAACTGGCCTTATCTAGGGTTGTAAAGCTTGTTTGTGACAATTTTCTTCTAACCTTCACGCTCAGATCACTTATAACAGATCCGCTGTCTCACAAACAAACATCTACAGCCACACGTAAAGAAAATAACCCTGCTATGAAGAGAGGTTTGTTCCAGCTTTGACGTCAACAAGTGCAGTGACTCTTCAGAAGTGACAACTTTTAAAAAAACATATTTCTTTGTACATCTGGATCATTTCATACAGAATAAAAATGGTAAACAATGTTGTTCTGTATTAAACTGGCAAAATAGAACTCAGTGCAGATATACACAGAAGGACCCACAGTAAATACAATCTCACAAAGTAAAGTCCAAACATTGACAGTCACACACAGCGCAGAAACACGCACGCACACACACACACACACACACACATGCACACATCCAGTAGACAAAGACAAACAGTGGAATGTAAAAGCCTTTTCCCACAGATATTACTACTTTTATATGTTACTATTCTATCTTATAGGACTTGAGGGAGGTCACCTTTTGTTTCTGCTTGAAGCTGTAAAGCAAATAAAAGGAAAACTGATCTGCAGTTAGTTAAATATTACCAAAACAACATTAAATCAAATCTAATAATGTCCTTAAAGTAAAGTGTGATGGGATATCTAGATTTTGAACTTTTATTTAAAGTTAAGAACAGATTGTAATGTTATAACATGGGCTAGAGAGGGACTGCATTCTCACTGTATTTTTATTTCTCAACATACATATTACCCTCCAAACTCTAAACACATTTACATGTTATTAAAGAATCACATCCCCCAAACCACAGTTGTAGTTATTTACCAAAAGCATAGTTATTTTCCTGCATCTCGCACTTTTCCTCAGTGAAAGTAGTTTTCCTGAATTTTAGACCAAACTCAGCAACCTTCATCTGTCAAGCAAAAATGTCAGCTAGAATTTCTGGAAAAAGCTTGTAGGAGGACCTTGAGATTCTTTTTTTTTCCCACACTACACTCTACCTTTGAAATATGATGTAAGAGAATGGCATTTTGTGTTGTTCAAAGACACAGATTGTTACTTTACAAAGGATTTTTCCAGAAACAAAACTCTGGTTACTCAGAATAGACTATATTGCAAACTGGTCTGATTTATTTGGTCCCCATGCACACTGTTTATTGTGTGGGTAGTGGTCTATCCTGATTAAGGGCTTTGTTTTTGCAATAAAAGTAGCAGTTTGAACTACTTTACATGGTATGAGCTTTACAACAAAATCTAAGTTACCTTTTTTTGTATGGAGTAATATGAAAATGATGGAGTATACTGTAAACTTTCTACATTGGGGTTAATTTGAAGAGGTGGAATGAGTACTTGGATTCTTTACTTAAGTAAAATAAGAACTAATACTTCATTTAAAAGAAAACTTCTCAATGCAGACTTAAGTACAGAAGCATTGTTAGTAAAATATAAAGGTGCAGGTGCAGAATGGTTCTTTTGGAATGGTTATTCTGGTTTTCCATCACTAGCTAACACAGTTTTAAAGGGGCTATATGTAGTATTTCTACTTTCAAATATTAAAAATTATCACCTGAAACTCTGCCAAAGATGCCAATGAATTGGATTTTAGAGATATACACTGTGTATATATCCACAAAGATGGTTTGCTGGATTTCTGTGACCACTAGAGGGAATAATGAGTCATTCTGCCACAGAGCCTTTGACCAAAGTGACAGAAAGTGACCAGATGTGATGAGAATCACTATGAAACTTTTAACCCGTAAAGACCCAGTATTACTTTTGTGAAAGTTTCAAAATATTTTGTTCTTTATTTTTTAACTTTTCTCAAATGAATTATCACAATTTATTATGACATAATCCTCTGTATTTTGTATTTTTTCAGAGAACATCAGGTATTTTCCTATATTTAATTTACTGACCATGTTGCTGTCCATAAAAGCTCAGATTAAAGTTAAGGGTTATTATATCAAAAACAGAGAAAAGAGAACAAAAAGGGACTTTTTCAGCAAAATATATCACTAACTGAACATAAAATAAGTGTGTCCATTAACTGTCATTGATCCAACTCCATGGGTTTTACTGGTGAATCAATGTTGTAGAAGATGATGGTGTTTTCATGGTAACTACAGAGCCTCTGAACGTCCAGATGGGTCATATCTGATGACCATGAAAAGATGACAAACAGTATTTTACAGCAGTTATTTCTTTGTATTAATAGGATTAATGGATCAGCAGGTATTAAACAGTTTATAGTTTACAGTAGATGGTTTTGGTTGTTGGTGGCTGTTTGGGTCTTTATGGGTTAAAATCAAAGTAAATGATAAAAGCTAGAAGCACTGTTGTTTTCACCCCTGGACACAGCTCTAAATGAAATGGAATTTGATGCTGAAATCACAGCATTTCTTCTACACATGTGAGTTTATGAGGCTTATAAAGGTATAAAGTTATTATGTGATGTTTTTACCTTTCAGCTATTGACAACACAAACCGTACAAAAAAACAGCGGTGTTTGTGGTTTCACTGTGGCTGTTTTCTGTCTAAAACAGTTTAAAAATGTAAACTATCAGCTGATCTATCAGCTTATCAGACAGTGTTATTTTGACCCACCATCAAAGTTATCAGCTATGACTTTTTGTTTGAAGAAGAAATCTTTATGAATACATAATGCAAATGTGCGTACACAATAACTAGTAGTTTTAGTCTTAAATATGTTCTGGCATGTGACTTTAACAAGCTCCTGAGAGTTTGGAGTGTTTTATATATAGTATATAATATCACATATAACTCCTTTATTGTTGCAGTTCATCTGTCTTGAGCCAATATAGACATTTTATATATTACTTATTTAATAGTCTTGTACTACACATGATATGTTTTTACGTAACAAATAAAGTAATGTGTCAGATAAATGTAGTGGAGTGAAAAGTTCATGGTCTATCTCTTAATTGGTATTGAGTAGAGGTACAATGTATAAAATGTCATAAAAGTTGTATCGTGAAAAGTGAGCACTATTTGAGTAAATACTTGGTTTTGTTCTGTCACTGGTAACTGACCTTTTCTTATTCACATAAGTGACCTCCCCAAGCCTTCAGCAATTTTCACACAATATAACATCTTTTTCTTTAATAATCACTATCAAGGGCAATGCAGTTTTTAACAATGTCAATAGCTGTCCAAGTCCAAAATACTTTCTCTCTCTGTCTTTCACTCACACACAAACACACACTCCATTAACCCACACTTCCACTGTTATGGAAGCTGGCTTTTTGCTTATTTTCTGGAAGAACAGGTTGATTTTTTAAAACATCTTTTTCAAACAAAAAATATAACACAACATTAATCACTTCTGGTCCATCTGGGTTTCTTTTCCAGGAAAAGAGGAAGTTGTTTTTTTTTTTTTTTGTTTTTTTTTTTACATTTGCCCTAAGGATCAGTGTTGAATGTTCAGTCATTATTTTTTTGTTGTTTTTCTTTTGTTGAGGAACTTCATTTGGGAGGTTACAGCACATCACCCACAGCACGCACAGACAACAAAGGGTTTCCAGCCAATGGAGAATTATTACAGTGGTGCCAGAGAAAGAGAGAGTGAAAAAGATCAAACATGAGTTGAGTGGCAGAGTCAAATCCTGGCCCAATTCCAGTGTAAATACAGTCCAACACTCTTCCATTACCTGTGTCAGTTTTCTTAATTTTTCAGGCTTTTTAAGGATATGGAGGAGTAGTGACAGTAAAGGAAGAGGACTCGAACAAAGCAGTGATGAAAGATGACAAGACCAAAGGAGGAGTGGAGTGAAAGGTTCCTCGATGCAACACCTGAACTGAATGTGTTGCACAGGTCAGTGGCATTCACACAAATGTGCATAACATGTTGAACACACAGTCCATCTTGCCACCGTGGGGGAACAGTTGGTTGGAATACCAGTTTGATCCATTTTTGGTTGGTAGTTCATATTCACTGGTGGCAAGAGGTACCGCTCTGATGAAAGTGGAAGGTTGTCAAAGGTGAAGGAAAGATTTAGGGACATCTTAAAATAACAAATCTCATAAAAAGAGGATACAAGGAGGAAGCTGGAAAAGACATCAAAGACATTTTTAATTTTGAAGGGCGTTCAGGTGGGACTTGGAGCTTGACGGGTGAAATTTAAGGATTGTGGCACGAGAAATGAGGGCAAGGGATATCAAAGAGGCCTGAGAACAAAGAGATGACACACATCATCTGCAGCCCGAGACTACAGTTAGTGAGTGGGAGATATGTGCTGAGGGCAGGGGCCAAGGGGCTGATGCTGAAATCTGAGAGGGAAACGCTGTGGGCAGGTGGGTCGGCCGCTGGGTCTCTCAGGCCTTGAGAGCGTGCCACTGGGCCACGGCAGAGCGAGGATGGCCCATCATGTCTTTCCAGTGTTTTACCTCTGCAGGGCCGCTCTTCCATGACAGGTATATCTGTAAAACAGAAGGAGACAACGGAACTAATGGAACTAAAGCCACACAGATTGACCATATTTGTACAAATCCTTGTCATAAAGAAGACATTTAAAGTAAAAAAAAAAAAAAAAAAAGAGGAAAACACTCGCTGTGAGTCCTGCTTTCATCACTGAGCCCACCAGTCTAATCAGAACTTAACTCAAATCTGGAGCAGAAAAGACCCATTAGAGGAAGAGATTTCACTTGTTGAAATTCACTGAGAAAAGCTGATGCTGACACTAATGAAGATCCAACACAGAATCGTTAAGTAATGTGAAAACACACTGCTGATGTACATGTCATAGGCTGTCATTGGTCCTCACTGTCCCATCCATACAGCACGGCAAAGATTACTAACTAAAGGACCACACATTTACAAAAATGTAATGGAAGATATGTCATGTCTTTTAATTCAGTCCATTAACTTTTCAGGCCAGAGTAAGAACGGTCAGCTGCATATAAAACTAGAATCATCCAGTTCAGTTCACCAGAACTGATGTAACGTGTGTTATAGTACTTGCTTTGTTGTTTAGTTTACTCGAAAGGACCCAGTGTGACATTTGTGACAGTTCCCAGATGAACTTTTCTCTATATTTAACTGTCCTTAAGTAATTTATCACCATTTATTGTAATATTACCTTCTGTATTTTGTGTTTTTTTTTTTTTCCAGTGAAAATCAGGTATTTTCCTACATTTAATTTACTAACCATGTAGATGTTCATAAGTAAAGAGTAAAGTTGAGGGTTATTCTATAAAAAATAGAGAAAACTGAAAAAAATCAACTTTTTCAGCAAAATCTATCATTAACTGAACATACACCCAGTGTGTCCATCCACTGTCATTGATCCAACTCCATGGGTTTTACTGGTGA
>JAPQRP010000019.1:36272371-36299747 GCA_037367295.1 Apogon hyalosoma | reverse complement strand
TAGTCACATGATACACACAGGAGTTAGTACCTGATTGCATAACCATTGTTTTTGATGACTTTTGATGGTCTAATAATATTTTTTTCTGTGACTGTAGTATTAGTACAGTCAGTCAGTCTTAAATATTTCAGTTTAAATAATCTTGATCATCATATATAGTCGAGTCATACATCTGGTAGTAAATATGGATGCTACTCCTATGTTCATGCATCTCTTTTCATATAATGTCTTTAAAGTCAATAATTTGTTGTGATGATGAACGTGACCTAAGTTTATTTTAAATTCTCTTGATTAATATGAAATTGTACATATTTTATATTGAACACAGTAACTTAAGTTATATTTTTAAGTAGTGGAAATCTCTTGTTACTAAAAATATGATCATTTGAAGACTCTGGTACATTACTTTAACTTTTCCCATCTGCCAATGCTCACTTCGTCCATTACTGGTGCTGGGTTGAATTGATACGATTCTGGACCACCATGGCCCTCTACTTCACTAATGTCCCCTTCAGGGGTTTATGAAGGGGAAAAGTCCTGCACCGAGGTATAGGTTTCTTGTATCTCAGGTACCTGTACAACTCCCCACTTACACATCCATCCTTGCCCACTTTTTAGTATGCACTGAGTAGAGTTAGGTTTAGAGCCGGGGGTGAAGTTACACTTAGATAAGAAAGCAATAAAAAAAGTAGTTCCCCCACTTCAGGCTGATGACACAATTTATCAACTAACGAGAGGGAGAGTCTCTAGCCTGCTAGCCGCTCTGTGAGCCTGTGCTTAGACATAAGCGCTGTGAGCTAAATGTGAATGTCAAGAAGCTAACATGTCACAGACACAATGCTAACATGCTTATGCTCGCAGATGTACTGCTAAGCATTTAAATATTTGCTTATTGGCACAGAATACCGCAGGCTAATGGGAACGTATTCAGTTAAATAAATATAAATTGTTTTTACATTATTATTTTATAAGCAACAGAAATGTGGTGAATTTAAGCTGTGGGTGCTGTGTGTAAAATAAAAACACTTAATTTGGTTAGTCCCCCACACCAAACAAAGGTCCTCTTCTTTTTATTTCATTGATTTCCACTTATTCCCCTTTCTTACTGTGTTTAGGGGTTTTCTCATAGGTGCGCAGATGTAGTGCTTTGATGAGTCCTGTAAAAAGGCTGGTGCCATAAATGCTGTGATTAATACCTCACATCACATTATGTCCATTATCTAATAAAACTCAATGGGTTTTGGAAACAGACACATCCACGGTAATTCAGCTTTATAATGTGATGCCTTCCTAAGTGATTCATACCGTATTACAAGAGTCGTGACATCTGTTTGTCACAGTCAATGCAGATTAACGTATGGTGACATGAACGGCAGATAAAACCCTGCTACCTGCACGGCGTCCTCGAATCACAACTGTTTACACAGTAACGGCCGGAGGGACGCGGAGCAATTGGGCGTGGTGGCGAGGTGGGTTCATCCATGCATGCAAAGATACATGTTTGTCCAAAGTCAGATTTAGCACACGCCTGTACAGATGCACAAACACCACCAAACACACACACACGGAAACACACAAGCAGCAGCCAGGCGGTAGTTCTGCATGATCTCACAACCAGACATGATGCCATTTACAAATGAGCTTTTTGTCCAGAGAAAGAGAATGGACATGATGAATGTGCATCTGTGAAACTAAATAGGAGTAACTGTTTGGTTTGCACTTCATGCACTCTTATTTATTTTTTTTTTATGTCACTACATCTTCAGATGCCATTTTGCAAGCATCAGTGTGTAATGATATTTGGAATTGACTTAAATTAAAGGAAAAATATCTATAGCAATATGTTGGTCCTTTCTGCCTGCTAGTGACTATCTAGTCTAAAACACAACAGCAGTTACATAATTCATCCTTTAGAGGTTGTTGTAACCATGACTACTGAAATGTGCGCTCCCACTTAAGGTTGTACTCACTACCATCATGCATTTTACACAGGGTTGAAGTAACCATGGTAACAGGAGCCTTCAAAAGAGGGCAGTAAAAATTCAAGGAAGTTCGACGGAGAGGGGCACATTTAAAATAGCAAAAGGCCCACAGGGCAACAGGACCAAACATTTAGAGAGGCTTTGAAACACACTCTTAGAGCACACGGTTTGACTTTCCTCATGCCTACTTGCAAGCCCTCTATGACTCTGCGGAAACACCACAGCACAGACCACTGGGTATGTGTGAGCTCATGCTGAAAACGGCTGATTCATAAATGCCAAAAAAAGTGTAGAATAACCTCTAGCTATGATACTCAAAACAACAGGCAATGATAGAAATGAACATATACTGAGTGACTTCCTCCTCCTGTCTGGGCTGCACTGCTGCTACAAATATACTCTGGATTGCACTGGTCTGGAGATTTTTGTTTTTTACCCCACCTCCCAAAGGCGAGGCAAGGGGTATTGTTTTTAGTTTGGTTTGTTTGTTTCTTTGTTTGTTTGTTAACATTCTAGCAGCAAAACTATTGGTTGAATTCATACCAAATTGGGTTTATAGATTGCCAGTGACCCAGAACAGATCTGATTACATTTTGGGAACAGTAGGTCAAACTTAAAATTTTTAATGAATTTAAAATTTTTTTTCTCCCATTTCTCCCATTCAAATTCTATAACATAAACTTTGTTCCAATTTACTTCAAACTTGGCACATATATAGAGGCAGGTGATATGCTGACATCAGCACATGCATAGATATGATGACATCAGATGGATTTATGCCAAAATAAGCTACAACATGTGCGAGGGGCAGGGTTTGTTGTGCCTGGCACCACTTAAGATGTGTCTTTGTTTTTTTTTTTTTTTTAGAAATGATCTGCCTCAGAGATGAATAAGATGAATTGGAAAACAAATGAAAAAAGTGTTGATTAGCTGATGTTTTCAACTTACATGAGAAAGTGCTACACATATATATTGGTTTATGTACATTTATACAATAGATTTATAAATCTTCCACGAGAAAGAACCTGTAAAGTGAATGTATTGTCATGTGCAGACAGTGTTTTGAAGTAGATCTGGTAGATCTGAGATGAACATTCCTATGAATAAAACCATTTCTCTCATTAAGTCTCACAATTTCATATCTTGGCCCAAGACTGTATCTTGAAAAATTGCAGCCAACCTGCCTTTGGACTCAATTTTTCTTTATTAGTGGCTCAAACTTGATAAAGTTTTACTACTTTTATTCTGGAGGCATTTTATTTGTAGATCAATATTATCAGACTAAAACAAGCTCTGATAAAACTCTCATATGCTATACTTTTCAAATTTGGTAGTAAAATGCAAGCACTCTCACAGCCAGACAGAGAGGAAATACAAATGAGTGTGCACATCTTTATGGAGGTCCAGGGCAACATCTCTGGAGAATGACCATTTCGATAGGAGGTGAAACTCAAAACCCTGACTTCTGACCTTGTGGCCTCAATTTAAGACTGAGTTGTAAGCTGTCTTCTGTTTGAATGGACAAAGCAGGTTGTCATGTCCCAGGGGACAATGTAGAGACCTTTTATCTCCTCATATGTCATGTGCTTTGTCCTCTGGGAAGTCTATTTTACATTGATTAAGATAGACTGAATAAAGACTGTAAAATGTGCTCCATTTGCCATGCTGATAAACTTAGATAATGTGACTAATTACAGATGAAGAGACTTGATTAGAGTAACTAAAAATGAGTAATGAAAAAAAAAAAAATTACAAGTGGATGAGCAAAAGAGGTCTTTATTAGAAGAAATTGAGGAAAATGAGAAATTAACTGAATCCACCTCTTCATACTTATGTTTTATAATCAAACATTGATTCACTGTGACTGGATTTATTGCTGGAAAACAAAGCAAGATGTCTGCTGTTCAATAGCAAGTTGTTTTTCTTAAATTGAAGATGGGTCTTAATACAAACTTATAAGTAAATGCATAGTTTCCTGATTTATTCCATAATCCTTTAAACCACCGTATGATAAATATGAAACTGAGCCATGAATAGATAAATATTTGCTGAAGACCTCAAATATTGACACTTGCACGATGGTATTTGACACATGGATGCTATAGAAACAGTACAAAAAATACACTGCATTCTATAAGAAAAGGGTCCATAGGGAAATCTCATTCCCTTTTCTTATGTTGAACAATGATGCTGATTTATCAGGGTCTGGCCAAGGTGACAGTCATTTGCAGTGACGGAGAAGCACTGCTGTGACATCCCGTCACAATGCCAGTCAACAGCCTCAGGAAAGGGGGGATTAGGTGAATAAGGAGATAGAGGAATGGAAAAGTGGAAAGACAGGCAGCCTTCCTGGCAAATGGCAGGGCAAAATAAGAAAAAAAGAGTTTAATGGATGCAATTAAATAAACCTTGGAGGAGAGATTAAAGGGTGAAGGTAGAGGTGGAGAGGGAATGATGGAGAAATGAGGAGGCACATTCTTATTGAGAAGCAAAATGAGGGCTTCAAAGTGCACGAGAGGGAGAGGAAACTGATGAGGGAATGGGGAGAGGGATTGGAAGCAAGGGTTGAAAGGGAGGAAAAAGCAGATGGACGGTTGGAAACATGAGGGATGAGGGTTACTAGCAAGGCCAGGATGGGAAGTGTGTCTCCATAAACATGCTGGATGTGGGTCCTGCTGATCATACACTGCCCTGGAGACCATGAAACACAATATAGGTCCCATGTCCCATGATGGATGAGGGCCAGGCTCCAATGTCAGCCCACTCAGCGCTCACTACCAACAGGGACAAATCACCCAGCCCTTCAACACGCAAGCTAATACAACTAATGGAGTCATCTACTCTACTCGTCTGACTTGATGCTTTCTGAATAGACTCCCTCTGCCTTCTTAAGATTCATTTACAGCCACTGTATTTGTAAATCACACTCACAAATACATGGGGATTATAACTAATCCATCTTGTTGTCATTCTCCCAACATTTAAGTAAAATTAAATTTGCTTAAAGACTTCATGAATGCAGATTTATTTGACCGTTTTCCACCTCTCACTGCCACCTTTACTGTGACGTCCGCTTCACTTCCTCTCATGGCCTCTTTTAAATCAGCTCCCTGCTTTGTGGCCACAAGCTGCAACCAGGGAAATAGTGAATGAGCTCCAGTCTTATATCTGACAGGTTTTTTAAAAAGATGCCTCGTTTGTGCTGACCTACATCGCTTTTTCTTTCCAATCATCTTTCCTCCCGGGCCACTGTCGACTCCAGAGGCTGCCACAGGGACCAGAGACTGGCCTGGAGAGTCATTAGGAGGCTTGACTCACTGTGATTGCTGGCTCAGACACACAACTGACAGAGGCGGATATGCCAACTGATAAAGGGTGGCAACAACTTCCTGCTTGATTAATACTGTACAGTTTGGTATTGTGCAACTCAGCGAGTCGAATATTACATTAGTGCTGTTGAGATTACAGCTTTGATTCTCGCTGAAACCACCCAGCGTACCACCCAACAGAGAGTCAGTGGCTTTGGAAAACAGCTCCTGACAAATGAGAGGAACAGTTGGACATGGTCTGACAGTCACTTAAGCCTCATTCAGACTGCCAACCCAAATCCATTTTTTTTTGGCATACTGAGATAGTATCCAAATAGATTTCTGAAAAAAAACAAAAAAAAAAAAACAACCCACATGAAATCTGATTGGAGGTGGGTTGAAATGTGATTCTGATTGGATTTCTACAGATGCATCTAAGTCTGGAGGGTCTGGCTGTTCATCTTGGTTTCAAAATGTCTTTTGCATCACTTGAAGAGCAACATACGACAATGTTGAATCCCAAGTGACAGAAGGGCTGAGCAGAATCACTGCTGCTACTTGAGGACAATGTGGAGAAAAACAGCCCATGAACGATCAAGCAAAGCTGGAAAGAACACAAAGGCACTAATGCCTATGTCATTACTGAGGCAGCCCATTCAGTTACAGTATGTGGTCAAAAGAACCAAATTCAAATATTTCATTGCTATAAAATATACATTTTCTGAAATGCACAAAGTGGTTCAACCTGCTGTTAAACATCTAATCCAGGGGTGTCAAACTCATTTTAGTTCAGGAGCCACTTACAGCCCAATATGATCTCCAGTGGGTGGGACCAGTGAAATAATAACATAATAATTTATAAATAATGTCAACCTCAATTTTCCTCTGTTTTAGAGTGAAAACGCAAAACTGCTTTAAAAAATGTTATATCTACAAACTATCCTTTGAAAAAAAAATATAAGTAACATTTTTCTTTTTTCTTAATTAGAAAAATAAGCTTATCAGATTATGGTTCACATGTACATTACAATTGACAGATCACAGTGGATTGACAAAGACACAAAACATTTAGTAACAGGCATAACATTGTTAAAATTGCACTTAGTTCCCTTAAGACATTTCAGGTTGTTAATATTTGTTCAGGTTATTCACATTTTTTGTGAAAGGATAGTCTGTAAATGCAAACATTATCATATAAGAGAAAAATTTGAAGCTGTCAATATTTATTGGTTATTACCCTGCCCCTCGAAGGGGAGGCAAGGGGTATTGTTTTTGGTTTGGTTTATTTGTTTGTTTGTTTGTTAACACTTTAATGGCAAACTATTAAGTCAATTCATACTTATGGATTATAGATTGCCAGTGACCCCAAATAGATCTCATTACATTTTGGGAAAGGTAGGTCAAAGTTCAAATTTCTCTTTTTTTTTTTTTCCCATTTACTTAAAAAATACGTGCGAGGGGCGGTGTTTGTTGTGCCTGGCACCACTTGTTATGATAGTATTTTACTGGGCCAACCATTTGAGATTGACTTGGGCTGTATGTGGTACCTCAACTAAAATGGTTTTAAGACCCTTGATTGATAATATCTTCAGTATAATTTCTGCATTTTCACAATTTGTTCCCAAATTCACTGGACCCTTCAGGTGGGCTGGTTTTGGCCTGCGGACCGTATGTTTGACATCCATGATCTAATCTGTCAGATAAACTTTTTTCCCCAACTTTTCTAGTAGGTCTCTAACATTTTTGTTTTACTACCACTAGGCATCTATCCCTCCTGGAAACTTATGTCATAAATTGTTATGTCCAATGGGGAGAAAATATACTTATAAATGTATATACTATTGGCCATAAAGTTGGACCAAATTACTTTTTTTTTACCTCTTCTCATGAAATAATTGTGACAATGTGATTTATTCTTAATAGATAAAGTGTAACTGGGACTAAGTATTTAATCACTGCACCAGGTTAAAGGTGATTAATGATGTGTATAAATAGGAATAAAAAGAAGAATATGTGAAAACACAGTTTCTTCCAACTTTATGGGAAACAATGTAAATTCATATTGATTCACACCAGTGATTGGATTATCAGCGGTTTACTCTACTTCTTTCAAGCCTCTTATTGGTCTTTTATTGTCATTATTACTAAAATTACAGAGTCTGTATAAACATAGGTCATAAAAGCACACACTGGTCTGCAGAAATGTTGAATGTAAACTTCAGAGTCGCTGAATTACTGTCATCATCAAAAAGTGTGACAGGATTATCTGTCATTAACTGTGCTGCCTTATGATGCATTGCAAATATTAAGAGAGGTGCACTTTATTTGAACGTACCTTCATTTATAATCTGTGTGGGCACAGCACCTTTGTGGTTGATTTAGAATAGAAACAGACTTTGATATGTTCCGTTTCAGAAATTGTTACACGTTTTCCAGGCTTTACAAACTCAGCTTTCAGAGTGGAGGTTGTCTAGGGCCAGTGAGCTCTTTTAGGTTTATTCATATTTATTTCCCTGTTGCGTCTCTGTGTGTATTGGTTCTCTGAGCTCATTAAGATGCAGCTCTACCATGCAACAACAGCTTTCTGAGATGATAATACAAACAGCTTTAGAGCTTCCATCATAGTTATCTGCAGGTGGGTGATTATGTCCAGCCCACCGTGGGGCTTTGGCCAGTTCGCCACAGTGACCCAACTGACTTACATAACATGAAGGGCTGCATAAGAGATTAGTGGACCATTTACTTAACACAGAGTGAGAAAAACAAAGCCACAGTCCGCACACACCAGATCTGCTAGAAACAAAATGTGCCCTCTGACAATAATATAATTAACTGTAATCACAGTTGCATTCATGTCTTATGGGATCTTATCTCTAAGATGTTATAAATACAAGACAGCTTTGGCTGGCAACTGTTATAGTTGCTGCTCCATCCCTATTTACAGATTAACATTAAATCTTACACACAACAGATCTTTGATAATGATCTGTTTACATTTTTCAGAGGGAGTTTACTGTTGCATATTCGTGCATGTAACTATAGCTGTCAGCAGCTGAACAAAGTATTTAGTTTAAGGTTTTAAATGATCGACAGGCAGTAAAAATAGATTTTATCTCAGTGGTATCTTGCAAGCTTGATGTGAACCAGCATCTGTCTGCATGTCACTGCTGGTTTACAAACAGAAACAAGCAGAAACATCTTTATGCAGCGAAACTTGTCTCAAAATAGTCACAAGTATGTTCTAAATTATCCACAACTGAAAAATAACTTTCACAAAAATATGAGAGCATTAGTTTACAGTTGTTTTTTCTACTGAGTTATGATGTCATTAGTATAATGTCTGTGCCTTTGTTTTACTTTATTTCCTGTTATCTTTCTCTTGCTAGTGCCCATATATATTTAGCATGTTTTACATGTAGTATTGTGTTTTTTTTCTAAATGTCAATAGCACCTTCCCGGTTAAATAAAGGCCAAATAAACAATGAACTCACACAAAACTACCCAGCTATCTGAATATGTAAAATACTTTTACAAATGTGCACACTGTAACCCCAGTGAATATTAATATTTTCAGTGCAGATTTAACTTCACACATCAGATTATTTTCAGTTTCCAAAATCATTCTGTGCATATAAATATTAAAAAAATATTTGTACATTCTTTTCACAGATGCACAGGTGCATCTGGTTAGTTTTGAGACTCTTTCCATATTTCTATGAACATCCTTTATATGTATGAATTTATTTTGTTCCTAATTAAAAGATAATTATGATTTCTCTCTGTTGCCCTGACAGACTGCAGATTATCAACGAATCATTTTTTAAAAAAAGCATCTAAACTCTGGACTGTGGATCATGACTTGTTTACTACCTGCTGCTAAGACTGTCTGAATAAATATAGATTTGACCTGCCACACAGGGAACAAAGATTTAACTATAATTGCATTGTTTTTCTATTATCAGATTTAGTGTTTTGCATATTTTTGCTCTGAGTTGTATTTGATTTCATTAATGAACCCACAAGCTCCCAAACTTCTATGGGAGCATCTATTTTTAAGTCCTAGCATATTTCTCTAGAAAGCAGAGAGCAAAGGTTTCCCTCCCTTTCTGTCTCCTTTTCACTGTCTGACAGCGTCTTGTCTTGTCACATATATTCTTGGCAGGATCATCCTGTCCCATCGTTCTCAGTCTACTGGGCTCCATGAAAACAGCCGGGAGCGAGCTGGGCACAAGGAGCTTACGGGGTAACTACAGAGACACAGATGATAGAGATAGACAGAGATGATGATGGAGAGCTGTTATTAGTTGTGGAAGGACACTAGACGACTTGGCCCACGCAACCCCTCAGGGTAGAGGCTTACTGACTAGCTGTGATTAGAATTAGGTGCTTGACAGACCTCCAGAAAGCGAGAGGGAGAAGATGATGGGGGTCCGTGAAGTGAACCGGTCCTCACCCCCCCTGACTAACCCCATACCATCCTCGGGCTAAATGTTAGAGGCACAAAAAAGCTTACCATTGTTAAAATAACAACCCAAAACGGGACCAATTCATCTTCGCTGAAATGTCTTCTTTTGTTTCAGAACAGGCTGCTGTTTTTCATCAACCAAACACTCACAGATGACCTAGTTTGAGCAGCACAGTTGGATGCATTGCGGAGAGGTTTTAAGAAACTTGCATGCATTCTAACAAATATATGGAATGCTAAAGCTCGGAGAAAAAAAAGAGACCCCTCTAATAAATATCAATGAAGGGTCTATGTGGAACAATACCCAGCTCTGTGCTTAACCCTGCCAATGTTCAAACAGTGGATTGAGCACTTTATCCATTAAACACACTGATGTGGTAGCAGAGCAGACAAGGCTCCGAATCGACTGCACGAAGGTGTTAGACTTTGACTTTCTCTGCTGTGAGATCTCTAGCAGATGAGAGGTTGACTTATTTTTAGACAAGTGTTTCATGCATGGAACCTTATTTCTAAATAATGAGGGCGTCTGTGACTAACGGATCAAACCTGCAGTGATTTGGAAAAAAAAATGTTGGAAAAAGCAAGGAAAGATGAATAAAATTATATCAAAATAAAAAGAAAATAAGGCTAATGAGCTGAACCAAAGCTCTTAGCTCTCCCCAATCACATTTTTATATCTACTTCAGATCTTTATGAAACAGGACAGTAATTTATTAAAATTTTTATTAAAGCTGAGTTGAATCAAACTGAGGTGTAATGAAAATGCTACTATCTCCACCTCTAGTATCTCATCTACACCATGAGTATCAGCTATTACTCTCAGGTACATGTTTCAGGGTCAGAAAATATAAAAACAATCATTTTAAGTTTTCCTTTCTACCCACTTCCATAATTACTTCATAAACTAAGTCTTAGATACTGACAAATTTCTTGGCGTCTAGTGTTTTTAAGTGTTCTTTCATATCCCTCATTCTGATATTCTCTTATGTTCTTTCATTTTACCTCTTTTCTGGTGTGGTTTCATTTTCTTTGCTTGCTGGTGCTTCCTGTAGATCTGGGAGGTTGGCAAAGTCATCCGTTTCAGCCAGCCCGATTGCTAGAGACAGAACAACCATCTTCCCTTCACTGGACACACACACACACACACACACAGACAGACAAGACACCACAAGACCACACAGGTAGGCAAATAAGCACAGACATAAACAAAAACACAGGCATGTACAAAAAGAGAGTGGAGAGAGGTGGTAGATTGCTGTGAGGACAGTACTTCATTAAAAAAAAAAAAAAAATCAGTCTTAGTGAGATGAGATTACATGTTAGTTAAAGTTAGTCATTGTACAATTTGACAGACATTTGTACAATTTCATTCTATGAAAAGAATAAACAGTATGTTGCTGGTTATTTGTATGTGCAGAACAAACCATAACACTTAAGCATAAAAAGGCAACGTACAATACAAAGCTGTTATTCTGAATGTTAGAACACTTAAATACTGTATTTGTGTGAGCAGGAGTATCGCCTTCTGTTCACCTCATTCAGTATGTGACACAACGATTGGCACCAATTAGATGGTCATATTTTAAAGGTTCAATGTGCAACATTCACATGTGCTTGTGTATTTGTGTCTGTGTTGATTTTGGCTGATGTGCAATTTCTAGATAACTAGCTGGTGGTTTAAACTAATGTAGAGGAGTAGAAGAAAGAAAATAAGTGGGTTTTCATCCAAATGTATTATGAATTTTAACTTAATTTTCGGAAAATCTGCAAAAGAAAACAAAAACTTACTATGTGCCTGTAAATCCACTGCTGTTAAAAGGTTAAGAGATGGTTTTTCGTCATCACCATAATCAAGGTTTAAGCTTTGCCAGTGCCATGCACCATTCCCAACAGTAATATACTAGCTGAGCTGCGATTTAGAGCTCAAAGATGTTATACAGTTTTAACAATAACTAAAAAGGTTTTCCACTGAGGAAGTTCCTGGCCAAAAAAAAAAAAAAAAAGGGGGGGGGGCTTTACAGGAACATCCTCTCACTCAAAGTAGGACTAACCGCCAATGTAATCAGTTTTTAGATTGTGAGACAGTGTGGGTTTTAAAAACGGTGCTTTCTGATGATGTCATATCACATGTATACCCAATCAGCACAGAATAAACCTCAAGCCCAACCAAGAAGTTTTTTGGGGCCATTTGGAGTACCTTCCCCAAGGCAGGGATGCATTTAACCTCCGTAAAGCACAGCTTAGTTCAATAAGCTGTGCATGTATGACAGTAGCTCGACTACCATTTAACAGGACTGTTGTGTTTGTCCCAGTCTACATGCACGGGAATGTCATCAGTTTATTCTTGAAATCATGCCGTCTCTGCTAAAATAGGTGGTGATGTGAACTCTTTCAGCTTGTTAACCTGTGCCGTAACAGACCACATCACAAGCAAGCTAGCAAGTTAGCAACCCAGAGGTAAGCTAGCACCACAATGCAATGCCTACCAGTGCAAATTTGTACATAGCCTACTTTCTGTCCACTCTACTTTTAGTGCAGATGAGATGCATGATGTTTGACTTCCAGGCCAGGATTTGGTGCAGAGCTCTACTGCGAGGTCCAGTCCTTCTGGTCTGTTTAGATGCAAGAATAGATCAGCTTTCAATTGCGTTATATGGATATGTTAGTCCGACTTGTAAAAGTTATATTTCAGTCGAACTAACAAATTTACATGCACCACTAAAATCTAGTTTTAGTCAGACTAAAGCAATGATTTTTTTTTTTTTTCAGGTCATGCAATGTCATGTTTTTTGTGTCATGTAAACCCATTGAGTGGAGATTGTCCCTCGGGGGCCCCAACCCCGTACAATTTCCTCTAAGGTTCCTGCAGTGGAAATACAGCCAACATTTCAAGGTTAATTCCACATTCCATGTTTTTAATTTGTTTTTTTTAAGCACAAATTGAAAATGCAAATAAAACCAGTTGGATGGAAACGCAGCTATTGAGGCACTCAGAGCTCAACTTAGACCTTGGCTGGTTTATTATCAAATGTCCAACTCCAAAACAAACTTCATATAAATTCACAAGCACATGCAAATATTGAACCTTTAACGCTCATGTAAATTATATGATGTACAGTTGTTTCACTAAAGTCAGCACTATTGTTAATTAAAGTTTGAGACTAGGAGAACACATTCAAAACAAAACACTTTTAATCTGATGCTATTGGGTTGAGTGGGTTCTAAAAATCCAGCCAGAATGTAATCTTGTTCCTTTCACAGATGATTTTAGTGCTGATGTATATGTCACATACTGAGTTAATGCAGTTCTTTAACACTGATATGTTGCTGTATGGAGCATATGAGAACACAACATGCACTTCTCATATTTGTTTTGTTGCATAGCATGTATAATTTAAAAAACTAATATCCATCATTAGCCAACCTTGGAGATCTACAGTATCTACCGAGAAACATCAAGCATAAAATGTATTTCAATATTCTTTAAACATGGTAGTCCTACAATATATAGAGAGATTCAATTAAGAAATTTAGATTTGACTGAAATATGCATTATACACAGAAGCAGAGAACTGTGACTGATGCTTTCATAGTTTCAGGTTCTATAAACACAGATTGATTAAGGGGATGAAAGAGGCATTGAAATGATGTGCAGTAAAACAACAACCCAAAAGAGAGAGAATAAAGGAAAGAAATCCATGAAATTGAGGTGTCCTACACACAAAAACAGCTGAGGTTGATTTTCATCCATTATTGTGCCTCTAACCATGCCCGAGGTTATTTAAATTACGTTTTGCTGAAGTACGCTGCACCGTGAATTTAAGAGGCCATGCAAGAAGTGACCTTAATAAATAAATGCTTGCCCACAGTGGTCCTTGGTTATTTCACAGTCACACCTTAACAACCTGTATGCTTCTCTCTGTTTTGCATGCGTTTTCTCTCTTCAAAAAGCCTGTAACATATTTGTCTGATCCAAGGACAACCTTTCCACTTTACCTTTTCTATTTGCCCAGTAATTTCTTAAAGGCCAATTTCAGTATAAATGGAATTCTTGCGCATATTCTGCTTCTCTTTGTATTACTGCACATTGCTGCATATTTTAAGCAACTTTTTTTTTTTTCAATTTCAGCTCATTTGTTCAGCTCTGTGTAGAAGAATTTAAGGGTCTTCAACTTTTGCATTGGTTTGCATGTTGGCTTGATAAGGTTACGAATGATTTAAGGCAGCTCCTAACAATCACACAGACAACATCTGATCAAACTGAGAGCTGAAAGTAGACAGAGTAATATCAGGTGTTATTCAATCACTTACATTATTAATCTGAAGCAGTCAACAAAACTTATTTAATAAGTTAAGTCTCAGATAGGCCACTGCAGTGATCAAGGTTAATAAGGACTGGATAATAGGCAGCAAACTAGCTATTATTCTGAAATAAACCAGTAATCAACAATGCTCATTTGATTTTTGTACCATATCCTGCTTATTATATGGCTATTAAGTAAAAAAACAAATCAGTAATTTGACAAAAATATTGATATAAAATGGATTTCATTGCTTCTATCTGTTATATTCTATGGTTGGAACTGTGTATAGAGGGTCATTCACCAATCAGACCTGAGAATTCAACAAAGTCATGCAATTAATGTGAGTAATTGTGTGCACATACCAACAAATAACAATAGGATGTGTATCCGATTTCATCTGTTTTCGTCTGAGCTTTGCTCTGATTTTCTCTCTCTCATCTCCTCCTCTCAAACACTGATCTATTTTCAAGCCTTCGTGCACTTTCTATAGTGCTTTTTCTCCTTAAAAAGAGGTTGTTTGTTGGAGAAATATCGACAACAGGAGAAACACATTAGCACTTGAGAGACAGCGACCCACTGGGGATGTGTAAACAGGACCAACATGAGGCTCATCGATAAGGTGAATGGATTTGTATAGATGACCAAAAAAGACACGCGCACTCCAACCGGCGGGTGCTGAAATCATTACCACCTACACCACTCGTATTGATTGGAAATGTAAGCTGGGTGGTTCGGTTGTCACACGTTGTGACAGGCCTGCACATACAGGAGGTGAAACTGCTGTATTTGGTTGTTCATACCCCACTGATCACAGGCACATGAAATGGTATTCCCATTCTCACAGCGTGTTTCACCCCGGAGTCAACAAATGACATGTTTAGACCAATGAGATATGTGAGGACAGGGACAATGGGCGATGCCACCTCCCTATGTATGTACCCAGCCCTATCTGAATGATGATTCACATAGGCAAGAGAGGTCACTGGCCTGGAGACACTGTTAATGGGAAAACACGGGAAAAGCAGAGCCGTGTGTATGTCTATGCTCATGGTCAAAAAAGGAAGGGAGGGGTGTTTACGTAAAGCTGTTTTATAGAGCACATCATCTGTAATCTATCATTCAAGCAGAGCGAAGGAATGCTCTCTGTGCTCCCTGTTTTCAGAGAATCAGCAGCCTTTGCACATCAGCAGACATCAGGGTGAAGAGGGGTCAAAAAATAAATATTTAATTTATGGCTGGGTTTAAGGTTATATTGTCATGTTTGGGTTTAATTTTTAAACTTATGCTGTAGAAAATGTGCTATAAGAGAGACAGTGGAGCAGTTCAGCAGAATGCACACTACTGTTTTAATGGGTACAAGCAGGATTTATTAATATTTTGAATTTGCCAAATTCTTATCTTTTTTTTTTTTTTTTTTTTAGCTTTTTTGCACCATCTGTGCATGTCTGTGCCACTTACTACCTCCTTCATAGTGGCTGTAAAGATGCAGTTTCATAATTTACTCAGTATTTTATGGCTGTGATTCTGGACAAAAGAGATTAAAGTAGGGGATGGACCTGGAAGCTATGATTTTCATGGTTGTCTGTAGCATATTTGCACTTCAAGTTCATGCAACACATGAGAACATGTAATTATTGATCAACTAACAACTATTTAGGCTTTCACAACTTATATAATATATATTTGGACAAATACACTGTGACCCATAAAGCTGGAATAATTTTGTTTTCAGATACATTCCTCTTTTTATTCCTATATATACACATCAGTTTTGATCTTTGACCGCAGGTCCTGTGATTACATATTGAGTTCCAGTTCCAGTTACAGTTACACTTCATGTATCCAGAATAAATCACATTGTCACAATCATTTTATGAGGAGAGGTAAAAATATTTTAGTCCAATTTTATGAGCAACAGTGTATATAAAGCTCTTTAGATGTCATATGCACCCATGTAGGCTAATTTTAGAGCATACCTTTTGTTTAGGAGGCCATAAGACCTCCAAAAAAAAAACAAAAGCAAGCATAAAAAGTTCTGGCAGGCCTTCCAAAAATCACTGTGCAGCATACTCACATATATTATAATGTACCCAAGAGAAGAAAACACAATTTATTATGAGTGGACGCATTAACATGAGCAACTAAGAAAGTACATGATCTTACTAACTCCTCAATTAGCCTTATCAGCTGCACAAAAGAGTACAAGTCTACACATAAGTATCAAAAAATGTGTGGAAAATTACAGCATAATTAAATCACTCTATCTCAAAACAACTTTTGCAAGCATACTTTTTCTATATACTGTTTACACTGGATTGCATTCTGTTTCAAGGCTGTTTTATCCTTTATTTATGCGTCTATATGATATATACAGTTTTATTATGTTCCTTTAGATAATGTGGTTAACAAAACAAAACAAAAGCTGTGCAATAAAACCTACCTTTTTGAAGATAGAATCATTAATGTAGGCTGGTGCTGTTAATTTGCATTGAGTTAAATTCAAAGTTATTTAAAATATTTCATCGACCCACTTATAAAAAGCACCTCCCACTAACATTGTTCTCAACAGCACGTCTAAATAAATAGTCTGCAACATGGTCATGAATTAAATCAACACCTCTTATCAAAAACAGAATAATAGGTCACATTAAAGTATGATTTCTTTTGTATTTTTTGTGTCAGTTTTAGCCAGAAATACCAAATGAACTGATAAATGTGAGGCTTTTGCTATATTTACAGTTGGCATCCATTATGAAATATGACGTTTTAGAAACCAAAACAAAACCTCTGGAAAAAAAACTGAGACTTTCATAAATGATGAAGCTGACTCCTGATTGGTCACACCCTTGTCACATGATCCTTTCAATAAACCAAAGACATCAGCCTTCCTTGTTACCATGAGCTGTCCATTTTTTTTAACTTGGTAAATTATAGTGTTTCTGTCCTTGTTTTCTTTGTTTCTCTATCTGAGAATACATTTGACATTTCCATTTGTGTTACTACCAACGAAAATCACAGCAGACCAGTTTTTATTTGAAATTTGTGATTACTACGTGTCCAGCTGAGTTATTAGATTTCTGGTTCTGGAGAGATAATTCAGGATTCTTTGCTAAAATGCTTGTGTGGACTGAGATAATATTGTTGAAAATGTACTTGTGTGGAGGTACGAGGAATGTCAAACTAACTTAAAAGCTAACAACAAGATCAGTAACAGCAGAGTTAGACAAAAAAGAAATGTTTCCCAAACCATCAGTATCAGCAGAATTTGGCTCAGAAAATGGTTTCTCCACTGGAATCATGGGCTTTAATAAAGGTAAAACAAAACAAAACAAACAAAAAAAAGATCCCAGCTGTATATACATACAGTACTGAGCTAAAGTCCTACACCAACATTAGGTTTGTTGATTTCGTAAAGTTCTAATGTCTACACATGTATTTCTCATTCTGTTTGAAGAAACAGTTGGGATATATGGGAAGTATGTACAGCAGTAAAAACAAAAGTTTTAGGTAAAAAAACAGCTTCTCTAAACCAAAGTGGTCATAGTCCCTTTGCACTTATCATGTCTTTAACCCTTTTGTTCAGACAATATGAGGTTTATAGAGTTAGTGTTCTGATGTTTTATACCACGTTTCATTCAACACGTCAGACGTTTCAGTTTGTGCTGCCTCTTGTCATGGGGTCAGGGGTCAAATAAAATACTGACTTTAGCCTTGAGAACCAATATAGTTACGTTTCTTTGTGTGTCTTTTAAGGCTGTGCATATATTTCCTGTATTTTCTAGTTGTATCTAAGCAAAAGAGAAAGACACATTTTCATTTTAACCCTGCAAGAACAACAAAGCTAAAGGTGGAGTAAGACTTTTGCATAGTACTGTATATTTACATATTTTAAATGGGGTGATGTTCAGTTCAGGATTTATTTATTTATGCATTCAGGTATAATATATTCATGGTTATAAAGCCAAGGATCAGTTATTTCTGACAGTGTTGAAAATGTTCTTAGACTGTGGTGACAACAGCTGATTAATTATGCTTTAAAAACACACTGCACTGATGAGAGTTAACAGCAAAATCAACCTAATCCAATATTTTACAGATTAAAAACATCATGACACTTACAGGAATGACTTTACATCCAGTCCTCTGTGGCGGATCTGTTCCATCATGTGATCCCAACTGCCTGGATTCGATCTCGATCGGCCTGTCCCCGCCCCTCTGTACCGGGAAGCTCCAGCCGGACTCCCCCGGACCCCACGCGGGCCCCCACGGTGGCCTCCACTGCCTGGACCTGTGTGCAGTTGGCCCAGGCTCTGTGAGGTGACTGGAGGGTCGTTGGGACCCGGAGGGGGCTGGTGAGTGAGCGGCTGTTGGAGGCTTTGCTGCCGGACCAGGGGCCGAGGGCGCGCCACAGCTGAGGACGGGATGTGCTCCAGGGTGGAAGCAGATGAGAGGGAAGCATCCCCGAAACTGAGCAGGCACATGGCAGTACAGAGGAAAAAGATGGACACAAGAAGGAAGATGTCAAAGTTAGAGTTACATAGGAGGGACGGTAGGACATGAGAAGAGGTTTAGAAAGTATAGTATAGTATAGTATAAAAGTATAGTGATGTGATCATGTTGATATGGAAAGAAAAGTGAAGATAAAAATATAAAAATCTATACAGATACAGCAGAGACTGGAATGTGTTAATACTCTGTTCAGAGCGAACATCCAAGGGAGAGAGGATCAAGAGAGAACAAAACACAAAGAAGATCAGTGAAAGAAAAAAAGACGAACAGAGGGAAAAAAAAAGTCGCAGATTTCTGTGTAACATCTGCTGTAGGACAGTGTATTAGAGTATGGATGGGGCGGCATGCATTATGTAAACATCCATTTATTATTCTCCGATCTGTCAGAAACAAGAGCAAAACTTTGTTGATGTGGAATTAAATTCAAGCTAAAGTATCACTACCATTTCATTTGAGGCCCTGGTCTCCATCTACAGTACTTAAGTGTTTCTGTGCATTACCTCTCCTTCTAATTAGACCTGACCTACTTCTACTTCTCGCCTTTTGCCTCACTAGTCTTTCTCTAAGCCCCTTTCTGTTCCCACTCTTTCCTTTCACTACTCCTGAACTCGGCGATTCTTCATCTTCCTTTTTTCTTCATCTTCTCTTTCCCCAGTCATCTTGTCATCACCCTTTGGTTCAGTTCTTCCATCCATCTGTCTCCACACACCTACAGTCATTCTTTTTTAATGCCTGTTCGCTTAATTACCGGTTGGCAACTCTTACAATCATGTAATAGTGCTTCACCCCTTATCCTCCCCTCAATCACTGCCCTGACTGATGATTGTAAGCTTGTGCTAAACAGCTCTGTCTGAAGCTAATGCTGTGCAGGAGGATTTACTGCCTGGACTTGTGTTGTGTTAGCGGTGTTCTTCAGTATTAACTGAGCTCTACCTCTGCTGGAGAGCCAGGAGACGAGCCCCCTGAGGAGCGGAGAGATGCTGGATCAAGTAAATACACAACCGAGCACATATACATGCACTCTTACATGCAGGCTGGCTCTCATACAGACACTGGCATATTGCAGCCCATTAAGTATTTCCTGAGGACAGACTTTGAAGAAGATGTAAATTCACTTGTGCATAATGTTTGGAATGAGTGAATATGAGTTAATGAATCAAATTCTTCTGCTGCATTTATAGTATATTGAGTAAACTGTTGGAACATGGAGTGAGATTTTTTGGGTAGCTCGAGTACCATGTGAAAATACCTTTTTTTCCACTTAAGACCACGATGACAGTGCTGGCAATATGATCATTTTTAGGTCTTAGATTGATTTTTTCATAATTTGAGCATTAAACATCATTTAAACATTTTTCATGGTAAGAACAAAAGATTAATTTGATAAGACACAAGATCCAGTTTTTGTTTTTTTAAAAAAATATTATCAATACAAATTGCGCGTGAATCATATATCCTTATTTTTCGCCCATGTGATGAAGATGCAGAAAAAATGTAAATGTACAGCGAAATATTAATGCCTTCAAAGGTTCTTCAGTCTTAATAACATCTGCTCTGACGTTCGCACTCCGCTTGGTTCAAAGTAAAAAAATGTATAAAAGGCTGAAGTCAAATGAAACTCATATCAGTAAGAAACATCAAGGAAACATCAAATCTTTGCAGAAACCTTATGTGTAGGTTTCAGCTGATGAGTGGGGGGCTTGAACAGACATTAAATCTGTGTTTGGGGTTACTGTACCGGGATATTCGGAGCATCAGGCACTTAATTTCTTGCCTTCGGGTTTCTTTTTATGTCATATCTGTATCAGTATATAGTATGTTTTTATAAGTAAACAGAAAATTCAGGCACCAATATAAATATTCATACATTGTTTATATATTTATTTTCCTGTCGACCAACGTTTCTCACGTATCCTTGTCACACACATATAGGCATAATTTACTCTCCTTCATGTCTGGAGAGGTTACCTTTTTAAACATGCATGTAAATTCACTTCATTTGAGAAATATTTTATAATCTTGTAGACTTCTATAGCTCACGTGTTCCATCAGGAGTTCTGATCTTTCTGAAGCTCAAAATTCTCTGCACATTCAAAACATATCACACGTACCTGTGTTTTAGCATAAATTTAGGAAGTCTGAAGGAGACTGAAGGCTTTATACCACATTTTGGCCAAAACTGATTACACTGAAGCATGAGACCTTCTGACACAAAATTAAACCCAACTGCTTATTTTAGGTTTGATGTGCACGTGATAATTTTAGACGATGATATCTAGTGCAATCTTTGTTCCCAGTGATGCAAGTATTTTGCCTTTGCTGTCCTTCAGGCGCTTTTTCTCTGTAGCACTCATGCAAGTGGCCATGCATGAAATCAATAAAAACCTATGGATATAATAATCTTCAATACTGATAATTGCACATTTACAGTGTATTATCCAGGACACTTATATTGATCATTAGATGTGTACAGGTTAAATGCTGAGCAGCTTTCTACTCTACAGTGAAGTGACGATATGCAGAATGAATATAAAGGTCTGGGGACAGACACTGAAACCCATACGCTGCAAATGATCCAACAAACATATTATCATAACTGACATCATTATAAATCAATATATCTGGCTGAATCCATAGTGGCATTAGTCCAGACATCTGGGAGCCAGTCCATGTGCTAATAAATGTTGCCAGTCTGCTCAGTGTCATACATTTGGCTTTTGATTTATACAATCCTTCCCTCTTTTGTTATCTGCACACTAGATCTGCAGTATTGTGCTCGAGTGCTATTTTTTTTTGTTTCATCTTTATTTATTCCCCTTTATCCGTCGTCGCTACTGTACTGCACCAACCCTGTCATTCATATGCTCTGAGCGTTAGCCCTCTTTATCTGCTGTATCCTATTACTGACTCGCAGGGTTATTTTCACATTTCTTCTTCCTTGAAAGTCAATTAAGATGACTATAAACCTTGAATGATTTTGTAATTAAGGAAAACTGAAGAGGGTAAAAAAAAAAAAAAAGAAAGAAAAAACAAGGAGACAGAAGCTGAGGGAGAAAAAAATACCAACAGTGACGAGGGAGAGAGGGAGAGGGAGGAGACAGAGACATAAATAGAGCCCAAAATAGAAACCAATTCCAGAGGAGAAACAGAAATACAGGTAAAAGGAGTAAAGAGGGAGCAAGACAAAAGAGAGAGGAATAATACAATAGGAAAATAAAAATCATACAAAGGTTAAATGGAAGATTGAAACTGTGAAGTTACTCTTTTTTATTTATGGATCCTATAGTCGACAATTTTCTTGCTAGTTCACACTGTACCACAACAACAACAACAGTACTATAATTACAATCAATAAAAGCAATGATGGAATAACATATCAGTCAACGTGTCTTTATTATGAACTTCTATTGTTCAATAGAGCAGCAACAAATATGCAATAGTGTTAATTCCAGATAAAATGTTGACATTATATCTCTCCACAAACCACAGATGCACACCCATCTTTATATAATATTTCATTGACGTATTTGTTCGTTTTTTGTCTTTCTTAAATAGGCAGGAGGAGGTTGGGTTGTGGGTGCATGTTTATAATGCTTAGGCAGTAAAAGGGCTTTATTCAAGGTTAGTAAAAAATTGTGTTTTGGCTGAAATATACATAAATCAGTAGTGTTTTAACCTTATGTTTGTTGACTTTTTCTGTCCAAGCCTGAGTATCTTTACCTAACCTTAACCAAGTGCTATCAGTACATAAAAGTTTAATAATGTTGCTGTTACTGAGAAGAGGTTGTTTTTTTATAGACTGTTTCTTTTTCCTTGAAACACTAAAAGTGCTGTGAGCAGTATCATACCATAACGTTATACACACTCAGAGCACAAAACAACATGAACACAGCAGTTGTGAATTTGTGTGTGAGGTCAGTCTTTCAATGTTTCAGTCAACTTATACTATTCCTTAACCTCTGTGATAGTAATACAGAAATTAACTGAATAAAGTTAAAACAAACTACAGTAAATGTTGACATGAATTAAAAGACACAAGGTGAGTATTGTATCATAATAATTTAAACATATTTTTTTATTTCAAAGATATTTTTGCTGAAATTAATATGTTTAAGCACCTTTTCTTCTACAACGTGTGCCCCTTATGGATCAGCTGCCACTGTATAAACTTATCTAGAAAGGCTGATATTAAGTGTGTTTTGGTTCATATCTATACTTTGCAGAAACTCAAACTGGCCAAAAGGTACTCATAGAAATGGGTTACTTTTGTAATGTCATCATGATGGTCTGTGTGGCTAATAAACAGATGAAAGTCAATAAAATAAGCAGCACCAAATGCCTTTAGCTCAGTTACTGGCCTAATAAACTGCTGTTTATTTAACAACTTAATCGGAGGTTTTCACTTTAGTTCAATAATAATGCTGCTTTCTATTCTGGGGATTTTCTGCGTGCATCCGTTTTGTTTGAAATGCTTGAAACTGTCACAGCTTGCTGCAAATTGGAGGCTGCAGAGAACAATATGACTGCATAGAGTCACTGTCTCAGACTCGCCTTGACATGAGCTTGTGGGATCCTGACAGCTGACTTAGAAATGGTTTGTGAGTGACGATGGGCTTCCAAAAACACTTCCTTCATCTGAGCAGTTGGGAGTACATGCAGCATTACCATTCATTATGGTTTTACAAACTCACACTCTTCCGTGATATCCACACCATGCTGTTGTTGTACCCACTGTTTCCCCTCATGCGTGCCCTTGTCACAATGCTCCACTCACTTGCTAAACCGCAGGCCTCCGGCATGCATGTGGCTCTGGACTGTCTGCCACCTCCCAGCCTTGCTGCCCCCCGTCACCATGCTTCGAATGCTGTCACTGCGACTGGGCCCCGCCTCAGTCCCAGAGCAAGCACCACCCCCGCTGTCACTGGCCCCCGGTGAGGGTCCAGCACCGCCCTGCCCACCCTTATCCACGGCCCCACTGGAAAGTCCGGTGGGGTGGACGGTCGACAAAGAAACACGGACAGACAGAAAGAGACAACCAAGAAGAGAGAGGAGAAAGAGAGAGACGAACAGACGCACAGACGTACAGACCCGGACAGCAGAGGGATCATCAGTGAGGTTAGTCACAGCAGTGAGTAAGACACTCTGTGGACAATCAGTCCAACCACAAGTGTCCATTGTCCAACAAAACCTTCGACGAGCACCTACTGTGGTCACCAGGGGTTAGTAAATAACCAGTGAGGAGGTTTATAAAGATAAACTATCCATTCAGGATGCAAAACACTAGTCTGGTAAAAAGTTATAACTGTGTTTTATTGTGGGTTTTTTTTGTCCTTTACAAGTCAGATTTAAGTATACTGATCATTTTTTGATTGTGCATCTACTTTGCATGGTTTCATTAGTGTCTAAAAATACAGCATAGTGTGTTTTTTTTTCTCAGCCTGTATTTCTATTAACACACACACACGCACGCACGCACACACGAACACACACACACACATATATATAGTATATACTGTACATACAATTTTAATGCCCTATGCATTTTGCAGTATAAGGTTCAGTAGTACATGTTTTTAATTGCATGATAATGTACAATAAGAAGGACTGATAATCTCTAAAAACAATTTACTTGTATCAATATCAATACTGAGCTTCAGTATTGGTTAATAAATTGTACATTTTCCTCTTTTCAAAACAGGAAATTACACTATATATTGCAGTGTAAACTTTTAGTTTTATTTTTAAGCTTATCTGCATTTATATGCATTAAAAGCAGTTCATAAAACAAACAAAAAAGCCCAAAACCACCAATATACACACCAAAAATATATATCATTAATAAAACTATGTAAAATCTGTGTGCTGTCTGCAAAATGCTGGTGAGATTTACTGCTTTGGTATTGAAATTTGGTAAATGATCTGTATCACAATACAATGGGCCTCATGCAAGAACATTTTGTGGTTTTATATAAACTTTCTCTTCACTTTCCTTTTTTTTTTTAAGCACAACAGGTTCATTTAGTTTCCCTTGTCATATTTAGTTAAATAACACTCATAACTTCAGAGATCTGTGTGAATGAGCAGCATAAATGTGATGGATGCAACCTGGGGTAAACAGATTGTCAACAAGTGACACTCAAAATTGACTCAGAGTAACAACATAACAGCCATTTAGTGAAAAATTTAGGTAGAATTACAACAAATTATACAAACATGATTCTTTCGATAGGTCCGGACAAGAAAATTCAAACTAAGGAAAAATTAGTGAATGTGGGATCCCCTAAATCACAAATATGTGGCATTTAAGCACACATAGGTTCATGAGAGGGTTTTTTCTTCTCGGCCATTGTTTATAGGACACTTTCTTAATGCAGCTACAAAGTCTAGTGAATTGCTCTATTTCTACATATCTGAAAGAATCATGAGATTCAGGATTTTTCATCTGCCCAATTTCTCACCACACGGGAGATCAGGACCAGTGTGTGTCCTCTGTGGGTAGAGCATAATGGCCAGGTAATGATGCAAATGTGTCATCTTCACATTTTAAAACTCCAAATGCAGGTGATGATAACAAAACACTGATAATTATCTGTCTCTGATTCCCCCGCAGCTCTATTGAGTAAGATAAATACACTCTTGTCTAATGAGTTTGTTTACAATCTTTCAGATGACTTGGAAATATCTAACCTTCCGCAGGCAAAGAGAACGCATTTTAATACACATTCTCCATTATTTCTCATAACGCTGCCTCGCCCACCCCTGCTGACCTCGACTTGGACGCCACAGATACAAGTAGAGACAAATGTCAACCAAAGTTCAGAGACCGGCAGTGAAGACAGACCACACAAGACCAGGATGCCTTCAATGACATTCAGACATTAAGTGTAGGCTGACGGCAAAATGGATGAGTTATCGCTGAACTTCTATGCAACTCTCACTGCGTGGGTTTCAGTTTTGCAGCACGATGTACAAATTACGCTAACAAATGACTAATTACCACCATGAAAGCATTATTCTTATAAAAAAAAAAAAAAATCAAGCACCACGACACTACGAATGAATTGACTTACTGATCTAGTATCACACATTTGCAGAGTGACACCTTTATCATCAGCCTATTAAATGCCTCTCATATCAAAATAATGTTGATAGCACTATGCGATGCAATCACAACAATTGCTGTAATGACTGTTACTCAGTGATTTAATAATAATTTCAACATCGCTGCACAGATACAGAGAAACTGATCATCCTGTGGTTGGGAAAGAGTCAAGTGACTTAATTACAGCAGGTAGTGATGAACACTTGACGCCTTGGTGACATGTGAGACAAATGGACAGTTAAAACAGACATTAGACTGTTCGGACACTTTAGTTGTTGTTTTTTTTTTACGCAGGTTGCGGTGGAGCAGACTCAGGAGGGCTTTCAGCGTCACGACACTTTCAATACTCGGAGCGATTATCGGAGTAGTGATGACAAATGAATGGAAACAAAGAGCAGATGGTGGAAGAGGTGAGAAGGCTAAAAACACAGAATGAAAAACACCACAACATTCAAAACACAGACAAAAAAAAAAGAAAAAACAACCGTTAAAAAAAAAAAAAAAACTCTTCAAAAGGTTAAAAAAGAATGGAAAAATCCGACAAGTCAACCCTCTTGTGGAAACCCTGATGACTGAGGGAAGTATATGTTTTTAAGAGAAAGCTGCTCCTCCACTTTGAGAGGCAGACCTGAATACTTGGAGTGGCTGAGTTGTGTAAAAAGGGGAAGGGGGTTCAGGTAAAACACTGAGCTCTGCAAACGGAGGGTTTCCATGGTAACACTCCATGGGCTGCAGGTGAGAGGGAAGAAGTAAAGAGGGTCTGATGAGGCCAACAGGGCTGTAGGGAATGGAGCTATCAAACATTTGACTTGCTGTGTGGAAGAAAAATAAAATATTTCCCACATGCGTGTTCTGTGCTCAAAGACTGGTGGTCTCAAATGTGTACATCTTAAAAATATTGATCATTTACAGCGTGTTTTCTATCTTTCTCTTAGATATATCTACCTGTTCTCTCTGCTCTGCTGGCAGACGGAAGCACTGTCTCTTTATCTAAGAGGGATCATTTTGGAAAACGTTGTAATTTCTGTCAATGTTTGGGCAGTCCTAGCAATCACAGCAATATTGAAGGATGGTGCTGCACATTTCTATCAGGTGCTGCATGACCAGCAATGCATACTAAACACCATCTAGCTGTGGACATGCCTGAATGCAAAAACATGAGGATTACCGGGGATGAGAGGAGACTTCTGTTAAAAGATATGGATACCAGACAGTGTTACAAAATGAGGCATTCTGACCTCTTTGGGCCATTAAATGTGACCTTTTTACTGTTTGCTGTGCTATATTAATCCATATATCCACTTGATTTTGTGTTTTTGTATCATTTGTCAGGTATTTTGTGCACATTAAGAGCAAATACGTTCTTCAAATGGACATTTTATTGCACAAAGCATATGTACAGTGCGCTAAAACCTTTACTGTAATCCTGTCAAACTGTTGTAAGGCGTGTATAAGCTCCTGTTCATTACAGCCCTGCCCAGATAGAGGGATCCCTTACCAGCCAAGACTGAGACTCACTTGGGCGTGAGGCGAGGGTCTCCGTATGGAGCATATGGAGACATGTTTAAGAGGAACTCCTTGGGCGGGTAGGAGCTCCACCTCTGTTGCACATTGCTGCTGTCATTGTTATTCCAAAAGTCTCGGTCTAGATCACTGTGACCAGAGAAAAAGAGAGGTAAGACAGGTACAGCCATTGACAACAAATA
>JAPQRP010000019.1:36249476-36272271 GCA_037367295.1 Apogon hyalosoma | reverse complement strand
AAAACCATCTTGAAAACAGCTGAAGTTAAGATGCTTCCCATTTAATTAAAAGGTCAGGGTTGTGAGACTTCATAAATTAGATAAATGTGACAATATGATATAACTATCAATACAGTAATCACATAGCTTCCGCAAAAAAATTACAAAAAAATTCGAAATGTCCTAAAACCTGATTGCATGTAATAAACACAGTGAACAGAGGAAAAATATGTGACCTGAATGGATTATCAGTCTGCCTGGGACAAGGAAACAAACAAAATAGAAGAATCAGAAGGGTCATGAAGAAAGGGGGGGGTATTGGAAAAAAGAAAAAGACAGCAAGTACAATACAGCAATTATAGCCAAATGTATCTGACAGCAAATGTCAGTGGTCAAATTTATAATAATGCTAATAACAACATAAAGAAGAACCCAAAAAGACAGTTTTTCTTTTAACTTAATAATAAATACATTTCAAGACAAAACTATTTTCTGTTTACGTTATTTCATCTTTAACTGATGTTGTACAGCATTTAATCTAACTTAGTTCACCCAACATTCACAGTTTGACTGAAAACTTTCCCTCCCTGTGGTCTTGAAGGCTGTAAAATGAAGCTTTTTACATAACCGTGTTCCATAAAGCACTAAATATATATATAAATATATATACATGTAGTAACACTATCTTGAGGGTACCATTTCATGGCAGCATTTCCAACACTGCAGGGGGCAACAACATAAGCTTTCCTATCATAAAAAGCTTGTTAAATTGTGATACCATCACCACAGCATAACTTCTCTCCATACGTCTCCATCTATGTCCCCTTTGACACCTACTTGATGGCTTTATTTTCCCCTCGACCTCTCACAGAATCTGGAGAGCTGGCAGCTTCCACCCCGGGCTTATTCCTCTTCCCCTGTGAGGAGACAAGGGAGACACAGACAGTGATGGGAAATGGGAGGATCTCAAAATCATGTCTTCGTTGTTGTTTACAGAAGTTTTTTTCTCTTCTTTTTATTGCTGAAGTGCTCATTACAGGGGCTTCAGAACAGCATCAGGTTCCAAACATGTTGTAAAACATGATAAATGAGGGAAGCGCAACAGATTGGTGTGATGCCAGGACTACGGCTTCTACGGAAACAAAACATGATGAGGGACCACTTAACTGCAATGAGATGCAAAACACACTCGCACTCACACAAATGCCTGACACATGGATACACGTCTCCACAAACAAACTCAAGAAGAGCACACACATTTATCGTGCTCTGATTAAACTCTACACTGGCTACAGAATTAATCATGACGTTGATGTAATTAGTGGTGGAAAAAAGCAAAGTACATTAAGTATGTGCTTAAGTACAATTTCGACGTACTTGTCCTCTACTTGAGTGTTTCTCTTATATTTCTTTCCTTCTAAAGTTCAGAAGGACATATTGTGCTTTTCACTGCACTATGTTTCTTTGAGAGCAGTTACTTTTCATCAGAGCTACTGTCAATACTAGAATAACCAGCTCGACAATATAATATATGAGAAGTATTTTTAAGCATTAATCAATTTTACAGTATAAAGCAGGAGTGTTACACCCATTTTAGTTCAGCCCAATATGATTTCCAGCAGGCCAGACCTGTGAAATAATAACATCATAACATATAAATAATGTCAACTCTACACTTTTCTCTTTGTTTTAGAGGGAAAAAAGTCAAATTAGATCATGACAATGATTACATCTTCAAACTATCCTTTAAAAATATGTGAATAACAGGAACAACCTGAAACTTCTTGAGAAAAATAGGCTCAATTTTAACAATATTATCCCTCAGATTATCATTTACACAAGTACATTACAGCTTACAGATCACACTGGATCTACAAAGACACAAAACATTAAGTAACAGGAGTTTAATAGTATAACAGTCATTTAGTATAATATTGTTAAAATTGCACTTACTTCAGATTGTTCACATTTGTTTAAGTTATTCACAGTTTTTGTGAAAGGATTGCATGTATATGTAAACATTTTCATGTAATTTTACATTTTTTACACTGATACAAATAATATAGCGTTGTGATTATTTATAGGTTTTTATAATAGTATCTTACTGGTCTGACTCACTTGAGATCAAACTGGGCTGCAAGTGCCCCTGAACTAAAATGCATCTGACACCTATGATTGTTAAAATCTTATCTAGTGTAATTTTTGCATTTCAAAAACTCCTATGATTGATAACCCTGGTAGACAGTGTAGTGTAGTATTGATGCTTTTGCCAAAGTAATGTATTAGAGTACTTCTTACATGTCTATAATACATACATGTTCACAGTATTAGAGGGTAACAAAAAATGTACTGTATATAGTTATTGTCAAACTCTGAAAGGGAGTACAGTTGCACTTAAAATCAATAGATTACCTAAAGTGATTACTGCATTATTTACTCTTAACATTAATAGGTGTGTCCTATGATCCCCTGATTAAAACAAAGTGTAAATCCTATCTGCACCATAGGTTATGCATACTGTGTAGCCCACAGCACAGAGGATGGCACTGATACAAGGCCAAGTTCTGGAAATTTAGGGATTATTTTACATTCATCGAGACCAAAGGAGAACATCATATTATGGTACAATACAATACTTTGCTTACCATGTTCAAAGACTCCATTCTAACTTGAACAAACAATTTGAGGTAAGTTTTATTTTTCATCCTGCTAAAGTTGAATACTGCTGGTCAAATTGCAAACCTGCCTACCTTGAGCTGCCTACTTATCCAAATTGCTTGTTGACTGCAAGTCAGATGATTTGTACTGTGGGGCCTTCATCCTTTTTGCCAGAGAAAAATATCTTGTTGCTTTTCTGTTTGCATACATTTACAGGTTACATCTCTACAGTAAGTATTAGATATAGTACACTGAGACTAACTCCTGGGTTGAGTCTGTTTTAGGCAGCAGTTTTATGTGGATGCTATATTCATTCACACTATTGTAATAATTATGTAAGAGGAGGCTTTTGCTCTTACAGTTTTTCTCAGTCGATTTGGTACATTTCTCGAATCATCCTTGACATTTGCAAAACAGTAAGTGCATTAATCAAAACAATTCGTACAAATAGCAAAACACTGTGGATTACCTGCAAAAGCCAGTACCTTGCTTAAAATTCTTAGTTCATCTCTCAAAAGTAAATATCTGTGTCAATGAACATGTCAGTGCCATCAGAATGACAAGTCCTCGTGTCATTGTGTATGGATAAGACGTTATCATGTTGTCAATATAACAGTGTACTCTGGATGTTCTGATGTAAACTAGGGCTAAAGCCCTTCATTGGCTCCCAGTCACTTTCCACATTCATTTTAAAATCCTGGTGCTGACCTTCACAGCCCTGCATGGCCAGACTCCCTCTTATATCAGGGACTTCCTATGTCCCTATACACCCGCTCGGAGGCTGAGGTTGCTGGAACAGAGCCTACTTATGGTCCCTTGCACTCATTTCAGGACCCAAGGAGACCGCTCCTTCCAGGCCATTGCGCTGAGGCTCTGGAATAATCTTCCACTCTCTTCATGTTCTTTGGACTCGGTTGATGTTTTTAAGAGTAAACTCAAAACCCACTTGTTTCTCCTGGCATTTTAATGGCTGTAGATTAAGGGTTATTACAGTATATGACCATCATGTTTATTTTAATTTATACCTTTTTGTGATTGTTATTTTATCTTGTATTTTATTGTCTTTTGTGAAGCATCTTGCAACTTCTCTTGTCTGTGAAAGGTGTTACATACATAAACTTTGCATGTTTGCTTGCTAAAGTTTGGATGACAATTATTGTAAATTGTAAGTTACACTTTAGTGTATGTGGGAGATTGAGTGCAAGAGACTGGACAAGACAAAAAAAAAACAAAAGTAGAAATGTGAACAAAGGACAGTCTCCTTAGGGAAAACGGTCCATGCATTGTTGTAGGAATTCCAGTGCAGTTTTCCTACACCTTCTGATGGTCCTGTTTCTTGGGCCACAAATTCTCATCCACATCACAACAAATACCTTCTCTTCATTAGAGAAAGTCAAGATTCACCTGGGAGCAATTTACCAATTCAGGACAGATTTAGAAAAAAAAAAAAAAGTCTAATGGAAATGTATAGAAATATGCTTGACATATTATGACAACTTGTTCAACCATTTTGCATGTAAAGACTTATGCGATGAACTAATGCCTAAATGTTGTGGGGTGTGAGATTATTCAACAGAGACCCATCACAATACATTTTGATCAACATGACATAAGCAATTGATAACGTAGGAAAAAGCAGAGAATTCATCATTTGCATGGATGTATCAAAGCATTTGTAACTTGTTCAAAGAAATGAGAAACTGTTTTTTTTTGATGTGCACAGGTGACACGATGTGAAGCTTGAACAAGTAGTTTTGAGAACTTCAATTCTGATCTGAGAAATGTACCAAAGCCACTGAGAAAAACTGTAAGCTACTCAGTTTGAGGGAATAAACACATTATACACAGCCTGGCCAAAAAAAGAAAAAAACCCTCCCACATTAATATTCACTATAACATTGTTTCAACATGTATTTCCATTGGTTTGGATTCATAACATTGCTAAACCTAAACCTGACCCACTAAACCAACCCCAGATCATAACACTGCCCCCTAGGCTTGTACTATAGGCACTAGGCATGATGGGTAATCACTATATCCACCTCTCTTCTCACCCTGATGCATCCATCCCTCTGGACAGGGTCAATCTGGACTCATTAGACCACATGACCTTATTCTATTGAAACACAGTCCAATCTTTATGCTCTTTATCAAACTGATGGTTGTTTAGAAATGAAAAGCTACTCACAATATAAGTCAGATTTAAAGAATCTGTTACAGCTGAACCAATGGGATGGAGACTTTTTTTTTTGACCATGCTGTGTATTTCAAATATCAGTGCATGATGGTATTTTGGTATCACTGTGCAAATATTCCATAATAACCTTTGTGCATATTGTACTTCATGCACTTCCTCCACATTCTGTAACAGAAGATATTGTCTCATCACAGATAGCTATTAAATACATGACAGATGCAGTTACCAATTACTGGTAAAAATCAGATGTGACGTCAGAAAAGTAACAACTATTTTATCTTCATTGTTCAGTAGTGGCAAAAACATTCTCAGGGCCTCTATCTTTACATTTATTCCTCTGAATTTGACAGAAAGCACCCTTAGGGATTATCCTATAATCAATAGATAGATAGATAGATAGATAGATAGATGTTTTGCTTGTGGTTATAACAAAGTATTATTTTTGTTAATGAAAACTAGCGAAATGACGAAAACTAGATTTGAAAAAAAAATTTTGTTAACTGAAATAAATAAAAACTATAATTAAAAGAATAAACGATAACTAACTGAAACTGTTTTGTGCGCTTAAAGTAACCAAAACATCTCGAAATTATGGATAAAATTCTCTTCGTTTTCATCTTTGTCAATGTCGGATTGATATGAAACTGATTTATTTTGCTTGAGTAATTTTAGCTGGGGGCACCATATGGCACTTCACGGTCCGTCACTTCTCGTCACTTGTCGTTTAGAGTTGGCTTCTCATACCCACTCTACCTGGCAACATTAAGACTAAAGTTGAGAAAAAGCAGCAGAGTGAATACGATGATAAAATAAGGAATATAAAAAATATAAAAAAACTAAAACTAACCATTTACCCCCCCCCCCAAAAAAAAAAAACCAAACTAATAAAAACTAGCAAACCTGCTCTAAAAACTAATTAAAACTAACTGAACTAGAGAAAAAAAAGTCAAAACTAATGAAACCTAAACTATAATGAAAAATCCAAAACTATTTTAACCTTGGTTACAATTTCCTAAAAATAGCACACAGAAAACACACACACATTTGAGGATTAGATGTCTCCTATTAAGTTACAAAAACACACACATTTCTTCTGCAATACATCATGGGGCTTATTTTACTAACCTTCTGCAAATTTTCACCACTTAATGGATAGTGTTGTCATCAGAACGATACACTGTAGTTATAGTTATTGACCCTACGTTTTATTGAACTCAATATTATTGAACTCTTGCAAACACAGAGCTCTATCCAGCTGAGTCACACAGACCCTCTGAGCTTACATAATGTTTTCCCATTGTAACATGAGCAACACTACATGTATATGCATTTTGCTTATACGCGACTGACTTTTCTTTACCCTTAAAGGGCTTGTAAGCAGTGTGCAGCGTGGAGACTACAGTGAGGAGAGGATTTCCAAACACAGTGCTGAATGCTTCTGTGAATACTGCTTTCAACGTTCTGCAGACAGGTGGCCTCTTTAGTTACCCTACTGTATCTCTCTCTAATGCATCCTCGAAACACTCTATTATTTATCAGGCTATGTCTTATAGGTCCAGCTGGGCACACACATTTTCAATAACGGGCACAGTTTGGGGCCTGACCTAATCTGTAGCTGCATTTAGCCACTACTGTGTTTACATGCACACATAAGATACAATAATGTTGGGCTCAGTGACTCAGAGAAGTATAGATTTATACCAGTCAAGAATGTGCTATCAAGTGCTGCTCATCTATCATTAAACGGCATCATAAAATCTTCAGGAGGCTGGAGGGAAGAGGGTGGAGAAAGTACAATGTTGAAAGAGTGGGAGCATGTGAGAAAGAGAAGAGGAGGAACAAGACAAGGGGAGAAAATGAGTAGAGGGGCTGACAGGGAAACACAAAGGGATGAGATGGAGGTTTGAAACCGGATTTGGAATATGTGTTGTTCCTACAGTAACACAGCAACGTCGCAGTGGAAAGATGCTACATGAGGTGAAGTACAGATGTGAGGGATCCAGAGGGGCTTCTCTGTTCAGAGCCACATGGCCTTCTATTTCAACACCTCCTACCTTAATGTTCAGCAGTGTCTTATTCCTCCCGTGTACATGCCTCTGTGCCTGTTTCAGTTTTCTGCCTCTCACCTCCCCTCTCCTCCCACTCTCCACCCTCTCCACTCCCACGAAACAACCAATCACACGAGACCAGGTCCAGACATCTTCGTCGCTGCTGGAGCAAACACTTTCCATCAGCGTCTCTGATGATTCTTTTATGACGAGCCTGGTTGTTTGAGTATCCAGCCTCTTACAAACCATAGTTACCTTCTCTAATGAGGTCATGTGATCACTTCTGTCTGTCTGTCTGTCTGTCTGTCTGGACTATGGAAAAAATACTGCATCTGTAGAATAATAGGGCAAGGGCCAAGGATGGACCCCTTAAATTTTGGAGGAGATCCATAAAAAAAGAGGCAGAGGCTAGGATTGTTTATTACAGTAAAAAAAAAAAAACAGTGCTGCCAACCAACAGAGGAGCACAACATAAAACTATAATAATAATGAGTGGTTTGTTTGTGGTTTAACAATACTGTGGAAGAAGCAGAAAAGTGGACTGTTTATACTGGTGGAAGGCGGTTCTCTCTGAGTGCAAATGTAGTTCGTTACTACTTAACAATTTTGCATTCGTACCTTAAATGATCAACCTCTGATGTTTAACAAAGAAAGAAGATCAATGAAGGTCCTCTATCTTTAATGTTTAATTATTTTTGTGTCTATTAATCTAAACATTAACAAGAGCACTGACACAACCTAAATGTAACAGTGTTTTCTATTTTGCAAGTTTCAACCTTTGGCATTTCTCTTGCTCAAACAGGAAATGTGTCAGGAGTCATAAAGTCAAATAAATGACATGACATATGTGACTATTACAAATCTTTAAACACAAAAGCTATAACACAACTATAGCAATTAACTCTGTAATTTTCTTTAACGCTTAAAGACCTAGGACTTTTTTTTATGATTTCCAGATCATTTCTTCTCTAATACCTAACCATTCTTAGGTGATTTATCATCATTTATCAAAATATTATCCTTTGTATTTTACATTTTCCAGTGAAAATCAGGTATTTTCCTATATTTAGTTTGCTGATCATGTAGATTCATTTAACAGTTTTCTCTGTGCTGATATGATAACCTATGAATTTACTGTGACCTTTTATGAACATCTACATTTACATTTACCGCTACAAAAGAAGGAAAAGTGAATTTTTTAGCAAAACATTTGATTAACTAAACAAAAAAACACATGTCTAAATCCCCTACCATTTATCACCCATTGAGCCAATATTGCAGAAAATGACTATATTTCTACCTTCATTATGAACCCATCTGATGCCTCTGAAAAGCTGAGAATCTGTGCTTTACATGAATTATTTAAATACATTAATAGGAGTAGTAGTCTAGAGGGTATTAAACATTTTAGAATGGTACATACTTTTAGTCAGTAGCTGCTGTTAAAGTGTGAAGGTTTAAAACTCCTGAAATCTAAATCTCTGCCACTTGCCACAAACAACACGAGTGCTAAAAAATTGTGAAAATTGTGTGGTCGCAGGATCATCAAAAAGAAAACTCCACTGCCCACACAACTCATCACGATTCATTTTCTGTTGAAAATGTTAGAATGCTGCAAAATGTCTTGGAGAGGAGGAAGAGAAGGCAATGTTCACAGATTTATTGCTAAGATCTGACTTTTATGCTTGTTTGTTCAACTGATTTTTTGCTAAACTGTGGCCAATGTGAAAAACATTTATTGACTCTAGAATAAAAACAAATGAATTGGTTGATCAAAAGCAAAAAAAAAAAAAAAAGATTAAATGACAAAGAAAATAACCTTGCTTGTAGCTCTGTTCCTAACTTTTTCATATTTTCACCTCAGGCATTTTGCCAAACAACACGAGATGATATAAAAGATTTAAAAAAAGAAACAAGGACCAGAAAGGGGAAGCTACAGTGGCAGCAGAGGTGAATGGAAAGTGGGATATTCTGGAAAAAAGTAATCAGTGACACTCTGACAAGGACATGGAGATAAAGTGACAAAGGGACGAATACAAACCAGACCATTCAGTAGAAAAGAAGAAGTAGAGTGACACAAAAACAAAGACAGAGACATAGATAGCGCATTGGTAAACAAAGATAAGCAATGGGTTTGTTTGTCAGGTTCACTTAGCTCTTGGATTTAAGGAGGGCGTAACATGTTGGATAAGTCAAATAAGACTGGTGATGTAATCCACATTTGATTCCAATATTTGTCCTTTAGATGCTGTAGTAAAATCTCTGAGGATGTTTTATCAACTGTTGAGCTGCAGTGACTCCTCAAACATACTGAGAAGAAAGAGTTGGACACAAACAAGAAGAAAGCAGGACGGGGTATAGAAAATGTCAGCACAACAAAATGTATAGTATGACTTCCAGTCGCTCAGAGCTCAGACTGACACTCATTAGCATATGAATCATTAACATGGCGCTGGAGGCTGCAGGCAAGAATCCGTGATGCACCAAGCTGACGGCACACAAAGCCGTGTTTACAGAAAGCACTGAGGTTTTTCATCATGTTTGCTGTCATGGCCAAACATGCAAACAAACAAAAAAGTGCTATTCAATATTAACATAAAACATTATGCACATTCGAGGTCACAGGATCATCAAAAAGAAAAGTCCGCTGCCCACACAACTCATCACAATTCATTTTCTGTTGAGGAAAATGTTAGAATGCTGCAAAATGTCTTGGAGAGGAGGATAAGAAGGCAACGTTCACAGATTTATAGCTAAGAGATCTGACTTTTATGCTTGTTTGTTCAATGTATTTTTTGTTAAACTGTGGTCAGTATCAAATTCCAGTGTGAAATGGTCAGAATCTTGAGTTGAACACGATGCACCAAAGCACCGTGGGTAGAAGTGCTCAAACTTTTTAATCCATAAAGACCCACACATCCACCGGTGACCAAAACCATCTGCTAATGAAAACTGTTTAATACCTGTTGATCCATTAATCCTACCATTGTATCTTATTTTAGCATCAATCCAGTTGATGTCATCATGTCTATGCATGTACTGATGTCAGCACAGCAGTTGCCTCTATATATGTGCAAAGTTTGAAGTAAATTAAAATAAAATAGATGTTTTTATAGACATTTGAAATTTTGCCCTTTATAAGTAAATGAGAGAAAAAAAAAGATTTTAAGAAGTCTTTGACCTACTGTTTCCAAAATGTAATCAGATCTATTCTGGGTCACTGGCAATCTATGAACCCAATTTGGTATGAACTGAAGCAACAGTTTTTCTGCTAGTGTTAACAAAGAAAAAAATAAAGAAAAAAGAAACAAACAAACCGAACCAAAAACAATACCCCTTAATCGGTGTAAAATACAGTTTATCATCTTTTCATGGTCATCAGATATGATCCATTTGGACATTCAGAGGGCCCGTAGTGAATGTGGAAACACTGTAATCTTCTATAACACTGATTCATCAGTAAAACCCATGGAGTTTGATAAATGACAGTCGATGGAGACACTTGTTTTTACGATTAGTTAATGATATAGTTTACTGAAAAAGTCACTTTTCTCTGTTTCTGATATAATAACCCTCAGCTTTAATCTGAGCTTTTTTGGACATCTATATGATCAGTGAATTAAATATGGGAAAATACCTGATTTTTCACTTAAAAACCCAAAATACAGAGGATAAAATTATAATAAATGGTGATAAATCACTTAAGAAAGTTAAATAGAGAGAAAAACTCATTTGGGGATAGCCACAAAAGTAGCACTGGGTCTTTATGGGTTAAATAAAAGTGTTTCTACATACTATGAAAATGCTCCAAGTACAGGTTGTGCTTTATAAACCTTATGATAAATAGACGTATCTAGTAGTTAATGTGCAGTGTTATGGTTCCTGTCACTATGATGATGTTTTTACCTTCATACCACTACTGGATTCATATTTTTACATTTTGTCGTGTATGTTTCAGAAGTGGTGTTCATTTTACCTAATTTCGAGTATTTGAATATTTGTACAGAAATGTGATGAATCATAATCTATAGTGACATAGAAGATGCATGAGTACTGTTCTGGCTGTTTACACTGAGGTCATATTGCAATTCTGATCTAGGTTACATATAGAAATGGTCCAGATTAGAAATGAAAGCATCAGGTTTGGTGTCTTTTGTGCTGTGAAGATCATCATTAAAAAACAGATCTGACTCACATAGGAGCAGATTCGTGACACTTTTAGCTGCCACCTGAACATAGCTAACATGTTATTATGACAGTCAGACATCATGCAGCTTTCATTGCATGACACCAAGAAGCAGAAACTGGAAGCTTTGAATGTCTCTCTAATCCAATTTGCAGTCATGTCTACTCATTCTTTGATCAGTTCCTGATTTCAGTCAAAATTTAGCTGGTTTTGTACTCTGTAATTTCACCAAAGTCCTTCGTGGCTGCTGTGATTAGGTGATAATTTGAAAAGTTCCTTTGATAAATTAATAAAATAATTTTCTGATGTGAAAAATGTACTCAGACCAGTAGACAGATTCAACCTTTGGGAATGAGCGAACTGCAGCACAAACCCATCAGTATGTGGCAACACATTGGACATAGATGTTTGAGAGCCCAGTATACAGGCTGTGTAATAACACCATAGTCATAAAGAAAAAAACATGATCTGATGAAAAATGCATCAGGAGACAGAACTAATACGCATTTTTGTCCTCTGTAGGGGACAGGAGTTTCACAGATTTACTTAAAAAAAGGAAAAAAGACAAACTCTGTCCACTGCAAATGACATTCCATAAAAAAATAGCTACAAATATATCTGAAAAACTGTTACATCATGTTGTTTCCAATCAAGGCAATTATTTAACATAAAAAAGCCCAAACTTTTTTACTTCCCTGGGTCTCAGGAGGATATTCCTTCTTTTATCAAGAACAAAACTACTACTGGTGATCGAGCCTTTATGCATAAGTAACATATGGATCTATGCTATTTCTTTTTGTTTTTATTGCGTATGTTTTTTATTTTATCCTGTGGGCCTAGTTTTTGTGTCCTTAATAAAGCTTGAATGAATGAATGAATAGCTTTCACTCATAAGTAACCAGCATAGGCTTCGGCATCCCCGCATCCCTCGTGACATTAAAGCTATTCAGAAAATGAATGGATGGATAACTGCAATATTTAAAAACATGTCGAGAAACTGAGCAAAAATTTGTTAAAATTTCTCCTCTGTCATTAAGAAATTCAAGTTATACTACTACACTGATGCTCATAAAGTTGGAATAAAATATAGTTATAGTCTGTTCTAATTTTACATTTCCACCCAACCCTTTTTTGTAACCCTAACCAAATGCTTTTTGTGCCTAAATCTAACCAAAGCCAATCCATGCCTGAATGCAAGAGTCATGTAGCATTTTTAATGCTATCAATGGTACTTTGTGTTTCACAAATTTATACATATACACACTATTGCCCATACAGTTGGGATGAAATGATTTTACCTCTTCTCATGAAATGATTGTGACAATGTGACTTAGTCTTGATGGATAAAGTGTAACTGGGACTCAGTATGTAATCACTGTACCTGGTCAAAAGTGATTACTGATGTGGATAAATAGGAATAAAAGGAGGAATGTGTCTGAAACCAAAACTATTCCCACTTCATGGGCAACAGTGTATTACTACAACTACTACTACTACTACTACTACTACTAATAATAATAATAATAATAATAATAATAGTAATAACAATAACAATAATAATAATAATAATAATAATAGTAATACTACTACGACTACTACTACTAATAAAAACTACATCCAAATGCTTTATATGAAATAAACATGATAATAATAAAAACAGACAGCTAGTTGAAGTTACATACAGCATAACAGTGGAAGATGACACATAAGCTGCCGATCGTACTCAAAAATAACATTATTTTCGCAGTACCGAAATCTACCAGATTTTCTGTAGTTAACAAAGACTTTTTCTAAATGTTTGAAATCATGATCAGATTTAAAACATTACTTTAAAAACTTACCAGTTTACGTTGACACCAGGTGCAGACGCCACATAGAGCTACCAGCCAAACTGCACACACTATGAATGCAACAGACACCAGGAAAACACTGAGAGACACCGAGCCTGAGGAAGAGAAAGAAGGAGACAGAAACACACACAGAAAGGAGGATATTAGTGCATCTCATAAGGCATTTGCCCTGCTGAGCATCCGGTGGATTGAAGTTCACTGTTGATCCTCTACTCAGATATATTTGGCATGAGATAAATAAGACACAGTGTGACAAAACGGCCTTTTAAGAGAAATGTATAGGTTTAATCAGTTGCGGCGCACTATGATGTGCCTTCCTTCCTTCCTTCCTTATTCATCGTTGTCATCTGGCATCTGTCATCGGTAAAAGGCCAAGATAAATGTGGTAGGAGTAAGGCAGCAAAAAACAAAAAAGCAGTGTAATGGCTTCATGCTCATGTTTTCTGCATGTATCAATAGAAGATATGCACATGTCAAGAAGAGATAATATCACAGGGCCAGAAGCCATGCAATTACCAGTTTCCGTTTTCTCTCTTCTATCTCATAAATCCTTCAGCAACTTTGTTCCACTTGTGACAGATGAAAACTTCTTCCAGAGCCCTCTATTTCTCATGTCTATTTCTTTCAATTACTGCCTCTCAACTATGCCATTCATTCGCTTTTCTTCCACCTTGTAATTCAAAATGTAACAGCATGCGGTGGCAAAACAATGTCGGCACACAATGAACTCATAACTGCTACATCCTTTTTCTCTGCAGTACAGTCCATCTTTTTATTTGTCCTATTCATCTGACTGCAGATATCCTTCACCTCATTTCATCATTTCTCCTCATATCCCTGCCTGTGTATCTCAAACAGTTTTATATTTGTCAGGAACAGAAATACTGAAAGTGGATTAGCCAAGAAATCACTATTCTCATCCCCTTAATTCCACTTTAATTCTCCAGTCTTTATACACACATTTTCTCGTGTAACACTGCTATTCTTACCTGCATTCTTCAGATAATTGTGAGGTCTAATATTGCAGATGTTGGATCCTTAAACCAACTACTCTGTATATTATCATCTATCTCCACTGTTAAGGGTTAAAACGATGCAAACTTTTGATTTGTTAACTTGTAAAATAATCATTGTAACTTTAAGAAATCGTGGCTACTTTGAGAAAAACTTTAAATTACTGCTAGAGGCGCAGGACCTCAGCAGATATCATTAGCAGAGATGCTTGAAAAGTGATTTTCCTACTTTTTAAAAATATTTTTTCCCATTGCAAGGCTGACTTGCACCTCTTTGCATTGAACCTGTCCTTGTTTGTCTCCCAGGAGGGTGTGAAGTTTTCAAATAATTCTCTTATCCTTGACATAAAGGGTATAATTTTCCTTTTCTTCAAGTGTGCTACCATATTTTTTTATCCATCAGCCTCACTCCCTTTTTGTTATTTATAAGGTATCTGATTTTAGGTCAATAAAATGTAATTTATTGAGCTCAAGAGGTTAAATATTTGCTTCTTGCTCTGATTCTTTCATTCTACAACACACGATACCAGCTATGCCAGCTTGAAGGATGCTGGCTTTTATACAATGGCAATGAAATATAAAGTATTGAATGGATGGGTTTATCACTTAGAAAGAGATACTAAACACATAAGTGGTCTCAATTTAACGCAACACATAACTTTGTTGAAACAGTTAAAAGGGCTATATGTATTGGAGTGTTTAGAATAAAGAGCTCTGAAGTTCTGTCAAAGAAGGCAAAGTGTTGGATTGTAGAGATAAGAACTGAATGTATTCGTGTCCATGAGCCGATGGATTTATGTGACCACTAGAGGGAGTAGTGAGTCACTGCTGGTCTCCCATGGTGAAGAAAACTATCACCAAGGGATCTTTGACCAAAGCATCAGAAAGCAACAAGATGTGATGAGAACCTCTAAGAAAGAGCTTTTTAGAGTAAAAGCTAAAAATAAAATTAAAAAGTAAAAGTAAAAACTAGAAGCACTGTTGTTGTTTTCACCACTGGACACAGCTCAAAATGAAAAGAATGGAGTTTGATGCTGAAATCACAGCATTTCGTCTACACCAGTAAGTTTGATTATGAGGCGTATGAAGCTTTAAAGTTATTATGTGATGTTTTTATCTTTGCTGTGTGTTCAAATTAAACTGTGACAGTTCTGACCTTGTTTGATTGATTCCAAACAGATCTTTGGTGCAGCTATTGACAACACAAACCGTACAGAAGACAGGTGATTTGTGGTTTTACTATGGCTGTTTTCTGTCCAAAAACAGACTTAAGATAACAGAGCTATAATGTAAACTATCAGTTGATGCTACAGGTTAAACTGGGTTGGAGGCAACCGGAGCTCAGCCCCGCCTCCTTAGGTCCACAACAAACCCCACCAGAGCTCAGCTCTTTCTTCCTCAATGTATAACAACCATCTACTATTTTTGTTATTCAGTGTCATCTCTGATAAATGAAATAAACCGTGCAGATGAATAAGTGCTAGATGACCCTAGGACACGCCCAAATCAGCTACATGGGATTATCAGACGTCACGTCATACTGCATTCTATGATTCATGTCAGTACGTCCACATCAGTGCGCCGCTCACCTAAACCATTATCTAATTTAAATGGATCCTAGAATTCTAGAGCCTGCAGCAGGGTTGGACACACATTTTGGGCTTGTGAGCTACTTTTAAAATGACCAAGACAAAATAATCTATCACCACTATAGATTAATACATATATCAGCGGACAGCTCATTAGGTAATATTACTATCATTTACATCAATGGTTGGATCCTTCAATAGGTAATGATATTGACTGTGGTGCAGGAGACTAGGGTTTGAATCCCAGTAGGAGTGAAAGCCAAACCATTTTACCCATTATGTTCATTTTAGTTCATTTTTACATGTGGTATTGAACATACACTGTATTCTGACATTGAAATTGAACTGTATGAGGAACAGATTACTATTCTATGTATCTGCTGTACTGTATTTGATCCTCTTCATGCAGCTTTTTAATGTACAAATAAATAACTTGCTACTGTTGCATGACAACATTAAAAAGATAATAAATTGAAAAGTATTAGTATTATCCTCGCTGCTTAGATAACTATTCAGTCATACACAGGTGTCCAATAAGAAAGTGTTACTGAATATAAATTCTTTGGAGTAATAATTGATAAGTTGTCATGGAATACCCACATCAGACATATACAAAACTAAAATTTTGAAAAGCCCCTCAATTATGAATAAAGCAAAGCCATTCCTGGATCATGATGCTCTCAGAACATTATATTGTTCCTTAGTACTCCCTTATTTCACCTATTGTACTGAAGTGTGGGGAAACAGTTATCAATATTCCATACATCCATTATTCATACGACAAAAACGAGCTGTGAGGATCATACACAAGGCTGAATTTCTAAAACACAGTAATAATCTCTTTATTCAATCCAACTTATTTAAGATTCAAGACCTTGTGAAATATTATACCTTGTTAGTCTTATTCAAAGCATTTAACAAATCACTACCAAATAACATACAAAGGTTTTTTGCACTTAGAGTACTTATGGCATAAGAGGCTTTGGAAATTTTACACTGCCTAAGGTTCCAACTAAAAGGAAGAGCTTTAGTCTGTCTGCATGTGGGGTGGAACTGTGGAACAGTTTGGATCTTCACCACAAGTAATGCCAAAATATCCACAGTTTTAAAGCACTTTACAAACATATGGTCTGGTCACCGTACAGGGAGGGCAGGGCTTATTGTTAATTTCTGGGCCATTCCATCCATGGCTCTTTCTTACCTTTGTTGGTTTGTGCTTATCATTGTTTACCATGTTGGTGTGTGTCATTTCCATTACCATTGTTGAAATATATTGTATTATAAGTTATGCAGACTATCATTTAATTACTTTGTGTAATATACATCAGTTTTCCTAATCTGTTTACTATCTGTTATTTACATTTTAGGACTCTAAACAAATGTAACTTTATCATTAAGGAAGAGAAAGTAATGTGTTATGTGAGAGATGGGGGTGGGATTTAGCCCAATACGTTTTCTTCTTCCCATTCCTTTTTGAGCAATACATATTAAATTTATTTTGTTATTACTAGTGTACATGGCAACTGCTATATTGTCTTGATCACCTCTATTTATTAATGTATTTGCTCTGCTATTAGTTCCTTGTACACATAAAAAAGTTTGTTTTTTCCTCTGCTCGAAACAAATAAATGAAATAAATGAATGAAACAGCCTACACATTAAAACCCAACAACAAAAAAACCTTATTACATAAGTTGTGGGCAATGTGAGGACAATAAAATGTAGATGCTCATGAAATAAGACAACCATTGACCGTAGGCTACACAAGGGCTCCCCCTCCTCACAAAAGCTGATTTAACCACTGACTGATGTAGCATATGAAGATTATAAGACACAGTGTCATTTTGACGACTGTTAAAATAAAAAGCTATGAGTTTTAGTTTGAAGAAGAAAACTTGATGATATCATATTATAGATGTGTGTAAACACTGAGTTATACACTTTAATCAGTGAGTGATACAGTCTGTGGATACACAGTATTGATTCATTGGTGTTTTCAGCTGCTGTGTATCAATTTATGTGACTTTCCTCTGCTGTTGAGCGTCTGGAATATCAGCACTACAAAGAACGCCTTTACTGAAGCTAAAATACTGTCCATCTAGAGGAAGCACAAACAGCTGAAAAAGTCACTCTTCTTTCCAGAAACTGCCAGACCTCCATTTGTAGATACAAAGTCAGTTTTTTTCACAAGCAAAGATCAGCTCACTTGACCAGGCAGTTTTAATGAACAAAGTAACCCTGTTCCTGCATGTGTTTGTTTACATTTCATCTAGTAGTATTAGAATCAGTGCAATAAGTGTTTCTGTGAAGAAAAAGTAGTTTTTACAAACTAGGACTGTACAATAGTGGGAAAAAAACTGACACTGCGATTTTTTTTAGCCCTGCGATATATATTGCGATATGAAAAACTACTCAGGAGGATATAATAGCTGTGTGGCGCCGACGTAAATGCTAAAAAAAATTAGTCGTGTTTCCTCTTGTTGTGACGACAGGTGCAATATCATCCTTCTTGTAGCCGAAATAATTCCAGATAACTGACATTGCACCAAGTCTTCATTTTCAGTGATTTTCTCTCGTTCGATGCTCGTTTTTCAATGTTGTTACCAGTGTCTCACTCCATGTGCAGGGGCGTGGTCTGTTTCGGCAAACTGATTAAGAACGATTGTGATTGGTGGATCGCTGTACGTAGAGTGTGTCAGGTACCCAGGTTGAAATTAGATGAGAACACGTTGAGTTCATTTGCCTCCTACATTGCAGGACCTGCATTGTGACTACTGCGAACACATACCTTGCGATGATGATGCTCAAAGGATATATCGTGCAGCTCTAGTACAAACATAATTACACAAAGATACACAACATGATCTGGTAGCATAATTATAATATTCTTATGAAAATCAATTTTTTTTTTTTACAAGTGGTTTATACCAGTTCTATGAGTCACGCACAGACTGTCTGCCTGTTTGGGAATTGTTGGCATTCATCAGGCTAAAACGAGCGAATATGACAACTTCATAGCATTAAGAGAGATCCGTATGAGCCCACTGAAAACACTTATTAATACTATTTATCAGTGCAAAGCCTTGAGCTCATATTTCATCACTCAGATAGTGAACACAAAACATAATTACTATTCATCAGTCGGTCTGGTTTTCATTCCATTATAGATGATGAGCAGATATCTCATGAAATCAACATAGTGTATGGTGTAGAAATACTGTATATGTGAACATTACAAAAGAAACTGAATTCAGCTTCTGTTTGCACATGCAGCCTCAGCACTGGTTTGTGGTTCAGTCATCTCTGTACCAGGTTTGTCTGATCTCCATTAAGCCAAGCTGCTGCATCCCAGTTTCAATCTGTACAATCCCTTTCATGTTCACTTGAAAACAGGGCTTTTGCCAATAAGATGTGAGTAGACTCTTCAAAACCTGGTGCTCACTGCTTCTACTTTGACAGAATTATCTATCGAGTATCTTTTACAGAGACTGGCTTCATTAGTATTATCAATATGTGCAATGAATCACCAACCATAAGGTCCGTCTCTGACCTGTAATCATAAGAATTATTTATTATATTACCGACAAAATATATTTTTGCCATGGTAACCGCATACCAGTAACATTCAACATTTAGCAAACCAACCTTTTGTGGCTCTGAGGTCTTTCTAAAGTTAATTAGAAAAGTGTTTCTTTTGGGAAATATCTTACAGACAAATTGGGTTCAGAAAATAAGACACTGCAACTGAAAAATATGATGAGAATGACACTGATGCCTATCTTTTGTGTGTTTTCTAGACAAAAATAATGCTTATGTTATTCTGATATTGAGAATTATCACAATAAATGTAAAGTCATTATTTATTTTCAGTGAAGAAAAGTTGATGAACCCAGATGGCTGTGTGTGTTTTTAACTAGTACTCTGTATGATTAAAAAAAAAGGCAAAACATGTCAGAAATCCAAAGGTAGAATGTTAAAAATGATTACTATTGTAATGGTCAAATTCTATTGTATTTTTTTCAACAGTTGAATATGCAGGGGTAAAATGAGAAGAAATTTTGTGTTTCATTTGACAGTATAAACAAAAATAAGCCCTAAAGGTTAAATAATTATACTCCATTAATAAGCATAATCATAATAATAATCATAGTCACTTGAGTTTAAGAAAATGATCACAGTATAATACAAAAATTATATTATAATACGATGTACAATAATAATTTGCATTATGATTTTATTGCCCAGCCTTAGCGAAAAGCTAATTATGGACATTTTTCATCTGGCTGTAAACGCTGCTAATCTACTCCAGTTAATTTGTTACTAATTATTATGTAACCTGCTGATGCTGTTGGAGTTTTATTATCTAGTGTGATCAGTTTTCTTTCAGTTTATTTACTGACTCCTTGGTGGATCTGAACAGTTTTATTAATGAAAATCTACCGGCATTTAAAGTTTTCCTCTGTCTAGACTGTGCCTTTGATCTGAAAAAAGCCAACTCAAGGTGAGTTTTTTTTGTCATTTTTATTTTTAAGGGTAAAGTGTAGAGGCAGACTGGAGGTAAAGGGAGCGAGAGGAGTTTGACATGCACTCAAACCGTTCAGCTACCAAAGTGCTCCGACTTAAAAATCAACTGCCTGAGCTTTTAACTATAATGCAGATATTTTAGTCATCACTGTGATGGATATGTTTACATCCAGGCTCAATATTCATGTTGTGATTTCATCCATAGTACTGTACGGTGGTTGAAAGCTTTAAAAACAGTAAGGTCTTCACTGACTATCATTAATTAATACTTTTTAATGCCAAGATGATGTTTTTACTTTGAGGTTAAAGTATGACAGGCCTTCTAACTACATGCAAACTTTAATTATAAGACAACCTCAAAACCAATTTTGTATGACTATTTATTCTTTGATTATGCATTAAATTTTATTTATTATGAGGCAAGGTATTTTAAGGCACCTGTTTCTAACTTCATTTCCCATCATGCAGCATGGTACTGTGCTTCTGGTCAACTGAGCAACGTGACTGTAAGGCTATTGTATTCCAAAATGACTAATATCTCCCAAAATCTTGGTCCTATCAACTTGCTGAGATATTTATTGTGGAGATGGGACTATTCCTCAGCTGTAGGTACCAAACTGGCCAGTTAAAAACTCCTCAATTTGTCAGAGCAGTGCAGATACAACATGTGCATTGTAGTAACTTATTGACAACTTATGATGTACAACTTATACAATACATATAAATAAAGCCAAATATTTTTAATGTTTGTGTGGACACACAATAATTTTCTGCCTTTTTGTCCTCATCTCTTCTGAGCTGGGGCACTGTTATAGGGGGGTAACTATGACAAATTCATTGGGGCCCAGCATTCCCAGGGGCCCATACAGCAGTAGAGTGGGCCCAGACAGTTAGTGGAATAGTAAAGTGTCTTCACTTTCACTTTACACTACTCTGACAATCACAGATTGCTACCCCCCACCCCCCCACACACTGACAATCAAGGACCACTACAAACACCCCCACCCACCCCCAGTGTTTCCAGTGACTTTCTTGTAGCAAGGGCCAAACATGATTATGTTTCAGGGGGCCCAAAATTAGTTGTTTATGTTGATCCTGGCGTCATGTGTGTCCCAGTAAGTGTCCATGTGAAACACAACGTGGAACCAATGTTTAGTGGCAGTGAAAATTCGGGAAAATTGTAATCAAATAATTTTTTAATTGATTTGAGTAAATTAACCAATTAATCATTTCAGCACGACACATGACAAATGTGTCACATGTGACAAATGTGACAAATGTCATACTGATGCTATATGCCTTTTCAGGTACATGCAATAAGACTCCCATTAAGTAAGTGGCAGTAAATCAGAGATCACTGCTGCTTTACACCAGATAACACAGACAAGAGAGAACAAAACATTTCAGTAAAAGTACACTGGATGTAATGTTAGAAAGTATCCTGGCATCGCAAGTTAACTTAAGTTACTGATTTAAAAAAAAAAACAACAAACAAAAACACCTTATGGCGAAAATAATCCTGGTATCTGATGATAACAAACAGCCTTGTGGGTAATAATCCTTTACAGTGTGTTGTATTACTGCACGTCCACATTAGTCATGGAAATGAACCAGATGGTGTCTGATTTTGTCTGAGGCTACATGTTGTTGACAAAGACATGAAATAACTGTAATAACTGTCCTGTCAGGTACAGACAGTGAAGTTTTTACAAAACTTTAGGGATGTTTACAAGGAGAGAAACCTCACTATAGAAGGGACCTGTTTTATGTCCATACGATATGTGGTTTCTATGTACATACATGACATTATCTATATTTAATGGTCTTAAAGGACGGTAGCTCCAGTCTGTGTCATATGGATAAACTAATACTCCGATCGTGAGTTTCCTGATTAGTGACTGTATCTGATGAATCAAACAGAGATGACAGGGGCTGGACACAGATGCTGTAGTGTGTTGTGTAGTGACTCACTCTGTCATCTTATCCATTAGCTTTCATTTGTTTCTGCAGTGTTTCTGCTACCGGTCTGTGCAGGCAGCTCTTTAACTTTTTAACGTCCATCAGACAGTCTATTTAAAGGTTACTGTTATATTTGAGCCATATTTGATGTGAGATTATGTTTTGGTCACATGTTAAACAGCAGGGGACGTTTCTTTCAAATGAAGTCTAAAACCCTATTCATGTAGGACTAGTATTACCTGTGGACTTCTGGTCATTTGTAATAATTGCAGAGGTTGTGTGCGCTTTTACTCCCATGACAATCTGCCATGTCTGTCATTTCTAAAGTAAAAATTCCCCCACAAATTACCTAGCCTATTTCGGCAAACCTATTTCAGTGGCCCTATGATAATATAAGTCCTGTGCGAGCTGATGTCTCTGTAATTTGGAGTCATTTGCATCATTTCCTGGTTGAGAAGGATGGAGGCTATGCAGGCAATTTTAAATAGAAGTTCTAAAACTGTTTTGGGCGCAAATTCCAGAGTCTCATGAATATAGTTTGGAGTCCCTTTCATTGAAAGAGGAAACTTAAATCTTTCAGAAGAACTAGGACTCAAAAGATGATGAGATGGATGACATGATGACATGCATGGCAGCACTGAAGAAAGGTATGGATACAGAGTATGATCTAAGGTGGTGAAATGTCCCCATTTATCAAATATACAGACAGTATCCTGAAGGGTATTAATTGCCTCTCTCTCTCTCTCTCTCTCTCTCTCTCTCTCTCTCTCTCTATATATATATATATATATA
>JAPQRP010000019.1:36235269-36249460 GCA_037367295.1 Apogon hyalosoma | reverse complement strand
TAAATGTGTCATCAAAAATAATCATCTGTGTGTCTAAACCAGTAATGATTAAGTGTTTTGACTCAACAACATTACTTTCTTTACAGATGAAATATTAATTTTCAAAGCATTAATAGATAGATGGTGAGCCTTGACTCTTGATTTGTGGGAAAATGTCAATAGAGTTTCCTTATTCCGTGCAAATGTACATCACAAAACATGTGGGAGGTTAATATCTAAATCAGCAGAGTTTATAATCCCATATGAATAGCACTCAAAGCTGTATCCACACTAACACATTTTTATTTTGTTTGTTTTAAAGTAACATCTATAATTCACACAACTGATGTTTTTTTAACCTCATGAAAATGGAGGGTTTTAGAAATACAGCTGACCCTGTTTTGGTCCAGCTGTATTGTAATGTGCATGAGGAGAACAGGAAACTTTTAGGCCTAAAAACACAGACATCTGCATTCACTGCCTGACTGATCCTATCAGTCACTATGTATCCTTCCCTGATTTGCTGTGCACCTTTTGTATGACTCTTTGAGAGGAAAACAAGATGTCACCCTCCATATGGCTGCTGAATTACAAGCATTTCTGTCCTTGTTGTCTCTGTTAGTGGCTGTCGTGCAAGTAAATTCTGCTTTTAATCCTGATACTGCTGACTACATGCACAGCAGGTGTGCTGTTTATGTGATTTGCATGACTTCCAGTGTCCAGTGGCGTTATCAGCCCATCTCATCGTATGATACATGTTTCAGACATGGAAGGATATTCAGAGATTATTTCTGACACTTTTCAACCCTTGTGTGGGCATAGATTTTCATGTTTTAAACAACATCAGCGTAAATGAAGCCTGATACATGCATTTATGCCTCACAGTTCATTTATAACCCTAACCTTAAGTGAAACATGTAAAAAAAAAAAAAAAGAGCAGGTGTCAAAAGGTTAAGCAATACATGCTAAGCTGGTCATGGATGGTTCAATAAATGTGAATTAACTCCAGATGAAGCACCCACTGTGCTCTGTTTGGTATCACACTGTGCCTCCCATGGCTCCAAGTGTAAACAACAGTAATGCTGCTATCACTCATACTGTCTCTTTTACGGCTTCTACGTTCTGTATTTTGGAATAATACTGAGGTTTCAGACAATTAAGTTCATAATTAATAAATGTAATGAATGTTTCACTTTTAATTACAGACAGAAATGTCGTCGATGCTTTTTACTGTTGTCCATGTTCTCACATTAATTGTTATTCTGGTCTCCCATCTACTTGCACTCTTTCTGTCAACACACTATTATTTTCACTCTCATGGTAATTATAACACAATTGATTAGAACCGCTCATCTGAAAAATAGTCTTCATAAAATAGCTTTTGTCTTTCTTCTCATGCGTTTTGCCTCTCTTGGCTCAATCTCATGCCTGGGCCATTTTTTTTTTAAAATATATTTTGAAGAAATGTACATTATGGCTTAAAAGTGTTATTTCTGAATATCTCAACTTACAGCTCGGATCAAGCACCTGCACAGTATCCATTTTCTGATTCACAATGACGATAAAGTGATTCATACTTTTACAAATATATCTAAATCATTTGCAAGTAAATTGCAGCTGAAACTATTAGGTGCAGTGTAATTCATCTGTCATACAAGTATATCTATGTTAATTTGGTGAATAAGTTACATTTATGAGTCAGAAAATAAACCATTTTAAGAAAGAGAGAGAAAATGGAGTTACAGATCTTTTACTGTTTATTCATTTTATCTGATGAACATTGTTTGTTTAATAACTGGCCTCTGGCTTCCTGTCAGTTTGCACAGTGTGTCCGGGGCAAAGGACGATACAAGAGCAAATAAACATGCTAAAACTGAGAACGGTGCCGGCTTTCTCTACACATATTATCTCATGTTCCTGTCTGATTTATTTTTATTAATGCTGCTGCACTCCGAGATATCTGCAATTAACTATGTGTACAGTGTAATTATGAACAGCAATGAAAAGAAAATCTCTCTCTGCCTCCTCTCCAATACACTATGTCCTTCCTCATTCAGTCTACATTTTCCTCTCTCTCTTGTGGGCACCAGCTTCCTCTTTCTGTCAAAAGTGCCCCTTCCTCTCCTCTTCTCTCCTCCACCTGCTGTGCTTATCTGTTTGTTGCCTGTTCACTCTGCCCCTGGTGTTAACGCCTGGCACGACACAAAGAATAAGTACTATTAGTCACTGGAGACCTCTGGAGGAGCATCTCTTGCTGTAGGTCGGTACAACATGGAGAGGTCCGTCACCATGGGAGGTGACCCTTGACTGGCACAACAGAAGCACCACCAGAGCTGTGGCGACCAGTGGGAGGAACACCGGCGTCCAATTATACACAGAACCAAAGGGAAATGAAAGAGAAAAGCGTATCTGTGTTAGAAACATTATGAGCATTGAAAAGCTCAGAATCAGCTCAAACATCTCTTTTCCTGCAGTATTTGTCATGTGGATTGCAAGGTTTCAGAATCAAGAAGCAGGAGGAAGAAAAAAAAAACCTAACTGTAAAAAAAGTCTGACAGGTAAAGAAGAGAAGACAGCCGGCTTTATCTCAAATTCCCAGCAGGTCCATGTTTGTCTCACATGCAACAACTGTTCACTTGGCCCAGATTAGCTTTTCAGTTTTGCAGCATCTTTAGTACATGATTAATCAGCCACAAGTATTCGGAGTTACTTAATCACAAAAATAACACAAATTGTGGGATCACTTCTCTATCAGTGCGATAATGAGAAGACAAGACAGCCCTGTTACTGTTTTATTTCACCTATTTGACACTGTTGGAACATCTGACACATTAAATTCCACGGGACTATTCTTTGGTTTTGTTTTCACTTACACGTCATAGAACTCCCTCTGGACTTTTTGTTCTGAGTCTTTGTCCAAAACTGCTAGTTTACCTGAGGTGCACTTCTTTCTTTCCACTGCTTTTGCCTTGAAGATGTTCATTCTGAAGCCTGACATTTTTACAGGTAATAAAAAGGAAAACACTTCACTTTGGATAATCAGATTAAATACTTACTGCAGTAATGATTATGGATGACACTTTAAATTACACATATTAACCACTAACTAGTTGCTTATTAACATTTATATTGTCATTGAAAAACACTTCTTAATTGGATTTAGACTTAATTTAGATTTATTTGGACTCTGTTAACATTAGTTTTTGTTTTGAATAGACAGTATGGGAGAGTGATTAATCTTATGTTGCTACCCAGTCTAAAAAAAACATATTTGAATAATGACTCGAGTGTCAAATACATTAAGTCACTGAGGGAAAGCTGTTAGTAAATGGTATAGCTGTAGAACACAATGCAGAATAAAACATTAGTAACAGCTTATCATGTGTGAATAATATGGTGGTGAATGTGGATCTTTGTCTCACTGGATTATGTATCAGTGCACCTTGTGGACATCTTGTTCTGTAGCTGCATTTATTGGAGATTGAAACAAATCACTGCATAATTTATGTGTTACAGTTTCATACTCATCGGTTGTTAAATTGCTTGAATCATAGATTACAGATTATGCTTGACAGAACCTCGCTGACCTTAACAATAGGTAGGAGGATCGTCTAAACCATCTTTTTTTTTTTTTTAAATAAACTTCATTTTAAATTAGTTTTTAATGTTTTGTGGTCTTCAGAGTCTAGCAGCACTGCAGATAGCCTGTGTAGGTGTGTGTTTTTCTTCTATTTCAAATGTTAGCAGAGTGAAAGCTCACTGTTTTTGCTTCACTCACAAACCAAACAAGAAAACAGAAATTAAAAAAAAAAAAAAATAAGTGGATTAGACAGCCTTGAGGTAGTCTGTGAGGTGAAGAGAAAATTACTGTAGGTATAAAACTAGGAGCGCGACACCCATGTTAAGCAAGTGCAAAAGACAAAAAAGAGAAACACAACCCCCCCCAACACACACACACACACGCACACACACACACACACACCCACACACACACACACACACACACACACACACACACACACGCAGACCAACTAAAAACAGTCACGTCACTATTATTTCGTGCATAACCTGAGTTTTAGTTTGGTTTGTTTGTGGTGTGAAAGCAAAGCAGACCATGACTTTATATCAAATGCTGAGCTACTATTAAAAGTGTGTCTGATTCACTGGGCATTTAGGAGGATCTAATTGCAAACATGGAATAAAATATTCATAATCATGATTCTCATGAAAATGGGAATAGTGTTTTTATTACTTCCTCTTTTTCTTTTTCCATTTTACAGTGGGTGGCTTTGAGTATGAAGGTGCACTGGCTGATAGTTTTTGCTGTTACTAAACAAAAAAATCACATCCTCTTTTACACAACAACTTGTGAAATCATTAGGTTCATCTATTTTTTTTAATTTCATCTACTCTTTTGGTTTGGACTGAGAATAGGGAGCTGCAGAAGAAAGGTGTGTATTTTCAGATTCTGGTGTTTTTCTTCCTTGATTTCAGCTCCTGTAGCTTTAATGTGCATTATTCTTCCTGATACGTTTAAGAGTGCACCAAAATTAATATCATCTTAATTAAAAAGCCCAAAATTTACAAAAATATTGAATAAAACAGTTCATTAATTCGCTTGCAATCTGCAGTTTCACACCTGGATACACTAAATACCAAATGCTGAAACTTTATATTATCTGTGAATGAGATCATACACAGTCTGGCCATAATAAGTCCCCATCTGTGTTTAACTAAGCAAATAACCAATATCCAAAGCCTTCCACTGGAGATCTGCTGCAAAGACTAATATGTTTCTTTTTTTTTTTTTTTAACTCTGATGCAGTACCTTCTCATTTCTTAAATAACCATCAGTTTGATAGAGCGCATAAAGACTGGACTGTGTTTCTGTGGAAAAAGGTGATCTGGTCTGATGAGTCCAGATCGACCCTGTTCCAGAGTGATGGGCACATCAGGGTGAGAATCGCTGCAGATGAAGCGATTACCCATCATGCCTAGTGCCTACAGTACAAGCATGTGGGGGCAGTGTTATGACTTGGGGTTGATTCAGTTGGACACATCTTAGTAACTTTATGTGTCCAAAAAATTAGGTCAGCTGAACCTGAATATACTGCTTGACAGACATAATTCCAAGATGACAATAACAGGATTCATCAGGGTCAAACTGTGAAAGAGTGGTTCAGGGAGCATGAGACATTATTTTCACACATGGATTGGCCACCACAGAGTCCAGACCATTAACTATAATGGGCGGTGTTGTGGCATAGTGGATTCATCACCACAAAATTGTTCTGGGTTTGATCTTCAGTCCGACCTGAGCTTTTTGTGTTGAGTTTACCTGTTCCTCCTGTTTCCCTTGCCCTTAAAAGCAGGTATATGGGTTAATTCTCCTGTTGATGCACCTGACCACGGTGCTAATGAAGATCTGGAGTTGTAATAAATAAAGTAATAATAATAAATAAATCCCATATTTTTCTGATGATGTTTTATGTTTTTAATGATGTTTATAATGGCTATTACTTTAGATTTGCATTGTTAACAATGTGAATTGTGATTGTCATGCATATCATGTATTGCTATGTTCTGTGTTTTGTGTTATCCTGTGTGGACCCCAGGAGGATTAGCTTGTCACCTTGGTGGCAGCTAACGGGGATCCTTTTAAACAGTAAACATTCCCCACATGCCTTCAATGGCAACTCACTGCTGCTAATATGTGCTAATGCTAATGCTAATGCTAGGTATTGTATGTGGTTTAGGATGGGTAAAATGCAGACACCAAATTTCCCTACAGGGATAATAAAGTAAGATAAGCTTAAATCTTTGGCATGAGATGAGTCTAAACTGTGGTCCAACTCTCCTATCATTAATACATGATCTTGGCCAAAAAAAAAGAATGCAAATGTAATTGGAAATACACATTGTGACATTACATTAACTTATTGAAACAATGGTGTGATCAAAGCTAAAGGTGATCCAACAAAATATTAAGGTGTGGCACTTTCTTTTTTTGGCCAAGCTGTGTTTATAACTTTTTAAGATAAATGTAAATGAACATGTCAGTTGTACATTATACAACTCCTCAACATAAATCAAATTATTATAGAAAGAAACACAAGCAGAAACCTGTATCGCTTGTATCTCAAAACTATCTTTGTAGCAATGTGCTGATGTTGCCAACACTGGGTAATCATCTATTTCTCCATGGTTTCAATTATAAAAAAAATCTATCCAATAACTATATCAAATGCCTTTCTGTAAGTTCAATTTTCCACCTCACCTGCTATTTGTTTCTTCTCTCTTTCAACAAACCATACATCGTCCCAAACACATAACAAACTGACTTCATTACACTCTTGCAACACCATCACTGTGACTCTATAACCCTGCAACTCGCTCAACTGAAACGTCAGAAGAGTTCACCGTATTGCCTGCATCTTAACCAAGTCAAGCCCCGTAGGAGTTTCACGTCTACAGCATTGTGGTATTTTTATTCCTCTCTATACACAACATGTGAGCTTATCAGGGGAGATGTCTGATTACTGTTCAAGCAAGCAGGGAAACCTTGGCTGAAAACAAACAAGTTTTTCTATCAACTGCAGTAAACACAGAGGGCCATGTGTTTTGTTACGGCGCATGAAAAAAGCTGTAAACAGGCTGTTGTTGGCCGTCTCACAGGGCCCTAATACCACAGACCCATGACAGCCTCATAACCTAATACACATGATGGGCAGGTGTGTTTATCCAGGCAAAACATCCTAACAGTCTGCTGCAGAGCCATCAAAGTGTGTTTCTGTAAGAACCGTGATCTGTTGTCCATAATGAGCACAATCCAGTAGTTTACTGTGTGAGACAAGGCAGGCTGTGGGTGAATGGACACAGCCGAAGAGTCATTATGACTCACGCTGAGATATTGAAGAGTTACAGAGAAAGACGACTTCTCAGGGAGAGGTTCAGAACGCTCATGAAATGGTTGGAGGACTGTTTGGAAAAGAAATGCCCACAGTGAGAACAGTTAAGAGTAAGTGACAAATAAGATGAACTTTACATGCAATTTTTTTTTTTCCACTGCAAAACATTTACGGATCCATGACAACTAAGCAAATTCAACCTGCTCAAAATAAAAACCAGAAGAAACACACCACATCAACATGAAGAACTAAAATCACACTGCAGTTGCTAATATTTCATTTGCTTGAGTTTATTACTGCTGTGTTATTTAATGTGTAATCATTAACCAATTCTTCAATCCATGTCAGTGTGTGACTATCCGTAGTTCATTCTAACATGCTGCCTAATTTTGTAATTGCAAAAATTTCACTAATCAACCCACTGCTGATCATGATTTAATTAATCAACAAATGTAGTATGAAGAAAAATAATGAAAACCATAAACTGGAAAAAAAATTCTAGTAATGACCTTTTTTTCTTGCACTTTTCAAATGCCCTTTCGAGCAACTTTTTTCTTTAATAAAGTAATACATCTGAAGTGATGAGAACTTCACTGTCTCATTTATTTTCATCTAAAACAGGGTTTTTAGTTGCCCACATGTCTGAATACGTGTAATGTGTACAGCCAATAATTCCACATTAAATGAAAGTGGAATCTTTACAGAAATGAACAGCTCTTTTCTCAAAGCAAACAAGAAAAATGTCAACCTGACCGTGATATGTGATATTGTGTGAATGTGGCCCTAATGTCCCTCACATCTGCAATAAATAAGATTCTTAAGATGCGTATAATAATAACTGAATCATCTGCACAAGTGTTAGTCCCCCTGATCCCTGAAAATAATTATAGATGCTGCCTCATTCGTTTCTAAAATACATTTTCTCTGCAATGTGACTCTGCCCAGGATATGCTAAAAGCCTCCAGTTGCATTATGGCCACATTATTTTTGTGACATTTTTAAAAGCCATGTAAACCTATTTACACCCTTTTCTGCAAAGAATCAGTGGAACATTTACATTTCTGTGTTTTCACACCTAATTTGCACAAATATGTTTCTTATGCTCTCCTTTGTTGAGGCTGAATTTGCAGGGCATCCGTCCCTATCGTTATGTTTGCTGTGGTGTTTCATGAATTTGAGCTGTTTGTTCATTTCGTCAGTCTTGCTGCAGATGTTTGTGCAAACACAACTTCCCCGTTGCACTATTTCCAGTTACAGAGACGCTGCCTTCAGCTCTTCCAACACTGAAAATGAGCACTCGTAAGCTGGCAAGTTAAAACCTACTTTGTGAGTGGTCTCATGAGCCCTTAGCACAGATGCAGTTTCACTCCAAAATTTTACAAAATTTTTAAGTATTTTAAGAGCAGGAGCTGCAGTCGAGACATTGGACCGAGCCATCCTGTGGACTCCCCTCTGAAGGCCTGGGGTTACTTCAAAAATAGATGCGACTGGCTGATTTCAGAGAAACTCAGAGGAACAAATCTTAATTTGAGGATTTTTAGATACAGAACTACTTCATTAGGCATCTTGGGTTGAAACATGCTCACTTAAAATTCTGCACTCATTTGTCTGACCTCTGAAGGTCCCAAATGTTGAATATATTTATCACTTATGTGGTCTTCTGAGCAGATAAGAGCCCAAATTATCATCCTAAGCATGATTAAAGTTACACCAGATAGTCACTGGATTTTCTATTCATAAAGTGTATTAATAAAATGATTAAAAATACAACATTGATCATTTTATTACTTTAAAATATGCTTTTCACATACTTTGATTCTCACTCACAAAATGAAATGCAATTTGCTACAGTTGTTGAGTAGTCATAAACAATGAATCTTCTTGCCTTTGTTCATTTCTGTTTTCTAGTTTTCATTTTTGTTCTGCGAAATAGAAAATAAAAATGAACTCTGTTTTTTTAAAACATAGGAGCCTGAAGGAACTCTGTTGTGAATACTCAAAAACTACAGTACAATCCTATATTTCATCATCAGTTTCGTTTTTTGGAATTTTAAGGTGAATATCAAATCACTACTTTTTTTTTTAAGGCCACTTTCTTAGAAAAAATCCAATAACTAAGACATAAATGGACCAAAAACTAGTATCCACAGCATGTTAGAACTATGGTCACAATAAGATAAAAAACAGCAGAAACCAGCCCTAGACTTTCATTTATAATAGACTGATAAGTTTGCAAACAAATGAGTTGGAATCATTAATGCCAACACATCCTCTCCCTCTTCTGCCTCCACTCCACTCTCTTATTTTGCTGCTGTGTCCCACTTCAGAGACTGGATCCTTTAAGTTTTCCAGACTGAGTGTATCAGGTCAACGTGGCCTGACCCATTTCAAACGTTCCTCCAAACTCAAGCAGCTGCATTTCATCAGGTGTAACTGTGACTTAAAGTGTGTTAAGACCAAAACCAGAGCATATTTTCTGTGCTGTGCAGTTACATACAAAGTAAAAGCAAAGACACAAATAGACACAAATATTCAGAAACACAACCGCAAGACTTGAAAGGTTTCGACTTGAGGGAAAAATCTGCAAGAAGCTGCATCCCTAAACAACATCAACAATTGAATTAATCCAGCAGGTGGAGAGAAATAGTAATACTTCATTTAACTACCATCCATAAAGTGTACTTGTACAATCTGACAACTCCCCTGACTCGCCCCCTTAGAACTGAAGATTACTGTGGCCATCTGTGGACACCTGGGGCTCTATGAGTCAACTTATCTCATGCACTAAGAAACAAAACAAAACAAAACAAAACAAGAGAGGCCTGGTTGAAAGATGACTGTGTGTTTTGTCTGAACATAACCTTAGACTAAAGCTGTTTTCAGTGATGAAAGTCTAAACCATGGATCCTGTTTTTCTCATACTCTATATATTTGGTCAGTTTGGATAGTTTAGCTCCCACACTGAGTGATCATCATCAGGTATATTGCATCCTATTACCTCCTGCTGTGCCCAGTGCAACCTCATTTAGAAAAAAAATTATATTACAGTCAAAGATGAGAGACAAGTTATTATTTGATCCTGTTTGATTTACGGCATCGTTTACATACATGAGGTTTGTCAATGTATTAGATAATTTTATAAGTCAGGGAAGTTGCAGCTTGTGCTAAAACTGCTTAAGTATCAGACTGCGAAAATATGTAAATACAAGGACTGTAGACAGTGATGTATTATATGCAATGAGATATGCAGTCCACTGAGCCGTTGGACACAAAACTAGATGCTTCTTTACAAACTTTGCTTCAAATTGTGACTTTGTATAAAAGGCGGCATAATCCAGACATGCTCGGAACATTATTTGTCTTTTGCAGTTGACTGTCATTCATGTTTTATTTTGGTCCAATGAGGCTCACTGGAAGTTCTCTATATTCTCTATAGACATGCATCTGATGTTGGTATTTTGCTATTTTGGCTCATTTCTAACTTCTATCCTCTGTTTTTTTCTCTTCTTTTGTTGTTGGTGACAATAGCCTTATATACCTTAATTGGTCCAAAACTATAGACAATTCAAAAAGTATTTTCTCATTGCACATGAAGTCAACCGTGCAGCAGACTGACCCCACCAAGACCACCTCTTTTGGTCTGATGAAAGACTGGCTTTTTCGGACCTGCACATTTGGTTCAGAATGGAAAGTCGCGTGGGAACCTTTAGCCATTTTATGACCACTAAATAAGTGGGAATCACAAGGTTGACAAGACAATCCTTTACTTTTTATATCTGAAAGGATTTGATGAGATGAGTGAGGAAACTGCCAGATTTGTGGCCCTAGAGCAGAAAGCCATTACCAAGCTTTTGAATAAAAACTCCATTATGCAGCAACACAGTACATCAGCACCTAACTGGGAGCCGCAGGGGACACTAAGAGAGAAAACACTGGAACACAACAGTATTATGAATAAACAAATATAATATGCAAACAGCGGTATTTTCATGTTATTTAGAGCCACCACCCATACTTTCCCAGGAGCAGATCTTTGCACAAACACATCAAAGCTAAATATTTAAGGTGACCCTGAGACTTAGTTCTGAAATTTTTACCAGACAGATTAATTTGCAGTCGGTGCAGAGGGAAGGATGGAGGAGACAAACAGGTAGAAGTGAATAAATTTTATTACAGGCGCATACAGAGTCAGGTTTGGATGTCTCACGGGGAGAGAATTTGCCGAACAGGATGCCTCTGCTCCGCCTTCAGGACACCCGCACACTTTATCTGGAAGAGCTTACTGTTGTTGTGTGAACAAATATTCTCTGTGATGAAGATCAACATGTACCTCCAACAAACTCTTTATTCAGAGTGGCCACAGTTCGGAAATACACATCCACTGCAGGGTTGCTGAACTAAAGAAAGGCAGCGAAAGTTGAAGGGAAACACGTGATAATGGGAATTTAAGGCCACAGCCATGAATTCCACAGCAGGGGACACAAAATAAAAATAAAAAAAAAACCAAAAAAAACATCTGTTCATTTTATCCCATTCTAAAGTGCTCTGACACATTGGATTTACTTGTTTTTTTTGTTTTTTTTTAATATATATTGTATTATTACTGTATCATTCTATCTTGTCTTGTTTAATTATATGTAATGATGAACATAAACACAATAATACTTGATAGAAATTTAAGCACAAGACTTGACATGAACCCTATCATTAATACAAAACAGAGACTGAATGGATTTAATGTGCAAAACGATCCTTATAGCAGTGATATTTAGTGATTTTGCGTAGTGAATGCATTTGTGCATTTGTAACCTGATCGGGCTGAAAGAATTAGGATGAAAGTGGAAACAACCCTGCAATTTCAATAAATGTCTCTGAATATAAATGATGGAATAATTCACAACATAAATAAACAACCTCCATGCTAGAACCAGTGGGAATAATAATAATAATAATAATAATAATAACAATGCCAGGTTTTTTTTCTCAGTTTAGTTATGACGACATTTGCTAAAAATTACTATGGACATGCAGATTGTGGATACATCTCACAGCACAGCATTTCTTTTAAATACACACACACACACACACACACACACACACATATATGTTAGGATTTTTTTTTTACTGCCTTCTTAAGGGACTTTTTCCTTGGGTGAACACTTTGATATGTTTTGCTAATTTCTGGCTTGGTGAGATTTAAAATGTGTATTTAAAAAATATCAATCTATTCTTATGGCTGTGTGCGCATAAAGGTTTTGCCCATAGTTGGTTCCATTCAACTGTAATTTAACATATAAATAAATGTTCATGTTTCAGCTTGACTTTTTGAGATATTCTTTGAAGCTGAGGTTAAGACCTGGTGATTACTGAGTATTTGCAAAAGCATAAGAAAATATTTCAGGGACAGAAAATTGACTGGAATGACAGAAGTTTAATGGGAATGGTGGCGGCGAAGAAATGAAAAAGTACAAGGAGTTTACATTGCATTCAGCTGGGCAGCCTGATGTGCTCAAACAGAATGAATATTAAGTCTTTTTTTTTTTTTTTTTTTGCTGTGAAAGACTTATTATTCCTTGTTTTTGTAGGATTTCTGCACATTGGCCCATACACGTGCTGTCAATCACGGCTGTGAGCAGATGGATGAGCTCAGCTACGGGTGATCTTCACACTACAACATCTAATTTGCGACAATCTGGCAGAGCGCTTTTTAGTCCTTTCAATGGGCATAGAAAAGAAATTATTTTACAACTAATCTCACTCATGGCCGAGGATTTTCTCATACATTCTTGTGAACAATGTAGAGTATCATTAACCCCAATGAAAGACAGATTTAAAATGTCGGACGTCAACCTTTCCTCTTTGCCTTTCTTCCCACAATATACTGTATAATTTCCCTCCACCCATATATAGCGGCTGTGCCCTTAATTTTAGAGTCATGGACTGAAGCCAGGATTCAAATTGTAATCTTCTCAGTGTAACATCACTGCAGCGATAAGATCAGTCTTCCATCTCAGCTCTTCCGCTGTCTGTCCACTTCCTATCTGATCTGTCTGTTTCTCTGTATCTTGCCTTCTTCTATTCCTCTTCAAAGACACAAAGACACACATATATATTTTCCCTATCACTCAACATAAGATATGACTCTGGAGAGCATACATAGATATATCAGATTTAAAAAGAATCATTTATTAACAGTTGAAGGCATGAGTGCACATCTCAAGGGATTTACACAATTTGCTGACCACATAATTTACTGTTAATGTTTCAGAGACGAGTGTGGATGTGTCAGTAGGTTACCACTTCACTTCCATTTACTGTCAAGCACATCTACAAACAGCTGTGGCTTCTATATAATTTATATTTAGGATTTATTTGGCAGGCATAAGGTCAATTCAACAATACATTTTCCCAATAAATTTCATTTAACCAATTTTTAGTGACGGATTTGACCCAAAAAGTATTATATGTACACAACGATACCATCCTGTTCTCTACATATACTCAACATTCTACCTCAACACGACCCACTTTCAGTCTCAAATCCAGACTGAATGCAAAACGGTTTTAAGAAAATATGAAAACATGTATATGCTTTGTGAAGTTTAACTCCGTCAACTTCATGTCACCGACCTACTGTGGCTTTTTCAGCTGTAGCGTAGCAACAGCTGCTTAGTAGCATACTTACCAGTGCATGCCCCGGAGCAGTGTGACTGGCATTTTTAAACCATGCTCTCTGACTGTCACCTTAATCACACAAACACAACAAGAAGGTAGAGAAAGAGCTGAGCAGAACGCACAACCCGAACAGCAACTGCAGCTACGAGGCAACCACAGTGCCTCAGCTGTTATGTAGTCTGACACGAACGTCTCTATGCAGCTATAAGTAGAAATAATCAGAAATATCTTTGAGCGTTCTAGAAATCAATACCATTTATTCATTGTTGCTTGTACTTCTGCCTGGGGTAAACATTATCCATGTTTGTTTGTTTATTTATTTCGAATATTACATTAAAATCAAACAACAAAAAATGTATATAAAAAGAAAGCCAAACATCCAAAAAGGAGCGGGATGAAGTTTAATTTATAATCTCCCATCCCCTTACTCCATCCTTCTCCTACCTCAAATTCCTGTCAGATTCCCTAAGGTAACTCAAAAATCCTCACAGATCAGACTAAATGCTGACTATGCACAAAACACTAAATTGCTGTACATATTGAGGATAGACAGTCCATTTTGCAGCAGCATTTCACATTAAAATAAACTCTATCCTTTTCATAGCCGTGATAGTGCACATATCAAAACA
>JAPQRP010000019.1:36208595-36225333 GCA_037367295.1 Apogon hyalosoma | reverse complement strand
TCAGACCCAAGCAGAGCATTTACAGTTTATGTAGACCACAGGGAAATGTTTGAAAATGCATAATTCCATTTAAAAAATATCAAAATATCACTCCTTTAAATACAGCAGGTCTCAGCCTCTGACAGTAACGGAACTTTGTATAAAATGATTGTAACGCTTAAATGGTTAAAGCTATATTTTTGTTAAATCCCTCGAATTAAAGTCCACACTTCAATCACATCTTGAGCGCTTCATTACATATCCACTGTGGTGGAGTACAGAGGCAAAACTATAAAACTTGTGTCATCATCCAAATATTTATGGACCTGACTATATTTACTTTTATTATCGTTTCCCATAAAGTTGCAGTAATTTTGTTTTCAGACACATTCCTCTTTTTTTCCTATTTATACACAACAGTAATCACCTTTGACCTGGTCAAATGATTACATACTGAGTCCCAGTTACACTTTATCCGTCAAGAATAAATCGCATTGTCACATGAGAAAAAAGTAAAATATTTTATTCCAACTTTATAGGAAACAATGTATTTTTCAATGTTTCAGCAACCTAGTCACTAGGATAAAATATTGCATGTTTGTGCAACTGAAGCATTTTTAGCTTAAGAAATACACGTGCTTCAGTTTGAGAGGAGGAAAGATTATTGTTTGGTTTTTAAGTGTAATAATTTTTGAGGGTCAGAGTTGTTATTGCAGCTTTAGTTTATTCTCAATTTAACTTGAATTTGACTCCCTGTTCATGATCGCTAGAAAGTTTTTTTTAAGATTACAGAATACTGCGAATAATGGACAGGTTGCCATTCTGAAATTTGTTTAAGGCATCTGTGGACAAATAAATAAAAGTGAGGCACATAAAACAATAACCTCACACTTCCTTAAAAGACAAAAAAAGTAAAAACTTGCACCTCTAGTTAAATTGAACATAAGCTAAAACAAAGAAAGGAATTATACTAAAAAAAAAAAAAGTCCAAAACCCAGTCTTCTATAAAAACGTTTTAGTTATCAGTGTTCATTCACAGGTGTCTGAGCAAATATCTCTCCTTCCTCTCTGCTCTGCCTTTCCATTTCTTCCGACCCTTCAGTCCACCAGGCAGCTTGTCTAAATATTATCGGTAAAGAAGTGGCCAGAAAGCTGTTGTGTGTTGCTGAGAGATTATGTGCCAGGACACCGTGGTGAGAGTGACAGTTTTGATGCATGGATTGCTAAGGGTCTGTCAAGTCATCCCTGGCTGTTATATTACTGCTGGTCAGCCTGAATGTTCAGGGCAGGTCAAAAGGAGCCTCAGGCCACTGGGAAATGTCTGTGAATGCCTCAAAATACCAAAAGGATCAACAGTGATTAAAATGCTGTAATGTTGACATGCAGGTACGGCTGGGCAATGTAACAAAATATCATGTGATGATTCATGATCATGAGGTAGAATCATGATCCACAGTCTGAATTAATATTTTCTCACCTCTTTTAAAGTGTAATAAAGTTGCAATCAAACTATAACAACATTTCCCCCAGTTTTGTCATCACTGGTCTTTTTTTTTTTTAATAGAAATTATCTGTCTCAGAAATTAAATGTGCTAAATCATACACACTTAACAAATGACAAAAGTATTGGTTAGCTGATGTTTTCTGATAAAGAGCCCATAAAGTGTAATCAAGTGTAATTAATATTGGTTCATGCAAATTTATACAATACATTTATAAAACTTCCATTAGAACTATGTTATAACATGCAGACAGTGTTTTGAAGTAGATCTGTGGCTCTGAGACAAATATTCCTTCTGAGTTAAACTCATTCTCTCATTAATCCTCAGAATTTCACATTCTGACCCAAGACTGTATCTTGGAAACTACAACCAACCAGCATTTTTTAATTAATTTTTCTTTTCTAGTCACTCAAACTTGATACATTTTCACTACTTTTATTCTGGACGTGTTTTACTTGTAGACCAGTGATCTTACTAAAAACTCTGCTTTTTTGCATCATGTTACAATATTTCGACACTATAAAGATGAGGTAAACACTAGTCGACATTTTCCTGACTGAACTGTACATACATGTTACAGCTGCAGTGTTTTAATGAATTACCTTGACTGTGGCCTTTTGTCCTGCCAGAGTTTCATAATGAATCAAAAATGTTTTTATTCTCTAGTGTAACTCAAAACCATCTGGGTAACTCAGACTCAGTGCATGTCGGAGTCCAGAAGTCGAACCAGCAGCTCACAGACCTGTAATAATTCCTCACTGTGCAAAGTCATTGTTTTGTCATTAGTGCTTTACACAAGTTTTCACAGACAAAAATCTAAACACATTATAGGTGGCATGATGGTGCAGCCGTTAGCATTGTCGCCGCACAGCAAGAAGATCCTGAGTTTGATTCCAACACCAGGCACCTTTCTGTGTGGAGTTTGCATGTTCTCCTTGTGTTTGTGTGGGTTCTCACCTCCCATCATCCACAGATTTGCAGCTGCAGTATGGCCGCAGCAGCAACAAACACGTAAACAGCTTCATTGCTTCTTGCTGCTGCGGCTGCGTGGAATTCCAAGAAGGCCCGCATGACAGTTTGGTTTCAGTTTGATATGTAAATAAACGGACCGCTTGTGATGGAGTCAACTTCAAAGTTGTTCACCGTGAGGGAAGTGATTCAGGTGCGTAATCACAGAAAGACTAACGGATTCGTGATTCTTAGGCTATCACTCGGGTTTTATAGATTTGATGAAAAACTGGTGAACATTAAGTATCACTATAAACAGATGAATAAATTCACTGGTCTAGTAACTTTAGTGCTAACAACCCATAGTGCAACGCTCGCTGTACAGTACTTGGTATTCAAGTCATTTAAAGTGATCGTTCACTTAGAGGGAATGTCTTGACAGTACTTTTATTTCTCTGCAATCTTTCAGAAAAATACATCATATGACAAGTCCTGAATGTCTGATTGTTCACCCTTATATACATGTATCTAAAGTTGATATGAAGCTTCTTTTTGGATAGATAATCAGAATTATTCATGGTTTGCAGAACTGTACAATGACTACATTTTACTGTGGTGAATGGGTTGTTTTCAGATATGCAGCTCAGAACAGGACAGTTTATCTCACCATTTAGAGTGAATGGTCCAGGTCAGCCCAGTATATAACAGTGGCTGTTGTTTCAGAAACCAATACTGTTGACTTCGTTTTGGTGTTGGTAGAGAATTACAATAGTATACTTCATGTGCAGCACACTGAAAGCAATTTCACCTTATCTGTGCAAAAGAAAAGTACAGGATTTTTGTCAGAGGAAAGCATGAATGACTAAGGCCTTAGCGATGGAGCGACTCCCTCTACTTCAATGCATAACATATATCTAAGCTCACCTTCATCCTCTCTTTGTTGGTACTCAGCTTATACAGAAAGTGTTCTTACATCGATGCACGCCTATGAATGCCATGCCATGTTCTAAAAAACAACCCTTGAAACATCTAAGAGGGTTCAAGGTAAGATATGCCTTTGCCTTCCTGCCAACCAATCATATTTTTAGAAATCAGTAGGTGTTTTTCGGTCCAGTATGGTGTACTGCAAATTATAGCAGTCTTGGAACCCTCACAGACTACACAAGACATCAGATGGCGTGCACTGGCTTCATGTTTGCAAATCTAATTTCCGCGAAGATGCCTTTTTCATGCCCTCAGTCCTCCCATCTTGGCTTTTCTTGCCTGGTTTCCATCTCAGCTTTCAGCCAGCTGGCTTACTTCTTTTCTCTTAGCTATATGTTATGGATTCTTATTGCCTCTGACATGCCCTCTAAATGTGTGAGCCTTATTGAGTTATTTAATCTTTTCTAATCCCTAAAGAGGCTTGAAGAGTTTAAGTGACATAACTCTGACTTAATGCTGTTTTCTTTTCCTTTTTTTGCGTTAAATCAGGATGAAATTTACCACACTGTTTGCCTGATGCTGACTGAGAGAGCAGCATTAAAATCAGGAGGTTATATTGTAATATGTTTAATCCATGACTGTAATATTCTGTTAAATTGTCCAGAATTTGCTGTAATTTTCCTTTACCTAGTGATTTTTTTTTTTGTTCACAAAATACTATCTATCTTTTATATTTCAAACAAACAATAACATTAAGAATATGTGTGACCTGTGTTTTTCAGACCTGCAGTTTATTTTATGACCATGTGCACTGAAGCACATATTCATTTCATATCCAGATGCTTCAACAGGGGCCAAATTAATTGAACACCAGAGTTTAGGAGAAATCGGTCACCAGGGTGGTTACCTCTAATTAATCAGGTTGACAGCATGTAATTTGTCTAACCAACCATCAAAAATATTTCTGCTCCTGGTTTTCTTGTGGAATTAACAGATATTTTTAAGGCTGCGTCTACATTTGAATAATTAACTTCCTGTCTTACTGATAAATATCATTATCAGTGATAAATACCCTCCGCACTGTAACACAGAAACATACACGTAGACCACATTCATCCAGCCTTTGAAAAAACTCAATGATCTGGCTACTGCACCACCATTCAACCAACATTCTTACTCAAGCAGTTTATCATGAGCACTATTCATTTTTTGGAGTAAACAATCAGTATTGTCTTGTGATTGGCTCAGTTAATTCTCAGCTTTGGTCCATCCCCTCAGTCAGTTATTTCAATGTTGCTCTCATGTTTATGTTCGTTTCCTTTGGCTGCTCTGGTGTCTGTTAGCTCTGCATCATTTACTTCAGCGCGAACCCGTCAATTATCCACCTGCCAACTGGAGACAGCCTTCCACTGTTAGGTTTAGAATCTCTGCCACCTGTGCTTGCTGAAAATGTGCTTTCTTAGTCAGAGTACTACAGAACAACACTGTGTTTTTGTTTGGGTTTTTTTTTTTTTTTTTAGCTCTGTATCATCTCTACTATAGATGTGACTAAAGATGAGATGATGTATGAGAAGCTCGTATAATTATTGTATCTGTATTTTTGATGTGGGTCATTGTGCAGTGCTCATGGTATGCATCATCTAGTGCAGTAGTTTTACCTTGAGATACACATTTTCCCATGGTTATTTGCATCAAGTTCATAAACAGGCTCATAGCCATGTGTTCAGTGTCTTTGGGAGCTTTTTTCAACAAATATACATATATAAAATACATGTTTTAAAAATTTAGAAAATATATTTTCATTACTGCATTCAAAATGCATAATAAACTTTTAATTATTCACAATCTTATGTGGAATGAGTGTGCAGTTTGATTGAAAATGATATTTCTGTTTTGTTCATTTGATTCTGACATGTCCCTTTTAATTTTCAGTGTTTGTAATTCCACATTTTTCACATATTTTTGCTACATCTTGCCTTGCCATCCTGTCATCTTTTAGTCTCCTGTCTGCTTTATCATTGCAAGTCAACCTACTGCACATCACTGATGCAATTTTGCAAAAATAAAAGCCAGACATCACGGCAGCTAAAAGGTTGGAACAGTGGCTTGTGACAAAAGAGCTGCTGGGTTGATTCCTTAGCCTTGCACAGACAATGTTGAGCAAGGCACTCACTATCTGCTTCCTGGGCATCTGACATGACAGCCCACTGCTAGTAGTCTGTGGTGTGTTCCTACATATTTAGATAATGATGGTTTACAGCACTGAATCAATGTCAATGTGTGTTGTATGTCCAAAACACCGACAAATAAAGATTCTTATTTTTCTCACAAAAATAAAGCCGTAAAATTATTATTTTTTTAAATAGATGATTTTTACCTTGACAGTACTTGTGGTGGTTTACAGTGTGTCACATTCACATGTCTGCTCACAAAAATACACATCTGTGGAGAAATCAAAGTAAAGTAGAACTGACCGCTTCTTGCTTACAGCATTGCCTGCAACTGAGAACATTCTCTCACACAGAGCAGTGGTTGCAGGAGTGACGAGATATGTGGTATTTTAAGCTGAAAGTGCTTTGGTGAAAACTTCCTGCAGAGTGGGCATAATACTTTTTGTCGGTCAACTGTTCCATCTTGGGTTTTTTTCTTTTTGTGCTTATATTTCTATCCAGAGGGTCAATGTGCTGTTTAGTGTCTTCCATCTTTATGGGTTGGTTCTGCTGCCTGTCACTACCGGATCAACTGCCCATTTGCGCATGCGTGATGCTAACTCTGCTTGGACAAACTGCCCAAAAATGCGTTGCCAGATACATTCAGAGTCATTCTGTGCTGCAGATGGGTTAACTGAGTTAAAATTTTTCATCAGATTAATCATGATGATGGATTAATCCACGTTAACATGTAAATTTTGACGGCCCTAATATATATACATCTGCACATTCATATCATATTAAAAAAAAATGATAGGCATATATAATATTCTGTCTGTAACTCCCATGTTGCTGTTTCATTAGTTCACCTCTCATTTACATCATATCCTTTTTTTTTCTCATATTTTTGGACATTTTGAGCCTTTATTACAGAAACAGTGGAGGTAGGGAGAAAAGCCTGAGGAGACAGGGGAGATGACATGCAGAGAATAAGCCTCAGGCCAGAATTGACCCATTAAACGGTAAGACCTTAGTGGTGCTGTGATGCACCACAGTCATTTTTGTAAGTGTTATTTGTTTGAAAATCAACCAGTCCAAACTATTGATAAGAAACAGAGACTTACAAGGATTACCTGAACATAACACAAGCACTAACAGGTAGCCCTGCATGATTATACAGGAGTGGACATGTTCTTTTTCTGCAACTGTGGTGGTAAAAACTGTTTGAAAGTCAATAATATGAACTATCTAAGCCCAGAGTGCTAACCATTACACCATAGAACCTGTGCCTCTTTAGTCACTGGTCACTGTCCTGGTGCTTCAAATTACCATCTACAGAAACATACATTTATTTATTTAAGTTTGGAAGCAAGATCAAGTATTTTCAGCAAAGACCAAAATGAATCCTACAAATCAAAAATAAAGTTCCCTGGCTGAAGCACCTGACTTGCATTTTATTTAGTTGTTGCTTTTCCTGGCTGGTCTGGTGGAGTGTTCCTCTTACAGGGAACACTCTGAAAAGAGTATCAACAATAGTGACTACACCAAGAATACCATTTGTTAGAAGTTTAATAAACCACAGAAATATAGTTGTTTGAAAGACATGTGTTTACAGTTTTAGTCCTATGTGCCAGAAGAATTACATGCCTGAAAAATACCACTGAATACTCCAGCATTGGCACCTCATGGCCAAGAGCTCTCCAAAGATGTCCTAAGACAAATGTATTGCTCTTTATAAAGCTGTCAGTGCCTCTGATCCGGCTGCTTGGAAGGTTACAGTGAAATAATGTAAGGTAATCCTATCCTATAATTACAAATATCATCAACTTGAGTTGTCAATTTGATTTTAGTATTTTTTTTTTCTCTGACCCACAGTTAATGACAGTGAATGTGGATGAATAATAAATGTATGGTCTGTGTGTGCACATACAGTAGCTCATGAAAGTGAGTAAAACCACCTTTACACATTTTACAGTACTTCACTAAAACTGTCAACTGAGCAGAGAAAGGACCCAAATGCAGACACTGAGGAAAGTAGTTCAAGGAATTCATCAATGAAAACAACAGCTTATGGTGAAGCTTTTATTATTTTTACAGGATGATAGGTCATGACACTATTAGTAAACACAAGGAAGTACAAGAAACCATATAGAAACATACATAACATGTTATGTGTCTGCATACAAAGGTATAGTGAGTAGTTTGTATTACATAAGCTCAGTGAGTACAGAATGTATATCAGGTAATATTGGTACAAACTGGGAAAGTTCAAAACTACTGACTAATGATGTAGAATTAAAATGGATGAGGGAAGACAAAAGTGAAAAGCAGATCTTAAACACAGGAAACCAGTGTTTCTGTTCTATTTACGACTCAAGGTACAAGCTGTGTTTATTTTTGTCATGTGACTTTCTAACTTTAACACAAACCCTTTCGTATTCCTCACACAGTTAAGCATAACCAACCTTACCCATGACACTGTTATAATAAGATAAGACAAGACAAGACAAGACAAGATAAGATAAGATAAGATAAGATAAGATAAGATTGGTAGTTCTTCTAGTCCTTTCTGTGAGCCTCTCTCTGTTATTTTATACTGTTAGTACAGAAAAGTATAATTGTCACTGAAAACAGCACAGAGTCACATGACCAATGCTGGAGATGGACAGGCATAGCAACCAAGAGAATAGCAAATAGGTGGGCGGAGCCTTGCAGAAGATGATGTCATAATGAACCCTAGTGTATAAATATACTTATCTGTGTTGATTTGTCATTTCAACACAACGTTACTGAACTGAGCAAGAAAAAAATACAGGAAGTAATATACCCTGTAACAGACACCAAACAGGAACTAGAGAAAGTTGACTGTAGCTGCTACGGACAAACAGACAACAGGGGGGTCCACAACTCGAGGCAGTCCAAATCTGGGACAGGAGGGTTCCACAACCTGAGGGGGTCCCAACCTGGCAAAGGAGGGGCCCACCCCCCGAGCTGGCCCCTTCCTGTAAGAGGAACGCTCCACAGCCAGACCAGCCAGGAAGAGTAGCAACTATGTAAAATCCAAAATCAGGTGCATCAGCCAGCAAACTTGGCTTTTGATTCAGAGGATTCAGACATCTCTGGTGTTTGTCAACAAACTTTCAAAGCACCAGAAGTCCAGGATTAGGCTCCATGTCAGCAATAATAAAAAAAATAAATTAATTAATTAATGCTTGGGTTAGCCATGTTTGATCTTGCTTCCATAGTTAAATAAATAAATGAATATGTGTTTTTATAGATGACAACTTGAAGCATAAGGACAGTGACCAGTGACTAAAAAAGCATGGGTTCTATGGTGTAATGGAACTGCAGAAAATGAACATGTCCACTCCTGTATAATCATACAGGGCTACCTGTTAGTACTTGTGTTGTGTTCAGGTAATCCTTGTAAGACTCTGTTTCTTATCAATAGTTTGGACTGGTTGATTTTCACACAAATAACACTTACAAAAATGATTCTGGTGCATCACAGCACCACTAAGGTCTTACCATTTAAGGGTTCAATTCTGCATGTCATTCTATTCTCTGCATGTCTCCCCTGTCTCCTCAGGCTTTTCTCCTTACCTCCACTGTTTCTGTAATAAAGGCTCAAAATGTCCCAGAAAAAAATATGAAAAAAAAAGGATATGATGAGAGTTGAACTAATGAAACAACCACAAGAAAGTTTAAAATGACATACTACATATGCCTATCCTTTTTTCTTTAATACAATATGAATGTGCAGATGTTATATATTAAATCTCTAAGACATCAGCCTGTTGGAGTGGGATGGTGTGTGAGGGGGATCGGTTACCCTGAGAACAACAGCCTTAATAGGAGCCAGACAGACCTGCAGAGGCCAGGGCAGGACTCTCATTCCTCATCTCACCGTCACACTGACCTCATTTGTAGCAGAAGTGTAATTATAAGAGGCTGGATGTGTCACACTGATCACACTTCTTTGTTGGGGAATAGAAGAGATGGTTGGCATTTACATGACTCTACCTCAGGTCCTTTTTGAACATTGCTATAAATGTAACTTTAAATTGTATTGTTTGATGTTGTACATTATTTTACTACATTAGTTAGCCTCGTCGTATTTGTAAAGCTTCTTGTTCTTTAGCTTCTTCTGCACCAAGGTGATACAGAATATCTCTGTAGACAGACCTATATATCTGTGTCATAGATAGATTAATAAATGTCACTAATTAATCTACATGGAGAAGACATGTTCTAAGGTATTGGTATTGATACACTGGCTCCAATAGTGGCCAAGGCCTCTCAACTCAGTTACTGACTTTAACAGAAAATAGAACAAGAGAAAATTCTGCACACCAGTGAAGCTCCCATGCTAAATTCATTCCAGGCCCGGGTACCAAATGCACAACCTGCCACTGATAAACAAAGATTATAAAAAAAGAGTAGACCAAATGCTTAGTGGAACATAGTTGTCACAAATATTATATATATAAAGCATTTCTGTATAGGGGTTAAGTGTAATGAAGGACCCCCCCCCAAAAAAAAAAAAAAAAACACCCTCTTTTTGGTTTACATCAAGTCTTATAAAGGTATTTGATGTTGTCTATTTAAAAAAAGTGGAAAACAAATACTCTAAGGTACGATAAGGCCAAAAAACAAATAATTCTCTTCAAAGTTAAAAACAAGTTAAAGTGTCAAAGTACATCCTGAAGGCACAATAGGACTAGCTGTAAAAAGATTTTTCTATTCACAAAATTGTACAGCAAGGATCTGATGAATGCATCTCCAGAAAAGGACAAAAACACTATAAAGTCATAAAAAATCACAATGTCANNNNATAAAAGTCCTCATTCAGGCTCAATGTATGGATCCAAAACAGCTTTAGTAGAAGATTGCTGATGCATTTTGAAGGAAAAAAATTCTAAAGAAATATACAAAAATGCCCCCGTATAACTGTTTTTATTCATTTATTATAAGTGTATTACTTTGACTGTGGCGTTCCATTCAGCAATTATTCATTTTATAATTTCTTCAAGGATTGTCAAAATAAAAAGGGGTTATTTTGTCTTTTTCTCATCATTATATGAGCCTTTAAAAACCCAACATCAGTCGACCTCTACTATGTACAGGATTTTTTTATGGGGTTAAGTCACCTACATTCATCATGCCTTGTTGTAAATTGGAATAAAATGAAGCCTGATAATGAGACAGCACCAGGCACTGACTGGCTAATCTGTATTTGGTTCTGTAAAACCACGGCCCTGAAGCACCCTGTAAATAATTAGGCTTTATTAAAGGTAGACCATTTTAATTTTGGAAATGAGCTGGAATCCCTTGTCATGATTAATTTAATGCACCCTCTAATATGTCATTTCTAATTCATAAGAGAAGTCAAGCTTTTCTCACTGAGCTCTACAGTACTTCGCAACAGCCAGGGGCCGTGACCACTGGAACCTCATGCACCTTGCCATTAAGTGCATGAAGCTGCTGGATGTGAACTCTGATTTTCTGTGTTCTTTAGAGCAGTGGGTACATCTGAGAATTCAGCTCACATAGCCATGGCTCTGACCTTGTGAATTTTCAAGATGATATTTATTACTGTCCGCAATTCCAAAAACTGAAATAGCAGCTATTGCGCAAAATTTCCCTGACCGCTTGATGTGAATTTATTGCAACAGGAGAAAACTTACTGTTCTAATAGTACTGGTGAGCGACGCGGCTCCCTCAGGGCTACAATGTGCTTCTCTGGGATGCAATTAACCAAAAGACACAGGGGATGCTTGGAGATGTTTGCATGGATTCCTTTTTTATTTGAACATACAAATTGTATAACGCTGTGTTTTTTTCTTGTCTATTTTAACCTGTCTCTTGAAAAGGACTGAATCCGCAAAATACGTTGTTCGTTTTGGGTAGATTTACACGTTGGCTTCTTTGCATCGCTTCTGCAACCCACACTCTTCTCTTTGTTGCTTCACACAGATGTTTATATGCTATCTTTACAGGGGCATAATTCCAGCTATGTTTACTTCAGTGAATAAATTCATATAAAAAAAAAAATTGTTGCAAAGCCAGAGTGTTAGGATATACATAAAAGTGCACGCTCCTTAAAAGACATTTTACATTCTGTTCTGTATTTGGGGATTTCAGTATACAAATGAGAAACATCCTGATAGATACAAACCATCTCTTCAGTGTTTGGCATCTGATAACCCTCCAAACTGGTGGGCGTTTAGGATTTGTACTTTTTAAGAACAGTGCCATAGGTATAACACAGGCTGTTTTCAGTCTGAATACCTACTAAATCACATTGCAGGTTGATTTAATAAAGCCTGGAAACCTTTAACCTTTCGGAATTTGCAGTGAAAAGTATATTTCTCCTGTGATGTCTTTAGATCCAAAGAAATTTTCCATTACATTTTACTCTGAAGTTTCCTCCTACTCATATGAGACGTGCACGATCCCTTTTTAATTCCACTTGTTACGAACATATTTATTTTATATTTTTTACATTATACTAATATTTCGCTTAGAATGATACATACAGTACAGATAATATAGAGGCACAGGTTTTCTTAACTGCTACGAAGGGAAACTTTAGTGGGTTTCTGGTCCAATTTTACTTATTTGAATACATTTGCATGTATCTTGTGTACTAAGCTGTTTATGTCGGCACTATTGTGCATGTGTGTGCCTGTGGGTCTGCATAATTACTCAGACATGCAAGGTGACCCAGTAAAGTGCCTGCAGAGATAGTGAGAGATGAACTGCAAGTGAGTGCAGGGAATGACAGTGAAATGGGGAGAAAATACAAATGAATGAGTTAGCGGAGTGTTCATAAACTATTTCTAACTCCCAGTGGATATATGTCACAACTGTCAGATATCAGGTTTCAATCTGTCTTAATTTACACTGTCTTTGCCAATTTTAATCAAATTTGTCAGTCACATTCAAAACAGTTCATGTAGTAGCCTAGAATAGTTGTTTCTGCAATAGCCACCAAATGCTGCAGCAACTGTCGATTGTAGAAAAGGATTTTAAAAGCCAGCTGTGACAAATATAACTGCTTTCACAATGGTCCAGTAGTGAGTTTCTCCTCCGTCCTACACATTTAGGAGACAAGAGGAGGATCCTGTCCCCCTCATTCCCACAGGAGAAGAGAATGTGAATACATAATGAATACTCCACCCTGTTATCGTCCAAGTAAATATTGGACACATTTTTGTCAACACGCATATCTTCTGATCATTGACATTTAAATGGTATTTGTCAAACACACAGATTGGGAGAAAACTGACTTCATTGACACCAGTTTCTTTCTCAAAAACAAATTCTCCCATGATCTGGCAACACAACTGTTCACTCATTCGTTCATTCATTCATTCATTCATTCATTCATTCATTCATTCATTCATCTTCTGAACCTGCTTTATCCTTGCTAGGGTCATGGGGGTGTTGGAGCCTATCCCAGCTACCTATGGGCAAAGGCGGGGTACACCCTGGACGAGTCGCCAGTTCATCACAGGGCTGACATATAGAGACAAAGAACCAATCACTCACACATTCACACCTTTGGGGACTTTAGATTAACCAATTAAAGCAACACAATGGACTTTTTCTGCCTTCAAACTATATTTTCAAGGTCATTTTGGTGGTACAACTCACAGTGGGTTCAATTACACTTTCGTCATCACTCCAGAGCGCCTGTATTGCCTGCACTGGCACTATGTAACTTCTGGTTTCAGGTAGGAACCCCTACAGAAAAAGAACTACAAAATTTGACTGCTTCACAGCATACGTCACATCCCCCCTCCACCTTCAAAAGACAAGGCTGCTGTGACTACAGGTGTAGTTTACCACCACCAGAGGGGGAGTGTGAGAGCGAATGAATAATGGGTCAATAATGTAAAGCACTTTGAGTGTCCAAAAAGCGCTATAGAAATCTAATGCATTATTATCATTATTATTATTATTATTATTATTATACAAAGTTATGGGTGAAGGAAAGCTACAAATAGGCTAACGGTCATGGCTGAAGCAGCAAGAAACACAAAGAGGGTAAGGGTGTTGTCCGAAAAGACAAAGAAAAGAAAGCGTGTGAGTGATAAAATAAGAGGCTGGACTAGGCCCAGCTTTCACTAGTTGGTGTGAGCTGAAAGAGGAGGAGGGATGCCCCACCCATGGAGACCTGGACCTGTTACTGTTGGACTAGTAAGTGTGAAGCTTACTATGTTTCAGGCTAATATAAATTAAATTTACGAAATTACAAATCGATCTTCGATCTTTTTGTATTACAATACGAATATAATGACCAAAATATAAAATGCAAATATAAAATGCTGTCAGGCTACTTAACCTGACCTGATGACATGGTTGAACACACATTACTTGTCCCGCCTCAGGAAGTTTGCCGGCATCAATGGCTTGTCAACAAATGCGCAAGTATTACTGAGATACAGATTTTACGACAGTTGTTACAGACAATACCGTTTCTTGACTTTAGGGGACCCCACGAACGAAAATTCCATGGTGTTGCTTTAACCTGTAAAGACCCAAACAACCCCCTGCTGACCAAAATCATCTACTGATCTAAAATGTTTAATACCTGTTGATCCACGAATTCTACTAATACATGTAAACAATTGGTGTAAAATACAGTTTATCTTCTTTTCATGCTCATCAGATATGACCCATTTGGACGTTCAGAGGCTCCATAGTTACCATGGAAACACCATCGTCTTCTACAACATTGATTCACCAGTAAAACTCATGGAGTTGGACACATAACAGTCGATGGAGATGCTTGTTTTATGTTCAGCTACTGATATCTTTACTGAAAAAGTCCCTTTTTCTTCAGTGTTCTGTTTCCGATATAATAACCTGCAATTTTAATCTGAGCTTTTATGAACATCCACATGATCAGTAAATTAAATGCAGGAAAATACCAGATTTTCACTGAAAAAACACAAAATACAGAAGATAATATTACAAAAAAAATCACTTAAGGACGGTTAAATACAGAGAAAAAATTATTTGTGAACTGATACAAAAGTAACACAGAGTCCTTATGGGTTAATCTATCAGTACATGTGTTTGGAAGGAAGCCGGAGTACCCAGAGAGAACCCATGCCAACATGGGGAGAACATGCAAACTCCACACAGAAAGGTCCCTGGTTGGAATCGAACCCAGGACCTACTTGCTGTGAGGTGACAGTGCTAACAACACAATCAATTATAGTAAAATAGTCTTAGTTACCAGTAAAAAACATTTCATATTAGTGCATTACTATATTTCATCTAATACTTTAATGCATCCAGACAACTTCAACCCAGTCTCTCAACTCAGTCTCATCCCTTCTGAGCGTGCCCAGTTAGAGGAAGGGTACCACGCCATGTTTCATCCCACTGGCACAGTGTATGATGGACCGTCTTTGTATTGAGAATATTTGGCAGCAATAACAGCCACAGCTGCAGTGGGAGCTCTGGCGTTTTCCAATTTAGGGTCGTCTGAAACTCTGGAAGGTGAATGAATTAATGAAAGGAGAAGTTGGCTAACGAACAAAAAAAAGATGGATAAACTCGAAGCCTCAAGCACCAGATTGTGTCTGAACTGAAAAACATTTAGATTGTATTTGTTGTTGTGGGTTTTTTTCCCCTCAAACAATTTACATTATAGACCCCTGTTTTTGCATGGAGAGTAAATCTTGCTTAGATTTGATTTCCATTACACAGATTTTTTTCTTGCAGTTCACTTTCCTCAATGCCAGGTTTTGCTTTTAAATTTGATTACAGATTAGAGAGACAAATTAATCCCCATATAACACACCATTTTGACTGAGAAGCAATATAATAAAGATTCACTGACATTAGGCACAATAACATTCAGATATTTGAATATATATTTCTATATCTGACAAATATTAGGGACATTTCTATTACAGAGTCTGGATAAAGTGCTAGTATTTCATAAAAATATGTTTTACACTTAGAAAATATCCTAATATACAGTATGCAATGTAAACAACTTAAACCCAAAGTGTGTGTCTGAGCTGAAACCAAACATCATGATAAATATTTGAACATTAAAAAGTGATTCAGAGCTTTTATTTCATGAATCTGGATGGATGATGACACACGTTGCAAGTTGTTTTGGGACGTAGAGGATAGAAAGCAAAATCCTAACTTGCTGAAGGGTCCAGCTCTTACATAAACCTGTCGACTGTAGTGAATGTCTAAATTTAGACACAGGTTGAGAGTACATTTCAGCATTAAAGATTTTACTGTAGGTGTGTATACTGTAGATTAGGGATGCACTGATTGCAAAATTCTTGGCTGATGCTGATACCAATATTCTGTACTGTTTCTTTATATTGTTTTTGTTATTTATCTCTCCCTTAACAAAGAAATCATTATAAAAATAGTATTTTAACATCTTTCAGCTCTTCATAATGTCTATATTATAAAAGCCAAGTGGCCTACTTGTGCGTGGGTGTGTGTGTGTGTGTCCGAGGATTCACACACAATCCGTACAGAGCTGACTGCTGCAGTTTGGCATACTTATGTATTTTTAGTCAAGGAAGAGACTAGAGAAAACCGCAAGTTGATAGAACCAATATTTTGGGAGATATTAGTAATTTTGGAATACAATAGCCTTACAATCAAATTGCTATGCCCAGAATGCTTTGGCGGTGACTGCTGGACAAATGCGGTACAGCATGCACGAATACACAACAGCATAAAAACTACCACAGAACCCAACGCACTAGTTACTTTTAAATGATCACAGATTCACACACACACACACACACACACACACACACACACACACACACACACACACACACATTTATGAACCTTTGACCCTTAAATGCCTGTTGCTATTTTTGTGGCAAACTCCAAATAAATATTTGCCAACATTTAACTTTTTCTGAGTGATTTACCATTATTTATTGACCTCTGCATTTAGTAGTTTTCAACAAAAGGCAGGTATTTCCCTGTATTTGATTACTGACCAAATACAGTGGCTTGCAAAAGTATTCATACCCCTTGAACTTTTTCACATTTTTTCACACTACAACAACAAACATAAATATATGTTATTAGAATTTATGTAAAAGACCAACACAAAGTGGCATACAATCCTAAAGTAGAAAGAAAATGATTAATGATTTTAATATTGTTTTACAAATAAAAAACTGAAAAGTGCAGTGTGCAAAAGTATTCAGCCCCCTTTTCTGAGTG
>JAPQRP010000019.1:36196457-36207983 GCA_037367295.1 Apogon hyalosoma | reverse complement strand
AGTCTGTAGATGTGCAAAGCTGGTAGAGACATACCCCAAAAGACTTGCAGCTGTAATTGCAGCAAAAGGTGGTTCCAAAGTATTGACTTATACCCCTATAAGTGAATACTTTTGCACACCACTTTTTTCATTTTTTTTTATGAAAATCATGTATCATTTTCTTTCTACTTTACAACTGTATGCCACTTTGTGTTGGTCTTTCGCATAAAATTCCAATACAATAAAGTTATGTTTATGGTTGTAACGTGACAAAATGTGGAAAAGTTCAAGAGGTATGAATACTTTTGCAAGCCACTGTAGATGTTCATAAATGCACAGAGTAAATTCAAAGGTAATCAAAGCAAAATTGAAAAAAGTGACTTTTTCATCAAAATGTTTCATTACATGAACATCAAAAACAAGCATCTACATCTGTTGTCATTCATCTCCTGGTAAAATCACTGTTGCAGATCTTAATGGTATTTCCCCGTTAATTACAGAGTCTCCAAAGTGACACATCTGATGCCTCTGAAAAGCTGAGAAATGGCATTTTATTGGCATTTACCACTGAATTATTTAATTGTATGGATAGGATTAGTGGTTTTAAAATGATTAAACATTTTAGATTAGTAGATGCTCTCAGTTTTTGGTGGTTGTTTATGTCTTTGAGGGTTAACATAACAGCAGAAAAATAAAGACATCGTATATGCCAATACTGATATTGGCTGATATCAACAAATATTAGCTGATGCTGAAGTCCGGCTGATATTTCAGTGCATCCTGACTGCAGATGTAAATTGTGGGAGTATAATGACCAGTGCTCTTTTGTGTTTATCGATAGCCTTATCATACTGTACTCTATCCGTGTGCCCACTGTGGATAACATATAAAGGAAAAGTAAACACCAGTTTGTTGTGCCTCTTCATCTTTTGTCTGCCTCTGTTTGTTTCTTTATATTGTTCTCCATATCCCCTCCCCTCCTTTTTATCCACATTATCCAGAAAACACTCCACTGTTCCACTCACACAGGCCCATACGCTTGCAGACACAGTTTCCTCATCATGCTATTGCTCACTCTTTCCCTTTTGCTATTTTTTGCCATTTATCTCTGCCTCTGTGCGTCTGGTTTGTGCTCCTGTGATCCATGCACCATGCTATTGTTTTATGATTCTGGGTCCCAGTGCCACAGCAATCTAGGACAACATCACAAGGAGTAGACACTACACATACTGTAGTGTATGTAGATAGTGAACCACATAGACGGACACAAAGCCAGGAGGCATGAATGAACGGAGATTAAAGCACCGGGGTGTTTCTCCCGATGATGCGGGACAATGAAGTTACCCGAGTTCATCTCTATTATATGTGTCGTGTATATTTTTTGTGTTTTTCTCAGAGACCCACCTCAGCTTCTCTGTCTCAGGTTAACTTTTTCCGAGGGCATGTTAAATCTGACTCTGACAGTACCCTAAAAATTCAGCATTTGTTTTCGTCTCCCCAGCATATCCACCTTGGGAATAGACCACATGGCTGTTTGACTGTTGCTTTAAATTATTCAGAGCTTTTATTTATAAATAAACACTGCCCTGTACCTCTCTCTCCAATTACTCTTTTACCTCTGGCAACCAAGCAATCAACACAAAAAAAAAGAATAAAAAAAAAGAAAGCCGAGCAAACCCCAAAACTCCTCTTTTTTTATGTTGTGCTCTCAATATTTCCCCATAAACTTGTCTTTTTTGTCATTACAGAACTTCATATTTTTTTTCTAAAACTTCTCTTGCTGTTTTTCTTCTTGATGTTCTGTCAATTGTTTTTACACTGCTTGCTGCTGGGATTGGTGATAACTCAAATATACTCGATATATTGTAGCTCATTCTGCGTAGGATGTAGCAACTACGGTAACTAAGATCAAACACAAATAGGTAAAAGGTTTTAGGCTACTGGTTTGAGAGTAGGTTGAGAACAATGGATGGATTATTACAACTGGAATCTGGACCCCAAAACAATGCATGTTCTAAGTGAAAAAATGCTTCTTGCGTCTGTGTTCCTTCCACACTGTGCAGCCTATTGGACACGAAGGCTAGTGCATCACCTGCTGCATCACCAGATTATATAGGGTAGTGATGTCAACGAAAAGCCAATAATGACAGTTATAACAATCATTTTTAACTACCTCTCCATCTGTTTTGCTGTTTTAGGATTTTTTCATTACAGTACCATTAGTAGCCACTGGGGTAAATGTTATCAAATGAGCAGCGGTCTCATACCCTGTTTATCTTACAGAGACTACTCATGGGCTGTTTGTACCATTGATGTTGCTAGGCTAATGAGTTTACAAAGTCTGACAAACCAATTTTCACTTGTAGGTGTTTATAGTGATGTAGTTCTTGAGACCGGTCTCGGTCTCGAGACAAATTTTTTGTGGTCTCGGTTTTGTCACGGACTCAACTCATTTGGTCTTGGTCTTGTCTCAGTCTCAGCTCTTTGGTCTTGGTCTCAGACATAGCGGTCTCGATGGGATTTGTACAAAAACCGCATCATCACAGAATAGTATCTTTATTTATTACGAGCCCCCTTCAATTGTAATCAGTTAGATGCATCTATTTTTAAAACATGTCACATCGTAAACATTTTCTCAATGGACAATGCCAGCCCTCCACAGTCCACTCGTGATGTAGTTCTCGAGACTGGTCTTGGACTCGAGACCAATTTTTTGTGGTCTCAGTCTTGACATGGACTCAACTCATTTGGTCTCTGCAGCGTCTCGGTCTCGGTCGACACTAGGTGTTTGTGATGTGTGTGTTGGTACAGTCGTTCAGTGTTATGAAAAAGGAGTTGAGACTGTCTACAAACACCTTTTGAGAACCTAACTATTGTTGTACAAGTTCTAAAGCGTTTTGCTGCATGACAAACATGACTTGTGCGTGACAGTACAGAACATGTTGAGACATGTCATTATTTGTCTATTTTCTTTTATTATGTCACAGCTTTGTCATTTCAGGGTTACTGGCTGTTTCCATTTTGCTTCCACATTCACTTTCCGTCACAAAAGCAAAATGTACTATTCCCACTAAAACTGTGACCACAAATCTTTCATCCCTAACAGCAAACTTATCTGTGTTAAAAGAGCTATAACACAAATACTATACAAGCCATACACTTCAGATCAGAGATTATACTTACAGACCAAATCACAAATAGATCCAATAAACTATGTAAAACAGAGGAATTCTCCATTTTAAAATAGCAGCTTTTTCTGGCTTGTTTCACAACTAATCACAGACTAAGAAGTCAGTGTGTTTGTAGTTATTTTCATATTCCCATGGTTTGTTTTACATGACAGTCACACGGGCAGCTGTTAACACATGACCAGTATGTGACGTTGCTATGGTAACCTGTCTAATGCTTAATGATCTGATTTAGGACAGAGGTTAAACTTAATCCTGCAGAGGTACAGCAGTCAGAAACATCAAATGGAATCTTTTTTTTTTTACTTCTATTTTCTTGAAGGCTAAGACAGCAGGTATTTTTGAACAGAATAATGATAATTGTTTCTATCCGAGAGGTAAGCTAAGCCAGATTTTGTGTTTATTTTTTTCCAGTTAATATCGCCCTCATATATTAACTCTCCTGTTTTTTCAATCCACATTTTCTTACTCTATAAATCACCTCTTCTTTCTTCCCCCTCTCTCCAAAATCCTCAATGGAGCTCTATCATCACTCCCCATCCTCCTCCTCACCATTTCTTGGCTACTTCCCATCTGTATAATTGAAGCATTTTAAATGTATGATGGTTTTAGACACACTGGGGGAAATAAAAACAATCCATTAAAGCAGAGGGAGGGAAATTGAAACAGAAACCCAGAGAAGCGATGCTGGAACAGGAGAACATCAGCTTGACACTGATACAAAAATTGATGGTGGATGGTGTCACACATCATTGTCAGCGCAAACACGCATTTGCAAACATGCTCATTTAGAATAGGATGGGGCTCGATGTTACGCTAACTGGTAAACACACAAACAAACACGGTCATCTCATTCCCTTGGGTTGACTCCAGACGGATGACATGAAGATGACAGCAATTACAGTCATCAGTACAGGTGTGGGCGTTATTGTGAGAAAAATGCTGAAAGCTAGTATTGTGAGGTTAAAAAAATATTTAATTTTACCAGCATTTAAATAAAACTTTTTAATCATCTAAATGAATTGAATTTCCTTTGTCTTTCAGGTCTTCTCTTGGACAATCCACACAATATTACAGAGTTGGCCATGTAAACAGCAGACAGTAGACAGGACTGATAAGTGAAGGAAGGCAAGAATAGATACCTGTAGGCAATAGTAGTAACCCAGGGAGTCCATGGGTGTTGCATAAATAAAACATATCAAATGAAAAGAGTAAAGTGCAGTACAAAGGGGACGGGAAATGTAAGTATGTGAGAAAACACGGCAGACAAGCGAGAAAAGTCAAAACTGTGAGAGGAACATTGTACTGTAACCTGTTCGGAGTCTTCTTAAAATAATCCACTGCCTCTGCAACAGTCTGTCCAGTCCTCAGGAGCGACGCTGAGTCACCTCTGTGGCCTTGATGCCTCAGGAGAAGAACACTGGTGCACATATTGTGCTGCTGTTCAACAGTCCTGAGACAGGCACAGCAGCTACACAGTGACCAGGCTCCATCCAAGGAACTGCCAATCTACTGGCAAGAATAAAACATGGACAATCTACTTTTCTACCAAACACAAATAAGCCATCTCTGAACATGAACATTTATAGGTACAGTACATGTTTAAAAATATTCAGTGCATCGTCACGTCTGAATGGCAGGGTATGTTGATTTCCACTTCTCTGCCAAAGTGATCTATATATACATACACTGTTACCCATAAAGTTGGAATAATTTTTGTTCCTCATTTTAATCCTATTTATACACATCAATATTCACCTTTGACCTGGCGCAATGACAACATACAGAGTCCCAGTTACACTTGATCAAGAATAAATCACATCATCACAATCATTTCATGAGAAGAGGTAAAACTATTTTATTCCAACTTATGGGCAATAGTGTGTGTATGTATATCTATGTATATGATTTTTTGAGACACAAAGTACAATTGATAGCATTAAAAATACTACAAGACTGTTGTATTCAGGCTGTAACAATGCCATGAATTGCTTTGGTTAGATTTAGGCACAAAAACCATTTGGTTAGGGTTACAAAAAGGGTTGGGTAGAGAGCTAAAATTAGAAAGGACTAAAAATATAGCATTTATCTTCAGTTGGAAACAAGACACCAACACTGGTCTCCTGTGTGTACGTCCACAAAGTTCATTGTTCGTTATTTTCATCTCCAGCGGCCTCCCTCTAATCATTGTCTCTATTTAAAGCTGCAGTGCTTGATAGTTTTGTGGTGTTACTGAGCAAAAATGCCATAATTACCTTTCAGCGTATTGTAATTCAAGTAGTCTGAGAGGAAATAAGGATTTTACCAATTCCTATAGACCCATTTTCCAGAATGTAGAAAATGTACTCCATAACACAGAGGTTTTCAAGTATGTTTTTTCATGTTTATTCCTGACTTACATCACTTCCTTCCTGCGTTAAAGTTAAGAAAGTGATGTCACTTTCTTCCTGCCCTTGCTCATACAATTACAAGAGGTGTATAAATTGCAGCCATCATTTTGTCTGTGTTGCCACGGTAACGCTATGTGACACTTGTAGCAATATACACATGCTATACATCCAGTAACCAGAATAGCATTGGCTAAAAACTCAATAAAACCAAATGTCAGACAACAGAACACAACTCCAACATAAACATCAAGTGTATGTCATGAATAATTTAGTAAAACGGCAGACATCGCTAAGCTAACACTAAGCAGATCCAACAATACAAGTATTATTTCTCTACGGCTAAAACTCACTGAACAAACCGAAGAAAAGCGAAAATAAAGGTTGCATTATGAAGCAGTCATTATGAATTTTGTCTTATCTTTGCTGTTTTCTGATCATAACTTGGTGGTGTATGGAAAAAACTATCACTGGCTGATCCATTGTTTTGTGTTACATTGAAGTAATTCCCACTGGAAACAAATAGCCCAGGGCTTACAGGTTAAGCCCCAAGATCCAGATCATGATCTTTTCCTAACCATAACCAAACCTCTTATTGTATACTTGACAGTGTACCGGGGTTGTGATGCAAATTCCACTCTGGAGGCAAAATGCTGGACTTTCTTTTACATCAGCCATCCATTACAATCAGCTGCCTGTTGGAAATGGGACCAATCCTTTAATGTCAAATGATGCTGAAGTTATACATATGTACTGCAACATTTTATTCTGACATCTGTGTTGGCACTGCTTTCATCGCAGGGGCAGAGGAGACAAGATCACCATGCCTCAGAGTTAGACTGTCAGTTGAACTTTTCAGACATTATAGAGTGGATTTCAAAGGGCAGAGAAAATATATATCAAGCTCCCAAATATTTGCCATATTAATCCTGAAACTTAGGCTAAGAAATTATTGACCCGTGGAGATGGAAGCAGAGGAAACAGCAAACTTTGGGGAGTTAAAAGATGAAGTATTATAGACCAGTAGCCTCAAACTGCATTGCTAATCAAGCGTGATTCTGTAACTACATGTCCAATTCCTCACCCCAGCTCTCCCAAAAGCTTGTTCTGCTGGATAATGTAAGACAAATTTGACAGCTTTCCCCGAACAGCTGGACTGTTTGAATTCAGAAGTAAAACCCATTGACAGCCCAGCGAGTGGGACGTCATTCATCCAACCAGGTGCAGAAAAGGTTAATGCTGACATTTCATCCATGAAGAATACTCGTCAGTCATTTATTGTACACTCCCACTGAAAATACAGATTTTGAGGGTAGATGCCAGTTAAGTCTGAGGACAAACTGAAAGTTTGCAAGAACAATAAAATGTGCAGATTTTTTGGGACACAGCCAGCAGTTTGGACTGAGTCTGTCTATCATGTCGAGCTGCAGCAGGTATACACGCCAGCGCTCTGCAGTCTCCACATCCCTGCAGCGTGGCGGCCCCCAGGAGTCCAGGTCTCCACATGCTACTTGGACGCCGGCCGATGCCTACTCTACTCCTGGTTGACGCTAACGTTAGGATGTCTGATGTGCATCAGACAAAGTATAAACCTAATTAACTGTGAAATAAACATTTGTGCTACATTTAATAGTCCCTGAGAGCTTCTTTACCATTAGCTTATTTAATTATATTGCTTCTCTACTACCTGTAATGAATAATTTACGAGTCTGACATAAATGTTTTTTCTGGGAATCCAAAACTGGATCAAATCAAACAATGGTATATGACTCAAGCACCGGCGTTTGTTAGAATTGGACTGCATTATGATGATATTTCACAGTGATGCAGGAGAAAACAGGTGGCCATAGAGAGTCAGTGAGATGATGAGCAACAGAGAGCTGAAAGAGGCGGAAACAGACAAAAAGATGAGAGCGGAAATGAAGGGTTGGGGTATGACACTGACAGCTATGCAGCCTTTGTGATCATACACTCCCTCATCAAGACTTTTACAAGTCAAAGCCGTGTTTGTATCTGTGCGCGCTGACAGAATTTTCTGTCAGTCCTGTATTGGCAGGAAGATCCTGTCTGTGCGTAGCTCTGGCTCACCATCTGTTCCTAGCTAGACCGCTGATATCTGTTCTTATAATATCCTGTTCGCCTCCCTCAGTCTATGTGGGGTGCACACATCATGTATCTGGACAGTCTGCTATTCTTCATCATCCAACAACCATCACATGATCCACCCATCAATCATCCACTTAAACAAATCATTTTTGTATCCTGTTCCCTTATACTCTGGATGCAGCAGTGCATCCCCTCTCTTGTCACCATTCTCGGCAGGAAAATAAACCACAAATATCCCTGTGTCTTACTCATTCTGTGATCTTTTCAGAGTCATACACCGATACTACGGGGTGGGCTGAGAGCTGCAGAAAATGTCTATAATATCCTATGTATCAACCAAAACAAAGTAATTCCCACTTTTTAGATTAGGAGGGTTTATTTTTAGCTTTGCTCCAGGTTGCTAAAAGCCTGGATAGAGGGTTCCTGTAGCCAAGAAGCCACACTTATAATTCAGTTGTTACAAAGACATGATGGGTGCTCAGGTGGCACAGAGGCTGGTAGCCATCGCCTCAAAAGAAAGTGAGATTTTCAACCACAAATAACCAGTCCAATTTAAGTCTGACAAGCACTGTATGTTGATATTGGACAGTTTTTCAGACCTGTGGCTTGCATTCAGTAGCAACATTCTTGTACATCCACTGCCAAACATTGGTGTTGAATTGAAATACTAATATGGGGACCAGTGGAATATGGATGTCATTCTTCGCTGCTTGATTCTTTGTCGTAATACTAGGTCTCCTACTGGCTGCTTAAGGCATCTGTGCAGAGGAAGGATGAGGTGACCTGATTATAACCTGAACCTCTGCATGCATTACACTCTTCTATGTGATGCTCAAGGCTAGCCAGAGATGATGGTGGCTGGAAAGGCATGTTGCACATCACAATGTACACTCTCCACCAACCAGGGGTGAACGCTATAGAGATGACAAACAGTGTGATGGGACCTGGCTACAATAAAAACATGCAGCAATCATCTAACAGTCACATGTATCTCCCCTCAAGTCAACATGCATTTAAAAGCCTTACATTATGTTAATATAATGGTTCCAGGGTAAGATTTTATAGTGAAATAGATTTTATGCAGATTAAATTATATTCACATGTAGGGTTTTGGAATATGACCAAAATCTCATAAAAATACGTATACATATACATATGCAATATACCACAGTTTCTGAATTTTCAGTGCATAAAGGTTTAGAAGTAAGCATAAAAATATTATAATAATAAATATTGACAAATTAAATATAAAAAGCCTTTTCAACTTGCAAACAAAATATATGCTTTTCTAAACTTCCTTTATATTTTGTGTGCTCTATACAGTATATACTATATTCTCTTTCACATTTATAAGGTACTTTATGAAACACTAGATGTTTTTTCCTTTGCCACATGGCATAGTATATATATATTTATATCACAAAACCCCATAGAGAGGCATCCTTCTGTCCTTTGAAACTTACAGAGGCATTAAAGTATTCTGCGTGCAAGAAACTGTGGTAAAAATGTTTTTAAGTATTGCTTAAACGCATTATTATTGTTGTCAGCATTTTTCCAGACAGAAGAGCTTGGAGAGCATCTTTTTTCCCCAACTATGTATACATGAATCAGGATCAAAAAAAGGCACATCTGGTTTCCTCCTGTCTTTTTCTCTGTCTTCACTTTAACCCTAACTCAGTATCTGGAGACCAGTATTGCTTCAATGAGTTCACTGATTAAAAGGCATAGTGTATGTCTCTTCCTCTCCTTAGCCTCCTCTTCAAAAGTACTCACCTCTGGGAGACTAACATAGATAGTCTCTCAAAATATAGACTGCAACTCTCTCTCTGCCTCTGTCTCCAATTATCTATTTCTGTCTTTCTCCACCAGCTCTCCATATCTGCCAGTAACATTTCCAACCCACACTGCTGGTACAGAGGTAGGCTAGTTTCTTGACGCAGATTCCTAAATCTTATTCACCATCTCTAGCCCTCTGTTTTACCTGCGCGCTGCTGCTTATCAATAATTGCGATACACAAAGTATAAGCCAGACAAGATGGCAAACAGGGTCAAGTGAGAGGAGAGACAGAGGCAAGACAAAGGAAGGGAGCAATTACGATGCTGTGTTTAGTATGGACTTGGTGCTGGAGGAGAGTTATGTAAGAGCACAGGCGTGACAATAGAAAATCCAATATACACACTTACACTAAGTCTTACAGTGTACCTCTCTGCTAAAAAACAGGTTTGGAAAAATCACTGCAGTTGCAATTAGAAGTAAAAACAAAACAGTAACCTCAGGTCTGAATGGTTATTATGATTTTATTTACAATTAATGGGCTGATGAATCTGTGACAGCGTGAAGCCTTCACCAGAACAAAAGCCTTGTTTTTATTTTTTGCATCATTTATAAATTTTGTCCCATAAATGAAGCACATGTGCCACTTTACTAAAACTGACCGATTTATTTGCCCAGCTCTGCTCACCAAACACAGACTGATATCTATGTCTGTCACACATCGTCAGTTGTTTTTGTCTGACGTTAGTATTCGGGTTTGTGGTGTGATCCTCTATCATAGTCCTCTTTGGTTGTAAATATGCGCACAGCTAAGCAGAACAGAGCAATATTTCCCCTTTCATAGCCTCACTGTCTTGTCCCTTGAGTCCATAAATCTAAGTGTTTCACTTCCCAACACCATGGCTACAAAAGAAGGAAGAAAAACACCTTTGTTTCTGATTCTATTAATTACTGCTTTGTCTCCCTTTTCTCTCCAGCAGTTTGTCTCAACCCACTAATAAGATTCCAGCCCATTAGTTTTGAACCATTCTATTAATTAAACTTTTGCCTCTGAATCTAAATGCTACTAACATTAAGCAATTATCTCTGACTGTTCTTGTGCTGGATTAATAATGATCCTCTTCTGCACCTTGCACTGAGTTCTACTTGACACCTGACATTTACACCTGGCCTGTTTTGGAGAGATTACAACAATGCTGCAAAAACACCGACAAACCACTACAAAATGTACCAGTGTTTTCCTCCACAATGCGGTCCAATTAATTTCAAATTCTACTAAAATGCAGTTGACTTAGCTCTTCTACAGAAACAAAAAATATATAATGCAATGAAATCAGGTACATTAGGCCATTGTGGAGACGAGGTATGCCTGGTTGTTATCCAGTCAGAATGCAGAATTTATAGCAGATTATAGCATCAAGTTTAAACCCATTCACATCAATGCAAATGAGGTAAACAACAATCATATTCTGTTCGAAAGGCCAGTGAGTAACATCACTTTTCCAATGACGGTATCAGCACAATTCTCCTTGACTTAAGTCAGCTTGGCTTGGTTTTAGCACCTGGATATTTCCTTTTCACAGCAGGGATAGTAGACCCAAAGATGAACAAAATAAAGAAGAAACAGGTGAGTCTGTGGGTGCAACCACATCACAACCTCTGGGTCTTTGTAGGGAGACCAGAGGTTTTTTCTGTGTGAATGGAGTCCTATGGGAGAATAAGCTCAGTTCACTGAACAAACAGCTGTTGGTTCCATAACAATCACACAACCTCTGTGATGATCTATAACAGTGTTTTTCAACCTTGGGGTCAGGATCCTATGTGGGGTCACCTGGAATTCAAATGGGGTCGCCTGAAATTTCTAGTAATTGATACATTTTTTAAAAAACTTACTGATAAAAATCTGTGGTGAGTTGAGAGAAACAATCACAATCCATAAAAGACATGGCAAACTGTGAAGCTGAAACTGAAGCACTGTGGTACTATTTATCTGTCAAATGTTCAAACTGAGGGCAACACGGTGGTGCAGTGGGTAGCACTTGTGCCTCACAGCAAGAAGGTCCTGGGTTCGATTCCAACACCAGTCGGTGGG
>JAPQRP010000019.1:36185537-36196321 GCA_037367295.1 Apogon hyalosoma | reverse complement strand
TGACTGTACATATCCTGACCAAGGAAAATCAGATTCTCACTTTGTGCAGTAATCTACACCTGGCTTTTCTGCCTCCGTCCATAATAACATACATTATATAAACTAAATATTGTCTAAAATTAACATTTATTTGCTAACTATCAAACTAGCAAACTAAACTAGAAAACTAGCAAACTAACACATGATCAAAAACAAATACATTTTAGCAAAAAAAAAAAAAAAAATCCCCATTTTGAATGTCTGGGGTCACCAGAAATTTGAGATGTTAAAATGGGGTCACGAGCCAAAAAAGGTTGGGAACCACTGATCTATAACATCCTACCTATAGCCTAGTAAATTATGTTTAGATCTAACATTAACAAAATTATTATTTTGAGAGAAAATAGAACAGTTACAAATTTACAGCAGCTTTACAGTCTTATAGCTGAACATCAGACCATACCATGCATGTTATGTTTTTTTTTCTTTACATTGTTAAAACCAAAAAGTAAAAATAACACAACTCGCCAAAAACGTCACTAATACTGTATCTGCCACACACCTACAACAATCCAACAGAGGTAAACTGACCACAGGAGAGTCATTGCATTTACATCCAGAGTGAAACCCATCAGAATCTTTGGTAGGACCTCAGCTTCGGTGGTTGTCATAGTAACATGATGTAAGCATATCGTAACACTTCTTCAAACAGACTGCAGCTATGAGTGGTACAACAATGACAGAGGAAGAAACTTCACCTGCAACTTAGAAATGTCAAAAGAAAACACACCTGTAAGATTTTTTTCAGGTGACCCTACGGTTGTTTGAACAACTGTGTTTCCTACTTGAAAATGTGCTCGTCTTTCACTCCTTCTCCATTATCTTAGCTTTTTTCCCACACCACAGCTTGATGATCCACATATGTATTAACACAGTGATGCCTCTGGACACTCAATCTGAGTGCCACAGTTTTACAGTATGTTAAGTATTGCTTCACTGGAACCTTAGTCAAGTGATACTAAAAACAGGATCTGATGGTGGATTCTTGTGTTCTCATAGTGGAAATGCAAAAAAGAACACACCAAGACAAGGTGAGCTGAGCTAATCCCATCAGTAGAACAGTGGCATTAGCTTTAGAGGGATCTATTAGCAGAAATGGAATACTAATGATTGGATTTACATTAAAAAAGGAATTGTGTTTTGTTTAGCTTAAAATACTTTCTTATATGTATATGGGGAGTGGGTTATATGTATATGCTTATATGTACACCTTAAGGAGTAGGTCTAAACAGCCAATCGTGTTGTTTCTAATGTCTTCGTATATACTTGTAAAGGGAAAGCTATTCACTTGGTTGCAATCTGCAACCTCATTGCTAGATGTTCAGCAGTTTGTGGTTTTATTATACCCTTGAAATAACTACAATTCAGCTAGGGTTGGGCGATATGGAAAAAAATCATATCACGTTAATTTTTTTCATATCAGACGATATCGATATGTATCACTATGTAAATCAAATCACTATTTGTGTCAAGCTTAAATGTTCTGTTACTCATAAGTTAGTTGTGAGGACATCAGAAGGTTACTTTTGATTTAAATATGACTTATTTTCTTTCAGTGGTTGAACATGACATATACAACTGTTTAAGATAAATAACAGATACATATATTTAAAACTAAAAGTCGGAGCAGCAGGTAGAAGTTTTCAAGTTTTAAAAGAGAACACAAACAAAACAGACCATCTTCACCAAACAATACTGAGGGTGTATACGTGGGGGTTCGTTCCGTAACTGCCGTAACTAGCATAACTGCTGTAAACCGAAAATGGAACTTAACACACTTTGAACATCAGACTCCCAGCTTCTATGTCGCACCCTGCTTTTCAGTAACCCTGTCACCTGAGTTCTCAGTCAGATTTTCTCCTGAGGGGACACTCCTTACCTCCCGTTGCAGCCCAAACATTAGTGTGTGTGCTGCGGCTGCTCTCACTCCTGTGCTGTGGGCGTCAACCTAACTTGACATGGCTCTAACATGATTGGTTCGGTGTGGCGCTACTTAATTATGATTGGCTGTTCGTATGTCTATCAAAACATGGATGAATGAATTCTATTGAAAATGTATCGAGCATGTCTTATATTTCTATCAAGGCAAAGTTATCAGTATATATCATTATCATTTTATCGCCCAGCCCTAAATTCAACAGTGCATTTGAACTGCATTTGAGTACAGTTCATTGTGTGGCAGCTTCTAAGTGATGTTAGTGTCCCAGCATTAGACCAATTAATCAGTTTGACTTTCAGTGATTCAGATCTATTCACTGGAGTACGAATTACTTTGATGTTGATGTTCTATTTTCAAATTTCTGATAAACTATGAGAAAAATAATTGAAGACCCTGGTGCTAAAAGTACTGAAGTCACATTTTTGAAGAATTCAAGTTGATCATATAGACATGTCATATTTATTTAGCCAAGTCCACCCTATACATATTTTTAACAGACTTTTTTTGTGACTTCAGTACTTTTAGCACCAGGATGTTCAGTTTCTTGCATAATACTTTCAGTGCCAAACAAACCGTCATCATTATACCAGCCTTTAAATCAGTCGACCTCTAGTGGAGATCATTTACAACTGACAAACCACCCCCAAAACACAGATACACAAACCTCTGCTTCTAAAACCTGTACACACTTTCACCTGCAGGTCGATTTTCAGTCTTGAATTAATGTAAGCTGTGTCTGTGCCTTCGTGTAACAGGTGTTTGGACTGTAAGAGGAGGCTAAAGGGAGCTCACACAGGAGAAGGACACCTGAGATCATCCTTCAGGAAAAGACCACAGCCTTCTGAACCCAGGACCAAGTTACTGCGAGGAAAGAAAACCAGTCACCCGCTCCAGCAAACCGATGCTACAAAATGAGCAAGCATTAAGAAAAGCATGAAGAACAGATTGGACATATTGATTATTTGCTACTTTTAATGTATCACCAGATAAGCAGAGGTTGTGCGGGAGTTGTAACTACAGCTAATGTTTACCTTCTTAGCACACAGGTGAGAAAATGTTACATATTTCAGCTGAAATGTGCTCATACGGGGCCGATCAAGGCATTCTCTCAGACAGGGTGTGACTGACACCTTCCTGTTGAGCTCCCCTATCGCTCACACAGCTCATACGACTGTTGAATATTGCTGAATGTTGCTTTCGTATTTTCAAGCACTTAAGAATCAAGAGATTAGTCACTTTTATTTTTCACCATAAATCACAGCGACAGAGCCCTTGGCAACAGTAAACCACTCAATAATTTAACGTTAGTAAAATTTCTTCTTGAAATAGATAGTCTTCGTCAGAAAATGTGTTGAATGTGTTTTTGTGTTGTCTAGATTGTCTGGGATAATGCGACATGTCAACTAAAGCTGGAGGCTGGGTTATAAATTTTTTGATAATGAATCTAAGCTATTGATCTGATTCATTTTGACACAGTAGACTGCCTATAAGCAGGAAAACACCATCTGTTTCAAGTGAGTGTGTAAGTGCAGAGTGGCCTTTAGCCTTACAGTACATTACAGAGGATCAGCCTATTTAACATGACAGGTAAATTAAAGCAAACTGTTGCAATGGATCAGCTGTTCTTCAAAGTTTCTACGCTCTTCTTTACCATTTCTTATCATTAAGAAAGTTACCTGATGAAATAAATCTTTATACTTTAATACTTTAGGTAGGAAAATATCTTTTGAGTCATTAGTGGATGTGATTTCACTAATAATCACAAAGCCATTATTATCACTATCACAACAGCAGCCATTGTTGTGATTTATATGGGTGTATACCATTCTTTTAGGGTGCATGTTGTATATCTTGACAACAGCACTTCAAAACATTACAGCTTCAGTATGGCTGTGATCCAAAGCTTTATTTCACCTTTAAGGCAATGTCTCTCAACTTGAACATCTTCTTCTCACTCTCAGATGCAGACACTCTCACTTCATCTGTCTCTCACATACACAGACACACACACACACACACACACACACGCACACACACACACGCACACACACACCCACACACACACGTCTCACCCACATGCAGACACACACATGCCAGTCATGTAATCATGAAATCACTTCTAGTTGCAGATGGTGACTCATCTTTTGTCCCTGGTGTAACCGTATCTGGCAATGAGGTCGCAAGACATTTTGGATGAGGAGTGATGTTCATTGTGCAGGGCAACACTCACCACATGGGAAGCTCTTTACCAAACCGCATGCTTCACAGCTGGTAAAAACAAAGACATTAGCTGTGCATAAGCTTTGACAGCTGGATAAAAAAGTAAAATGTTACATTCCCTTGATAGCAGTTTCACAATATAAGCAGTATGTTGCTCTAATTTGAGAAAATATAGCTTTCTAACAGTTGCAGCTTGTACAAACTAAACCACACTGCTGCTCTGGACAGAACCACAGCTCATACTTGACTCATTTCACCTTTGATTTTGGCAGCTGGAGAGTTTTCAAACAACAAATTTCATGCAAATAGTGCTGGATCCGATCCACATCCACAGCTGAAACAGTGCAGATGTTGTGGACATATTGCATGTCAGTCAAATTATTTTCAACTTACTCCATGTGGGTGTGGTGTGGTAGACACAAGTCAACTCTGCTGGTGTTTATACAACAAAGCCAAAGAAGACACAGGCTGCGTCATGTCGACAGACACTGAAAAGGCAAATCTCCTTCAGCATCAGGTGTTAGTCAGTGACCTCGACCTCAGTTCATAGATTGGAAGTAAAGATGCCCATAAAGGTTGGCACAGGCATCAAACGCTATTTACTCCTTCATTACTTAGAGTGATGGAATGGTTCGTGTCATTACACACCGTCTGCTCTCTAATTCTCCCCTCCGACCACAACGGAGGACACACACAACCGTGGCGACTCAGTTACAGACAAATCCAAACACACGCACCTCCCCGCTACACAAACACGACACGCTGCACATGAATATGGCCGAAAATGCATGACCTTGTGCATTTGGACTCAGGTCACCTCTTGAAAAAAAAAAAAAGAATAAAAAAAAAAAAATAAAATAAAAGAATAAAAAGAAAAGAAACGACCGTGACCACGAAAACCCACAGAGGATGAAGATCGAGCACAACAAGTGCTCAAGTGTCCGTCTCACAGACAGACAGTCACTATTGCCACCTTGGGTGTATGCAACATCCCTTCTCGCTGCCACTGCTTTTTTTTTTTTTTTTTTTTTTAGTGAAAGGCAGACTGGCAAAAGCAGAAGCAGCAGTTACCATCAGCTGGTTGGAATGACCCCCAGCATCATTACTTGACATCAACATGACACACTCAAGGGCATCTGGCAACCAACGCGAGAGCTTTGAACTGAACACTGAGCCCGAGATCCTGGATTAAAATGATCCACAGATGGACACAGATGTTTTACTCACCTTTACTGGCATCTTCTTCTCTGTTGAGATGCATGACTCTTCTTACCATGTACTCATTTAGCCTGTCTTGTTCTTTTAGCACAGCTCTTTTCCTAAGAGTTTTTACAGGGGAAACTCTTGTTCCAATTTGAGATGTGTGGTCCTTTTATTTATGGTCTTGCTCGGCTGGTTCGGTTCCTTGGACGCGCCTGCACTTGTGCGTCTTCCTCCTCTTGCGCGGCTGGAGCAGGTGGTCTAGGTGATGTTGGGAGTCTGCATGTATTTGGACTCTGTCAGTTTCTCCCTCTTGTCTCTCTGTGTCTATTTCCCAGCCCAGAGCCGCTCAAAGGGATGGTCGCAGCCAAGGTTTTAGGGAGGAGACGGCAGGCAGACGGGCGGGGTGACGTGAAGTAAGTCGGTAGGAGGTCGTCTACTCGTAGATGAAGCGAAGCATCCGTGCGCCCTCGCTGTTGACCATTTCATCAGGATCCTGTCGTCGGTACTACACTTGTACTTAAAAAACTGCAAAATGACAAAAGCACCCTGCATATGGAGTAACAGAAATAACGTGGCATTTCAGCATGAATAATTCATCTTGTTATACAGGTCATCACCGATCACATTAATAAACAATATAGACTTATATCGTCATTAATTGCGGCTTTTACGCTTGTAAAAACCAAATTGTGACATATTTATTACCGACTGCGACCCCAACCAATGCAAAGTCTTCTCAATAAAGGGAATCAAGCGCAGGAAAATGCATTAGATACATATTAATGATGCAGCAGTTGCATGAATTATTATTTTTCATCACCGGTCCGGTTTCCTCATTGCGCTGGTTTTACTCTGAAATCAACACTCAGTTGGATTCACGTGTGATTCTCTGCCCTTTCCACGCACAACCTGCAGAAGTTGCATGTTCCATCTCTGCAGAGCCACTGTCAGCCATGTGGTAAATGGCAATTGCATTTGCATACTGTATGTTTTCATTGTAATCATCACACCATTACGGGCAATGGGCCTAAACAGTACATAAGACACATTTACTCACAATTCACGTTCGCGTGGAGTCATGCGCCTAACATGGCTCACTGGTGGCCTCTAGTGTACACATCAGTCAGCGGCATTTGGATACTGTAGGGCTGGAATGGGTTGAAGGATCAGGTGTTATACTGATTTTAATGTTTACTAATGGAAGTGTACATAAGTGCTATTTTTGGTAAATGTATGTGTGCCTCCCTTGCAGGAAAACAAAAGGACTGTTATGCAACAAGGAGTGAATGTGATTTAAGAAGAAGAGTCTTTATTTGTCAGTATATTATTTTACATTTCAGACATGCAACACACACTGAAACTGAACCCCTGCCTTTAACCCTTCATATGCTGAACATGCAGACTAGGAGCAAGGAGCTGCCATGGCAGGTGTCTGGGGAGCAAATGGGGGGTTAAGTGGCTTGCCCAAGGGCACACCAGCCAACAATTCCTCTGCTAGTCCAGGGAATTGAACTACTCATAAGCCACTTCTCTAACCCTCTAAGCTACAATTATTATTATTATTATTGTTATTGTTTTTTTTTTTATTATTAAATCTGATCAATTACAGGTTTTAAGTATGATTATTGTGTTCTTGATCATGGTACGTACAGCATGTTGCGTTATGCACATGCATAGCTTTTATAACATTTTGGACTTCATCATGAGAAAAGCCATAAAGTAGATTTCAGTACACAAACCTGAAGCAGAGGGGACAAGGCTGGTTAAGACACTCACTCAAATAATTTACTGTATTGTTACTTCTATGCTCTATATATTTGACCTTGTCCTGAAAACTCTGAAAATCTTACACAATCTCTCTCTATACACTTTTGGCTTCAGCGGAAAAAGTATTGGCACAGAAACCATAAAGTCATATACTTTCACTAAAGTCTTATCTTATCTTATCTTATCTTATCTTATCTTATCTTATCTTATCCACTTGGTGAAACTTAGATCAGGGGTCACCAACCCTGGTCCTCAAGGTCTACTATCCTGCATGTTTTAGATGTTTCCCTCTTCCAGCACACCTGACGGTCATTTTCAGGCTGCTGCAGAGCTTGATGATAAACTTATCATTTGAATCAGGTGTGTTGGAAGAGGGATACATTTAATCATGCAGGATTGGATACATCTCATGCAGGATAGTAGATCTCGAGGACCAGGGTTGGTGACCCAGGTGACCTCTGCCTTAGGTCATCCAGGAGATTTTATTTAACCATTTCACCAAATCATTTTTCATTGTCAAGCATTTATAATAATCTTCAACAAAAAATAATATTGACTGTTAGTATTGATCTGATTGTATTTGTACTGGACCCATTCTATTTGTTATTCTGATAATTGTAGATCAGGAGAATGTGATAACCTGTCGCTTCTGCCTAAATGCATTTATAATGTATTTTTCAACATTTTGCGTAGGCGTTTCACTCTTAGGTCACTCTTAGCTATGTTGTTTCTACATTGCTGTAATGAGCCTTATATATCTATTTCTCAGTCTCTTTATTAAAATACAACAAAAAAATACAGGTAGATATTATGCACAGTATCATAAACCTTCAATAAATAGTGTGATCTCTGTTCCTGTGGCAAAATGTTGCCCAAACAATGAGAAACATTTGACACGTGTGGAAACACTAGATGAATAGTTCATTAAATTTTATAATGTCATTGCAGAAAAGTTCAAGACATGTTATGTATAAAGGAAATAGCCTTCTAAATATTTAAGTCAGTTTTTTTTTTATTCTTGTTTTTGATGCTATTTTATATTTCAGTTGCATCTTGCTACAGAGACGGCGAAATGCATATGTACATTATAATATATCATGATAATCTAGCTAAAACAACAAACCCATTTGTGGTCTAAAACTTTTGCACAGTACTCTAAACCCATAAAGACCCAGTGCTACTTTTATGACAGTTCCCAAATGAATTTTTCTCTATATTTAACTTTTCTTAAGTAATATATCACCATTTATTCTAATATTATCCTCTGTATTTTGCATTTTTTCAGTATAAATCATGTATTTTCCTGTATTTAATGCATTGATCATGCAGATGTTTATTAAAGCTCAGAGTAAAATTGAGGGTTATTATATCAAAAACAGAGAAAACTCAAGAAAAAGTGACTTTTTTATCTAAATATATCATTAACTGAATATAAAACAACTGTCTCCATCCACTGCCATTGATCCAACTCCATGGGTTTTACTGGTGAATCAATGTTGTAGAAAATGACTGAGTTTCCACGTTCTTTACGGAGCCTCTGAACGTCCAAATGGGTCATATCTGATGACCATGAAAAGATGATAAACTGTATTTTACACTATTATTTGCATGTATTGATAGAATTAGTGGATTAACGAGTATTAAACAGTTTACATCAGTAGACGATTTTGTTCGATACTAGATGTTTGGGTTTGTATGGATTAGTAACATCTATAACATGCATGAAACAAAATTGTGATTTATCAAACATTTATCTGAAGGTTTAATTTAAGACAATAATTGGTGGAAATAGGAGCATAAATGACCTGGAGGATTAAATTATGGACAAATTCACCTTTATTTTTCACAAATCAATCCTTTTGTGAATTGAATCATGATGGTTTGTCATTTTTCTGAAGTATATCCCCAGTAAAGTGTGTTACACTGCTCAGTGATATTTTATTATATTGTTACATCTATACTCTGTATTTATTTAACTGTCTTGAAAACTGAATGAAAAAGTATATATTGCTCTTATTCGTCTTCTTTGGGGGTTTCTTTGATTAGAAACATGCTTTATTTCTAATCTGGTCTCTGTTTTTCTAAATGACTAGATTTTGCCATCCAGCTTGGGTAGAATCAATGTCAAAGTGACAGTTGACTTCAAAGATAAATGAGTTTTCTCTTATTTTTCCACATTCCTATCTTGGGTTACTACATTTTTATCTCAGATGCCGTGGCATGCGTTCAGTGCTCTGCTCCTGTGAGTCTCAGTAATCCCTTTATTCTACACATATATCTGTCTTTCTCCCGTTAGCACATATGACACCTTGAGTGATTTCATGCACATGTGCAAAACAATCTCCCGGTGTAGTCAATCCTGTTGCTGCTTTATGTAAGTCTTTTTTTATCTGTTGCAGGGAGTAATCATCCCTGAAAATATTCTCTCTGTGTGCGCAAGATGTTCGACACCAAGAGCTTTTCCTGTTGCAAACTTCTCATTGCATCAGCTCTCTTCCCCACCCCCTCACTCTCACTTTTCCTCGCATTATCTTTATGATGAATATTTATTAGCCTGTCACTGTGTCTTCTCTGGGCTCAAAACAACACATTCATCAGCACAACTCAAGCCTTGCTTTAATCCTCCAGGGGTTTTCACTTACGTTGCGTAATTTCTTCACAAAGATCTGTTCACAATGGAAGTCTGTGGGATGCTGTTTAAAGGAATCATGAAAGCTCGACTCATGAGCGCACACAAATTCCAGGTAATTTTGCATCCATTATACTACCATCAACATTATTACTGGCAAGGCAAAGCAAATGTATTTATATACATGACGTACCCAAAGGCAGGGTGAAGTGCTTTAGCAAGTACACAGAAAAGAAATGATCCAAACAATAAAAGCAAGGAAGCTAAAGTACACAGAAGGAAAACAATAAAAGCAACCAGCAAGTAAAAACATGGAGTTGAAACAATAAAAGAACCAAAAGCACACAGATTACAAGAAAATTTAGGGGAAAAAAAAAAAGGTTTACAGCAGACTCATTTTAGTTCAGGGGCCACACATCAATACCCAATATGATCTCAACCAGGCCAGACCAGTAACATAATAACAGTGAAAAAGGTCAAATGCAATATGAAAAGTCTACAAAGTTTCCCATCTTACAAAAAATGTGTGCAGTTTTGACAATGTTATACCTCAGTTCATCATTTACACATGTGCATTACAGCATACAGAACACAGTGGATCTACAAATACACAAAACATTTAGTAACAGGCAGAATATTGTTAAAAAAGCACTAAATTCACTTAAGATATTTCAGGTTGTTAACCCATACAGACCCAAACATCCACCAGCGACCAAAAGCTTCCACTGATATAAACTGTTTAATACCTGTTGATCCATTAATCCTATCAATACGTGTAAATAATTAGTGTAAAATACAGTTATTCATCTTTTCATGGTCATCAGATACGACCCATTCGGACGTTCAGAGGCTCCGTGGTTACCATGGAAACACCGTCATCGTCTACAACATTGATTCACCAGTAAAACCAATGGAGTTGGATCAATGACAGTGGATGGACACACTTGGTTTATGTTCAGTTAACCCTATAACGCCGAACGTATCATA
>JAPQRP010000019.1:36153403-36166249 GCA_037367295.1 Apogon hyalosoma | reverse complement strand
ATTTGACAGATAAACAGTACCACAGTGCTTCAGTTTCAGCTTCACAGTTTGTCATGTCTTTTATGGATTGTAATTGTTTCTCTCAACTCACCATATGTCATATTATCAGTTACTAGAAATTTCAGGCGACCCCATTTGAATTCCCAGTGACCCCACGTGGACCCCAAGGTTGAAAAACACTGTTCTATGGTTAATTCTAATATTTTGTCTGTCTTTGTCAGAGAACTTTGAATTTGTATAGAGGCAGGACAATATATTAGATTCATTTGATAATCAAGGTTTTGACTTGTGAAAAATGCCAAAAATATAAAAGTCAAGATCCTCAAATTGCTGCTCAATCACTTTGTGTAACATTCACTATTGCATATAAAGCTGTAATAATTTTGTTTTCAGACACAGTCATTTATTTATTCCTATTCTGACACATCAGTAATCACCTTTGACCTAGTACAGTGATTACATACTGAGTCCCAGTTACACTTTATCTATCAACAGTAAATCACATTGTCACAATCATTTCATGTTAAGAGGTATAAATATTTTATTCTAACATTATGGGTAACAGTGTATTAATTGTAAATGTGAATCTCCATCTGCTCATGGCATATAGTTTTAGTAAAGAGTGACTGTTTTTCAATCTTGTTTTATTTTCAGATTATGTATCCAGAAGTCATAAATCATCTATAAGATTGGAAAAAAAAAAATAAAAATTTTTTAACAACCAGCTTTAATTTTCTGTATTAATACTTGATGTTTACAGTCAGAACAGCACTGGTCCCTTCATATCAAACAACTTGATTAAATATTGAAGTATAAAACTGATACTTGAGTGACTAAATCTGCCTTATGCGGAACAGTGTCAGTAGATTTTGACCAGTTTCTTTTTGAGGATCATTGAAAAGGCTCCAGCTCTCATTCCTTACTTTAAATGCATTGAGTGGGTGGTTGTTGCATATTACATTCTGCTTAATGTTCTCACCCTAAAAACTGTCTTTGAGCAATACCTTCTCTCATCATGCGCTGTAAAGTTCGAACTGTGAGTAAATCACCATTAACCCTCTGACAGGAGAGGAGAAAACCAGTTAAGCAGAGACATTTATCTGTGTTGCAGTTTTATGTGCTTTATGAGTTTGGTTTAAAGCCTCAATAACATCACACAGACCAGAGTCAGTTGGTGTTGTTGGAACTATGGCCTAAACCTTTTTCTGCTGTAATACTCAAACACACAATGCTGCAACTGAAAACAGAGCTTGTATTTCAATGATTCATGACGTCAAATGTGGGCAATAAATCAGGATATTTTCAAGGCAGCCATTTTTGGAATGCATATATAATGGTCTACAGGCACACATACATTTTTATTTGTTAATTAGTTTGAACATTGTTATTTCTAGTTGTATTAATGGTTGGAAAATGTCAAATACGCTTTCTTTCTGTATTGCAGTCATCAACTTGTTTACTGTTTTGGTTTTTTTTTTTGTTTTTTTTTTTGCTTCCAACAAATCAGTGTTTAGTAATTACATGTTATTGGAAATCAGCCCCGGACTCAGTGTGTCTGAGCCCAGTGGGCTGTGGTGGTCGTCTTAATGAGTGTCTTTACATGCACGTCAATAGCCAGTCATTATTCAGCAGGCCTGAGTCTGTTGTTTCTGCCTTTTTCTTTGTGTGTAAAAGTGCAACATTCTCACTGGTTCTTTGCACTGAAACCTGGACTGCAAAATGTGGTCATATTCAAATTATTGTGGATAAAATTGTGATTTGAAACAGTTTCAGGATTTTTTTAATCATAGAAAATTCACAGATTACTGATAATGTTGAAATATTTTGAACTGAAACTTCACTTATCATGGTTTACGCAGCTCAATTCTCTGCTCAGTGTCACTTGATCCAAAATGTCCAAACCTTCAACCCTTGAAGACCTTCAACCTTTTTTGTGGCAACTCCCATGTTATTTTTTCTCTAATTTAGTCTTTCCTAGATGATTTATAACTATTTATTATAATATTGTACTATTCATTTTTACATCTTTCTGTGAATATCAGCTATTAAGCTTAATATTTAATATACTGACCATGTAGATATATATTAAACCTTAGTGTGACTCAAATATCATTATATCAAATTGATAAAATGGAAGAAAAAGCAACTTTTTGTCCAAAATATGTAATTAACTGAACATATAACAAGGATCTACAACCACTGACATTTGTCAAATATTGCAGATGATAGTGTTTCCATGTTCACTAGCTCTGAATATCCAAATACGATGTATCAAAAAAGCTGAAAAACTACATTTTATATTTGTATTGACAACATTACTGTTGCAAAACTTAACAAAGATTTTTTACTCAGTAGATGCTTTTGGTCACTGATGGCTGTCCAGGTATTTTAGGGTTAAATTAAAGCCTTTTCTAATTCTATATTTACACAGGCTGATATTACTATTCTATCAAATGTGCAGCTCTATATTAAACTGATGAAATACAAGAGATTTGCTGGGTGACTTTATTTGGTTTGTGGTGGCATTATATTTTATATAATAAGTACATAAGTAAGTACTGGATTAAAGCAATGGCAAAAAAATACATTAATTTTATGTAAAATGCTATAATCCTCTCTTTAATGTGTATACCTTTGCCACAGTGAGACATCCTCAGTTTAATTGTAGGACGTGCATCCATAAGTGGGTATTTATTTTCTGGGAGATAAACAGCCTAAAGGGAGTTAACAGATAACACATTTGGCATTGCTGGAGTGTTAACATTAACATTAAATAATTGTGAAGAACACATTCAGCAGTGGAATCTGCACTCATCTAGTTTAATCTAGTCATTGGTCTGTGTAAATGAGTGAGCTGTTGATTTTGGTGTGAAAGCCTTTTCTGATCCCATATTGTGGATTAAAAGGTTAATCTGTCAAACATCAGAGCAAACCAAAACGCTTCCAAACTGAATAAATCTTGGCACATTTATCAATGTAATGAAGACATCATTCAAGTTCAGGTTAATGTTTTTGGTTTTTTTTTCAATAGAAAGCTCTAATATGTTATTATTGCAGGTAACAACCCAATTGGAAAAAAATGATAATTTTGTGTGAAGTCCTGTACATCTGTAGACAACGTTAAACATGTTGTACACCGTACCAAACCCACTGCCAAAGCACTGCATCAAAAGGTTTCACTTATTTGCTGATTTTAGTTCAGGAGGCCTTTCAGAGGTCAGTAGAGAGGTTCCGCACCTCAGCATTAAACTCAAAAACAGTCTTCGGTTTGGCTCGGCATGCTGAAACTGGAGCTGTCTGTGCTGACCTCTAAGCCTTGGGTGAGTTGAGTTTGGCTGAGGAATACTAATGAGAGAATTAATAGAGGTGCGCTTGAACTGAATGGAGAATGAATTTGACAGGAGGTTTTGTGACAGCGTTCACAGCATTGGTTTATAATTACCATGTTGTGCTTATGTGTAATAGCACACAACATATTCTTTTAGACAATTCTAAGAAAATCACTTGAATAACTTGTTTGTTTCACTGAATGCGATTGCACTTAATACTGACTACTAAATACGCAGAGTAAGGCCGGGGGTCAGGACATCCTGACTGGACTGTCAGCAGCCAGGGGCTTGTTTATCTCCACTGCTTCAAAGACTTTTCATTTCTCCCTCTGTTCAGGGTTTGGTTGCCTACGGTCTGTAATTCAGAAATGAGAGCTTAGTTATTGCTCTGGGACATGAGGGCACAACAGCATGGCAGTGTGCAACCTTGTAAAATGTTGACGGGTGTAAAATGTTAGGGAACAGCTTATGCAAGGTTTTAGAGTGAACAGTGTAGTGTAAGCTTTTGGCTGTCAAGAGGTGAGGGAAGGGAGATGGAGATCAATGTGGATAGATTTCTTGCTAGGGGATGGATTCAGATCGGATAAGTTGCAGGTGTGTATGTGTGTGTACTATGTATCTGTCAGACTTTATAGGCAGTTTCTTATGTAAGCATGTGTAATGGTGTCTACTGATGATTCTAAATATGTCGCAGTGTCAGGTGTTTCTTGCAAATTGATCAGTGCAGCAGGACGAGATAGTGGGCTGAAACTCTTATTTTCTTGACAGGCACATAAGTTGCTCACTTTTCTCTTTAAAATATCTGAAGTGTGTTCTATTCAGTCGTATTTGCAGTGCAGTCTGATACGGCTACATTTAGGGATCATTGTTACAGTGCAGTAAAATAACTGTGGACAGTCAGAACTGATCCAAATGGTGAGGAATTATCAGAAAATGTATTTGTGGGTGTAGATTTAGTCTAATACAGAATACTGTTTGTTAACATTGTATGATTTGCATAGAAATTGATCCCTAAATTGTGTGTTTTTTGTGTGTTTTTTGTCTTGCCTGGGGTTGGCCGTACGTGCGATCTGTTTGAGTGTTTGGACCTGTCGAGTGTATAGCTGCAGTGTGGTGCAGTGTGCGTTGGACCTGTGGGACCAAATCAAGTCTCAGGACTGTATGCAAGTATAGGCAGAGGTGAACTGTGCAGAACTACGGCAGCTTTCAGATGGAATGTTTGTAAAGCAAAATTGGTTGACACTGTTAATAATGTTTACCTACTTGTTCATTAGCATTACTGACAACCCCACAGGGGTAGATTTTGATTTTAAGCTGAGTTTCTCACCCTATTTTGTCAGGGTGGAGCCTCTGGCTGCCCCTACTGCCTCACAAAAACACTTATTCTCACTTTTATTGCATTGTAAACATCTCTTAATACTTACACGTGCTGTTAAAATGATTATATCCGAGACATCAGCTATATGCAATATTCTTTAACAATAAACACATGAAATATTTGTGTTATTTGCTAAATTTTCTTAATCTTCACCCTTATTTTTGTAGCTGCCATCAGAACATTCCTCCCCCTCAACACATCTCAAGACTTCACTTAACATAGGAGATGATGTTGGCAGCGCAAATCACTGTTTTAAAGGTTAAAAACTGGGTTCAAGGAAAAATTATGCATGGGTTAAGGTTAAGTGCTTGTGCTGAAGTAAAGCATCTAAGCAATTTGTCAAGATCAAACATCCAGGGACGGCAAGTCCTACATGACGAGTGCAGAACTGTGTGTGTTTGTGAACAAATTGCTGGACAAGTCAGCTCCTAAGTTGTTTTTTTTTTTTCATCCTAACATATTTTTCTATCTGCAGTGTCAAGTTAAGCTCAAGGCACTCATGTCCTTTTCTACCAAACAATTTACTTCTTTGGAAGAGTGAGTCAGCAAGTGTATGATCTTTTGCTCTTCAAAAGACAATTTCACCTCTCTGTACTCGCTACCCAAAATTGGCTGGATAAACTGGAAAATCTCTGCTCTGGGTCCAACAGCGTATCAGTGTTTTGAGCTCTTTGATAAGGTTTTTGATAATCTGCCCCTTTGATAAGTAGTAATTACTCAGCCAAGTGAAGCTCTTAGGCCATTTGGTGCATAGCTGCCACTATTGTTTTCTTCACAACGTCTTTGCCAGTATTTACCCCCTTTCACTTCATTCATGTCACCGTCACTGGCTGTTGTGAAAGAGCTATCATGCTGACACTGACAGTGTATGCCGCTGGTGTATTTTCTGGTTGATCTGATTCAATTGCTGAGTAGGGATAGCAACCTTGAGGCTGTCGCAAGCGGACTCGGGCCATGAGGATCAGATGTGACATGTGGCCTTGCCTCTGTGGCAGATGGTGAAGCCCTGCTGTCAGAGTTTGGAAGAATACAGCTGAGCTAACGTTGAACTTCTAGCACATTCACTCTTGTACAGGAACAGTGACTGTTTAGAAAACTTTATCTGATGAAAAAGAACAAAACATTAACCTTAAAGTTTGATTTAAAGTTGCCAACTTTAAAGTTGCTGATGTGAATTCTGCAAAATGGTTAAAATATGATAAATCTCAGTGCTACTTTGTGTTTTTTTTTTTTTTTTTGGAAGGGGGGCAGAAATTGTAAATTGTTTTCTAATAATTTTTACTTATTATGAATTATATGAACATTAATCTACTGTACTGCTGAACAATTTATCAAAATAATATCCAAATTGTTGCAGAAGTGGAAGTTTTTGGATAACAAAATATTTCCCCATCTCGATGAATATAGCATTGTTCTGCTAGAGCAGACCTGGGCAAATTAAGGCCCATGGGCTACATGCGGCCCGATAGCTGACTCTGACCAGCCCGCATGAGGTCATTCGCAAGTTAAAACGCAATGTAAATATATATCATGGTAATAGATGCAACCAATACAACGGCGCTGCTTTTATTTTGTAAGATCTGCTAAATTAACGTTTTTTCGCAGATACTTTCCGTACTTAGCGTAAGGCTCATGCACTGATTGGTTCATAGGTCAGTTTCAGCCCATTAAGATGTCAGCTAATGCCCAAATAAAAGAAAGAAAGATTGATTCAGAATGCAGAGTTTTTAATAAGATACGGACTTCTAAGTATTTCTTCACTTGAAGTCAGAGGTAAAGAAACAGAAAAGGAACTGAGATATGCAAACAAACAAAGCTGCATTTATGGTTTTTCATGTAAAGTTAATGTGGAGCTGGTTTTGTACATTTTCAAATATATTTTTGTGAATATTCATTAAACAGTGGTATTCTGTGCTCCACATTTTCATTGTATCATTGTATTGTTTCATTTACTGTTTTTATAGACATATATCTTGAGCAGAGCTGCGGGTGGATTGATCCAACCCTGAATAACTGTCCAAGTTTCTCATGTGGCTCCATAAGAAAATGAATTGCCCAACCCTGTACTAGAGATACGCATGCTTGCTGATACTTTTTCAGTGAAAATTCAAAAATGCCCATTTCCAGTACAAATATGACTCATATCACAATACCTGTCAAGATAATTACATAAATGTTTTTTTCCTTGTCATTCAACCTGTCTACTGATCAGCGTTACAGGTGCACAATAAAAGATTTTCACATGCGCATGTACTTACTCAAAGTCATGCTGGAGTCTGTTTTGTGGAGCTGGTGGCCTGTAGGCGTTAACTAACTCCATTACTAAGCTAATGACGACCTTGATCGCCTACATCCATGATAACAGCAGGTCGTGCAGTCCGCTAATGTAAGCAGGCGTCTGGCTCCCAGAACAACTCAGACTCCACATGAATATTTTTGTGGCAATTAATGTGATTTTTTGGTTAAAGGAGTAAGTGTGAATCAATTTATATGTTCCGTATGAAACCCATGTTGACTGTAATATAGCTAATTACTTAAAAATCTGTGTAATTGATCATAAATGAACAATAATTCTGAACTGTATTGAGTATTATGGTAATATGCTGTAGTGTGTTTTCTGTAGTATCTGTGGAAAGTGTTGGTGTGGATCTGCTGGGGTATGTGGTTTGTATAAGAGTTGGACGGCTAATTTTCTCCTCAAGAATCTCGAAAAGGCTTGTGTGTTACGCACATTCAAAACCCTTTAATGGTGCAATACATGTGCAAAGATTGAGTTGGCCTTAAACCTGCTAAGATCTTCCACGTCTGTTTTTATTCTTCATGCAGCTAAACTCACAGTATTTCTCATCATCTTTCGTCTTTTTGCTAGTGCTCCTCTTACCTTTCTCACATCCAGAGATAAGGAGATAAAAGCTCAATCCTCTGTGTTGAACTGTGCTTCTTTTATCTGGATTGTCAGTGTGATGCTCAGTTTGATTCCTTCTCTCTTTCTGTGTTTTAGGTCAGTGCCTGGAGCAAACAGTAGAGCTGCTGTGCCTACCCACGGATATCAGTGAGTTACCTTTACTATACCTCGGCAAGGTATCGTACTGTGGCGTACCGAATAATATAACATAGTTCCTTTATAGTGTCACATGAGCCAGCAATAGTTCAGACATGGAAAGTATTTGCAATAATTGGACAGCGTGGTAGGATGATGGTAGTAGTGACGATCCTGAAGGGACAAAGAGTGTGAAAACAATTAAAATTAGGTATTTGCAAAACATCCCCCTCTATTCTAGCCTGGCCATCCATCTGTCTTTCTCCATGAGAAATCTGTCTGGAATCGTGGGGCTTGAATTCAAATATGAAGGCGGGATTAACAGGCGCCGAGTAAACCAATCACAGATAAGACGGATGTGACGCTTTTGTCAGAGAAATTCAAGAATACAGGATGTAATCCTGATTCAATCCTTATTTTTGAATCAAGTAAACGACTGACAACAGTTTTAAAGAGATTTGCGGACTTGGAAGTGACTTTGACTCGTGACGAAAAGAAGTCAGCGTATGATGCTTTGCAAAACACCCGCCCCCTAGACTTGTGATTGGTTTGGTATAGAATAGATTGTACATATTTCACAGCGACTGGCCCAATTCAGTATTGAATACACTGAGAAAACCAGATAGCTGGCCAGGCTACCGCTATCCACCATCCAGTCTAGTGTGTTTCTCTGTTTTCTGTGTACTGCTACTCTCAGACCTGTTGCTGGGTGCTGAACAAGCAGACATGTCAACATCTGGACCCTAGGGAGCTCCTTAGCCTGCCTGGTTGTCCACAGAGTCTCGCCTTTCTGGTGTAGAAACAAACAATAAAGGGAGGGGTATGTGGACTGAAAGGAAAGATGGAAGGATGGAAAAATATTTAGAAGGGTTTGGAGACAAGATATAGCTAGATTTAGTGTTGAGAAGGTGATTTTTGTCTTTTTGGTATGAATCCTGTAATGAAAACATTCATTTGTAGTGTACAGAAACGGCCGTAGTGTATGGGTTTGCAGACACAGTGAGTCAGTGCTGACTGGATTATGAGGTCACACACGTCCTTGTTGACAAAGCCAGTAAACGCTGCTCCAGACAGAGCCCGTCTTCATACTTTGTTAGTAATTTTACGCATCACAGACAAAGCCCATTAACTGATATCTTTCTTCTCATTCACAGTCATTTAAAGTTTTTTCAAAGGCAGATTGACGACACTTTTACACAAACTTCACAACAACTCATTCTGGTATATTCACCTTGTATTGTTATGTGACTGTGGTTCAGGAGATAAAATAGGTCATGAATCCTGAGCTAATGTGTCTAAGTGTGCTTGGGCAAGGCACTGAAGCCCAAGTTACTCCTTCAGGCTGTTTTTTTAGCATGTGTGTGTGTGTAAATGGGTGAATGAGGCACATTGTGAAGCACTTTGAGAACCAATATGGAAGAAAAATACCACGAAAACTATCATTTCCATGATTAAACCTATTTGATCAACATTAGCAGCTGCTGTATTTCTTGAATACAACAACTTCATTTACCTCAACTTACACTTAGATGACTTTATTTGAAACATTCTGTTGTTTCTAGTCCCTCCGATCAGTGCGATGTATGATTTTATTATGATCCCCTACTGCTTGCCCCTTAGAGCTTCAGCAGCCAGAAATCCTCAATTCTTAGGCTTTATTACACATTTCCAGGAATATGTGAAGGAAAACTAATTTATTTTCAGTATGGCTTGATGATAAAATGGTCTCAAAATGGGATCCCAGTAAAATATATGTCAATAGTCATAATAAACTTGGAATAGTTTTACTCAATATGGACAGATCTAACCTATAGCCTATAAATAAACACAGAGGAAAATGTGGGTAGATTTTACTAATGACTATCTATCGTATTGAAAAGTAAATATTTGTACCAAATGAGTCATGTATTAAAAAATCTCTACACTTAAAGTCGTGCTACTGCTATTTCCTGCTGTCAGTATTTTGACACACAGACAGGAATGGAGACTCCATAGTGCATTCAGGTGCAGCTTGTAAATTCTGAGACTGACATAATTTTGTACAGCAAAATGCATGGACCTTGTCAGAATATATACCTGAATAGCCGTGAAGGTTGTTTGAAATGGAATGTTAATATTTCCTTATTTTCCTTTTTTTAAATACACAGACCTACATCTATCGTTTAGACTCAGTAGAAAAATGTGACCCATGTTAACATACTGTTGCTTTTTTTTTTTTTTACTTTTACTAAAATTGGCAGCTTTATCAAATGTATCTCAGAACAAATATGGGTATAAATGTACAATATATTTGCAGTTTATTCTTTTGAGACCCAGGAAAATAAGGATTTTTTTTTCTTGATTGGAAATAACATAATGCAACAGTTTTTTTTTAAAATATGCTTTTCTTTTCTTCTTCTTTTTTTTAATGGAATGTCCTTTGCGATGGATTGTGTGGGTTTTTTTTAGTAAAGCTGTGAAACTCTTGTCTCCTACAGAGGATAAAATGCATTTCTGGGTCTCAAGAGGATATATATTGTAATTGTGGTTTTTGGCCCTATTGTCCAGCTGTACTTGTGTGGTTTAAGTATGGTCCTTTAAAGTCACTCTTCCGGTGCTTGAACATTACTGCAAACTAAAGGCTGATACAATAACACATAGATCTGCAATGACTGAAACTGGAGAATAACATTTTAGATAAGAACTACAGAATAAAGTATTGAAAAGAGCATGAATATATTCTGATTTTTTTTTTTTAAATTCAGTCACTGTAAATATACATTATGCTTAGTTTTAATGCATTTCATATTCTTTTTTGCTACCAGGAGTGAAAGTCATGTTATTCTATCATAGATTTTTAGTAAAACATATTGTATGGATGTCGGCCCTTACTCAGCTTTTAGTACTGTTTACAAAGTTCAGAACAAAGGAGTGAAGGACTAGAAAGTGAGGAAACAGATTGTGTGCTGATGGAGGAGGAGGGAGAGCATCATGGGAGCAGCAGGCTGAAGACATACTGTACAGGGATGGAGGACGAGGATGCAAAAACAACAGCTGAGCAATCCAAAGTGATGTGAGCCTCTCAACGTTGCCTCCCCACATCATTTATTAATCCACTGCTAGAATATTCATCTACTGTGGTACAACGCCAGTCCTACATGAGAGAGATAAATTAATAGAGCTCTGTGTCATCGGAACACTCATCAGTACATCACAACCTCTGAATGTAATTTCTTTAATCACTGTGTTTGGTGATTTCCTATTTACAGTTGCGTTTCAGTGCGTGTTTTCTGTAATAGGGCTTTAGAGAGATGGGTGGGGCTGTTTGCTCTGGGTTTCAGACCGTAACCTACGATGCGGACTGACATAAGCCTCATAGCGATACTCACACTTGAAAAGGTCCGTAATCATCCTTAAAATAGATCTCCATCTGTCTGCGTGTCACTGATAGTATTTACAGGGCAGTGATATCTGTTTGTTCTGATGCGGGCGGCCTCAGCTGCACACCAGTTTTGGGATGACTGCATTTGGAGTCAGCCGGTGGTGTGATGTGTGCTCAGTGCGCCAGCTGCCACGCTTCACTTATTCTGATTAAATCCTTTGAAGATGAAGAGGAGGACAAAGAATCTGGCCATCCTGTAACTTGTTATAAATCTTCAAAAGCCGGAGCAGGCCCATTAATGTGTACCCCGCTGCCACGATGCCACACCGCGAATGTGATGATAACTAACCTCTAAGTCATGGTGGAATTTGACGCTACACTATGAAGTTAGTGTCACATCTGTCATCACATATGCTGTTAACTGCATGAGGAATCATCATTCTTTTTTCTCTTTCATTTGCCCTTCTAAAGGCTCGTGCTTATCTGAGTGTACAGGCCATCATCATAAAGCGTGTGCATAGTAATGTAGCTTGAAAAATATGTCAAAAATATGCAAGAAAAAACGTTTCTGCAACAAGCTAAGTCATACAGAGATCTAATCAACAGTCATTTCTGGAGTGTTGTGGTTTTAGGTTTGTCAATTGATCATGTTTGACCAAAAATAGACATGATGTTTTTTTTTTTTGTGTTTTTTTTTTACCCAATCAGATGATCTAATGGAGCTACCAGGCAAGATGCAGAGAGGATGAATAACTAAATGAATACAACCATTAACAAAACAAATGCCCAAAGCAAATTATCAACAAAAGAAATATGTATTATTACACAAAAGAAAGACGTAATAACATTTTTGTATTATTTACAATTTTTTAAATTTACAAAATGCAGCGGAAAAAAGTAAACACTTATTTAATCCCACTCCTTTTCTCTAAATCATATATTACAATATTTCAACCTCCTGACATTGCTCTAAGCTGCAAGTACATAGATAATCATGGCCTCAAGAAAATAATGATCATCCCACCAGAGGAACAAAGAGGAGATTTATACATGTGGTGACGGAGGAAATGCAGGTATTTGGTGTGAAACAATAAGAAGCAGGAGACTTTCAGATGGAAGTAAATGATTTGCTGTGGCGACTCCTAAAGGGGGCAGCTGAAAGTAGTAGTAGTAGAGGATCTAAACTACCAGGTACTGCCAGACACTGTGAGTTTTCTTCCAAACCACATAAGATTGAGTTTCTAAAATGCTTTTGCTGGCAAATATGGTCACAAAATGTTGTTTTTGTAAGGTTTGAGGAGAAGAAGAGCATCGCTGCATCATTAGATCCTTTGCTTTTTTTGCTCAAACAGCACTAGTACTGGGGCGGCTGTGTCTCAGGAGGTAGAGCGGGCCGTCCGATAACCAGAGGGTTGGAGGTACGAATCCTGCTCAGTCCTAGTCATGTGCCAATGTATCCTTGGGCAAGACACTACACCTACCTTGCCTCCAGTGTTCCAGTGAATTTGGTGATGGTTGGAGGGGCCGTTTGGAATGAATAAAGGATTAAAAACGTAAATGTACTTTGAATGCCTTGAAAAATGTTACAGAAATCCAATCCATTATTTGTATTATTATTTTTAATATTGGGCGACACGGTGGTGCAGTGGATAGCACTCGCGCCTGGGTTCGATTCCAACACCAGTCGGTGGGACCTTTCTGTGTGGAGTTTGCATGTTCTCCCCGTGTCTGCGTGGGT
>JAPQRP010000019.1:36140458-36153303 GCA_037367295.1 Apogon hyalosoma | reverse complement strand
AGTGGCTGGGATAGGCTCCAGCGACCCCCGTGACCTTAGTGAGGATAAAGCGGGTTCAGAAAATGGATGGATGGATGGATTTTTAATATTATACAGGACCTTTAAAACACATTTTTTAATCAACCTTTCCACTGTTACGCTGAAAGTAGACAAATAACACAGGTTTTAAATTGGCATGCAGAAGAAACCTTGACCATTTTCTGTGACGATAATAAGTAACAGTGACCAATTTCGAAGTGTTTTCTGGAGTGAGACCAAAAAGTGGACAATTACATGGAACGTGTTGGAGAGATTGAATCTAACGTAATAACACAGCAGAGTTAGTTTATCAGATATTGAAGTCTGCTGCACACAAAATAACTAGAACCAAGTTGTATCAGTAGCTGTTGGGATTAAATCAGATGCATAATGACTCATGACGATAATGTCACCACTTCATTAACTTCTGTAGGTCGATAAGAGGAGGTCAGAGTCCAGGGTCAAATACCATTTCTGAAGCTGGACTTGTGATAAAATTCAGTTCTGTGCTCACAGAACATGATTGCACCAGTGAAAGAACACTAATAGTCCTGACCCTTAATATTATTCAGGCGAAAGGTCCTTAGTGTAGATTTATGGCAGCGATGAGGGAGCAGATACAGAATGATGTAAGGGGATTCAGATGAGAGCTTCAATAATCCAGATTTGGGATCAGGGCTGTTGTTTGCTCCGTTTGGTGGGGCAGGGCTGTTGATCCCCATCAGTCAGTCCCCTTCTGTGTCCTTGTTGTCTCCTGTCATCCCTGGCTGCTTCCCCAGGGACAGCGAAATTACTACTCAGCACGCCGAAATGAAAGGCCTCTGGTTATGTATATATACGCTGCTATCATCGGGACTGATTTATTTCTCCTCAGATCTGCACTTTCAGAAAATAAATAAAAGCATGATAGACTTCTTGATAAGCAGTTTGTACATACGGATAAACATCATCAGTGAAACTAAATTCAATGCATGGAATTAAGGTCACAACAGACTCGCATATTTTATTGTGGTGGAAAAAAGTTTTTGGACACCCCATGCATTAGTGATATATTGAGTTAAGAATCACTCTTAAGTCATTGAACTCTGCCAAGTATTGTGCCATTCTCCAAACCCACATGCTTCTTTCTGCACATGCTCTGTTTTGTCAAGGTTAAAACTGGATGTTTCAGCAAGATAATGAAACACATTCAGGACATGACACGTTGAAACTGTCAAGAATTTAGTTTTGTTATTTTTTTCTTAACACAATTTAAAAAAAAAAAATCTAATTTGCATGCATTTGTGTCTAAGTGTCTGAAAACTTTTTTCCACTATTGTAATGCATATTTTAGGAACTACACTGTCTTTACATGTTGTGGTTTTAATGCCAACCTTCACTTAAATCTGTTCTCTCTTCAAGTCAAGACAGTATAGTATTGTACAGTATGTAGACAATTTATATATGTATATATAGTACATTTACAACAGTGTCAGTCAATCCTATCATAACTGCTTAAACAAAAAAAGAAATGGTTGTGACCTCAGTAGTGGCACCAGATGTGAGGAGAAGTAATAAAATTACAAAACAGAGAAATACAGAAGGAAGAAGGAATAAATCTAAAGCTGAGGCTTTATGGAGGAATCGTGTTTCTGTCAAATCCACTTTTGTGCAAAAGTCTTGGGCTTGTGGAGAACCACAATATCAACAGGGACTGAGTAGTGGCCTGTAAGGGATAATGAGGCAGTGTCATTTCATTTGTAATATAGATGTCTTTCAGGTTTTCCAGTATTACAGCCCACAGTGACTCATTTGTTCTTTTATCAGTCTATATGAAAATATAATGTTAACATCACTAATTTCCAGATTTGTCAAGTGGCAACAAATTCATCTGGCACCTGGTTTACTTGCACATAACACATGCGCATACTCATTAATTTCTGAACTCAGAAAGCACAAGAATCCACCAAAATCTCCAGGTAAACGGTCTTTCTTATCTCGCTTCACCTGATGTTGTTTGCGACTGGAAAACCCCAATCTGTTGTTTACCAGTTTCTATGAAACATATTTGGCTCCTGCAACAACACAGTCACATTAAAGCTAAATGAAAAAGATAAGCAACTGTCAATCAGAGTAAAGACTTTTTAGGGAATAAAAATTGTTTTAAAGAGTAATAGAGAATGACATCTAAAGTCTGTTCCAGTTTTCACCAGATATTTGCAATGTTTGACTACCTCCTGGGTTTCACACAGAAACAGAAGAAAGTTCAAAACAGTCAAGAGAAAATCAAAGAGAGCCATTTCCAGGTAGACATGTAATGAATACCTGCACGTATTACGTTGGCATTTATGATTTAAACCAGGGCAAACCAGAGCAGACACATTGCACTGATACTAAGCACGAACACTTCCATGTTCTTCCACCTCGTCTAGGTGCAGTGTAACCCTGAGCTGGAGCCAGCCTCATTACCAAACCCCAGCACTGACTGTGTTCCTGCCTGGCACAGTTTCCACTGAGCAATGTGAGCGAGATTTCCCCAAAGAAATCTAGGTTTAGCAATCCGCACTCTTAAAATAGCTTTGAATCATACATTATTACATAGCAGGCCTGCCTCCTCTGTCAAACAACACTCGGTACTGTGATTATTGTCTTTTTGTTTTCTCCTAGCTTCCACATCTGAGAAGATTCCCCAATCTCATTAGCATAGCTTTATACTTCATATGAAGACAGATGACTTCTCCATCTCTCAAAAGTAAATGTACATGAAACAAGAAGAAAACCTTTGGAGATTACACAATGCACATGAATAGATACTGTCATGTTTTGAAGTTTGGATGTAGAAAAGAACAGTTGATGGGGAATACATAAAACATACAGAGCTATGCGCATGTGTCTATGCATGAGTAGATCGTAGGTGTTACGCCCTAGTCTTGGGGTACAAAAAAGGCATAACATAAAATGACTCCCACTCGAATCCTACTCCCAAAGAAGACAGTGACAATGGTTGTTAGATCAAAAATAAGCAGCAATTTTTTTTTTTTCAGAGTGAGCACTGCCAAAACAACAAACACAACCAACTCAAACACTCTAAATTTCCCTAACAAAAATAAAGAAACCAAAATACTCAGGGCGAACCTGGACACCTAAATCAAAAACAGGAGAAAATATGAACATAAAATAAAACGGGCTGCTCACCCTTACCTGGTGCTGCTGTGACATATATACACTATTTAGAATATTTACAAAATACTGAACTCTGAAACTCTCTCACACAAAACACACATCAAAAAGTAGCGGTGTTGGTTGGGAGCGGGGCGAGGTCGGGGGGATGGCTGAGATGTCATCACGCTCCCTTAAAAAGGTTGTCCCCGTCACTCTCCACCAATCAGCTGGCCGTGCGTTTCCAGGATGGCCAATCCACAGGACACACGTTCCACCAATCCGTGACAGCCACCTGCACTTAAGCACACACACTTCTGCACATGCACGCACTCCAACACATACACACTTATGCAACAAAACAAATACATACAACAAAACATATACATATACGACTTCAGGGTCGTAACAGTAGGTGTGCAGATTTCTGTTCTACTTTATTGCGTTTCCACTAGTTTTAGTAAAACGTGAACAGTGTTTGGAGATGACACTGCTTCTTGAACCTACACGTATGTACAGTTATGATGCTCAGTTCGCCAGATGCCACAAACCACAGTCGTATTTGTGCTCGCTGTCATACAGGTCTGACACCATTCATACGCACAGATAAGCAAAATGTCAATACAGCATGGAGCCGGGGTGATAATCAGAACCGAGCCTCTTTGTGTTTGCCTGTCTTTTGTTCTTGTCAGGAGTGGTGTCGCTCCACAGTGTGGCCGAGCAGCCTCTGTCTGTGTGATTAATCCTCAGGCTGTCAGCTGGCCAGCGGTGATACCGAAACCAAACAGAAACTCACACAACGCCTAGCACGCTCTGTTTCAGTATGAACGTTAGGCTCTGACCGGCAAATCGCATCACTGCAGAGCAAAGAAACGCAAAACACACAGCGCAGTTTTATTTTTCAGGGGCAAACATTGACACAGGGGAAGCACCAGCAGTCAATACCTCTGTGTGCTGTTATCAAGGAATTTTGGCCACAGATGTCTGCATGTCGCCCAAGAATGCATCCATACTACAGATGTGCAGGAAAACAACCTTCACCTTATCCGTGGCTGCGTGTGTTCATTTGTCTGATGTGAAAAGCTGATGAAAATTTCCATCACGTTTTCCCCTGAGGGGCTGTGAGATTGACCAAAACCCTGAAGTTATTTCATGTGACTGCCACCAAACTGCATTAGTGGGCCCGGCCGTTAGCGCTCAGACTGTCTGTCTCTCAACAAGATAAGGGGATATTTCCCGGTCCAATATTGCTTGCTCTGTTCTGTGCTGTCACTGAATACAATGACCGTCAGCGCATTCAATGAATATTATTAGCATTTTTCTCAGGATTCTGTCAATGTGGAAGACAGCTTTGTGGGAGTAGAAGCACATGCTATTTTCATTGTGGTCTGATATCTGAGCTGACTCTTGGAGAATAAAGTTGATACTGCAGTATATTGTCCAGTCTAAATGCAATTATGAGGCCGCTGTTGAACATCCATTATCAGCAGTCATTAACCAGACGTCACCTGGCTCAGCAGTTTCAACCTGCTACCTTTGTTCGGCTTTGAAAAGAGTTGAAAGGTGAAGAGAGTGACGGTAGCCAAAAAGTACTGCTCATGATTAAAAGTTGACAAAGAATGAGGATTGGGTGGCGGAGGATGGAACCGTTTTTTTGAGAAGTGGCAATATGAAGCAAGATTGGGAAAGACCTTTGAAAGACAGGATCAGGTGGACCATTGTGTCAGCCCCGAGGCAATTCCAGCTCCATCTTTACAAACTCTCACGAAACAGCTCAGGAAGAGAGACAGGCCGGAGTAGCAGATTGTTCTGGGTTATTGCCCTTTGTGTTAAATGACTGTTAGCAGAGATCCATAAAGTTCAAACTTTCTGATGCACTAATTTCACTTTTGTTAGCTGTCTCATGCCCTGGAATCTGATTTTGTAAAATTTTCTTGCCTTATAAGAGCTGTAATGGGCAGTAGGGTTGAGTGATCTGGCAAAAAGACCGTATGATAGTCGTTTGATTTACAATCATGATTCATGAGCTGAGTCACAATATTCTCACCTCATATAAAACGTAGGTAAGTATACGTTTTACTCTGGAGGTTCAGACTGTGTGATGGCTTTTTGATGTCATTTGACTAGAAACTCTGCATTTTTGCATCATTTTGGACTGACATTAAAGCAATATTCACTCAGTCTAGATGAGGGGTGTCATATTCATTTTAATTCACTGGCCACATTCAGCCCGATATGATCTGAAGTGAGCCAGTAAAATAATTACAATGAAAAGTCACATTACATTGTGAAAATGTTTACATCTACAAAGCTTCCTTAAAAAGATGAATAACATCATCAACCTGAAATGTCTTAATATAAATAATTGTCTTTTTTTTTTTTTTTTTAACAATATTTTGCCTAAGGTTCTCATTGATACATGCATATTACAACTTTCAGATCACAGTAGATCTACAAATACATAAAACACTTAATAACAGGCAGAATATTGTAATAATTGCACTGACTTCTCTTAAAACATTTCAGGTTGGTCATATTTGTTCAGGTAATTCACATTTTTTGTGAAAGGATAGTTTTAAAATGTAAACATTTTCATGTCTTTTTTTTTTGCAATAAAACAAACAGAAAAATATGGAGTTGTCATCAATTATATATTATGATAGTATTTTACTGGTCCGACCCACTTTAGATCATACTGGTCTGAACTAAAATGATTGTTAAAATGTCCTGTGTAATTTTGCATTTCACAAATTCACCCCGTGGGCCGGATTGGACCCTCCGGCGGGCTGATTTTGGCCCACGGGTCGTATGTTTGCCACCTGTGATCTAGATAAAGTAAGCACTAGTCACATTATCTTGAACATAAAGCTGCTGCATTTCGGTTAATTATCTAGATAATGGTGTCCTAATTTGTCCAGCCTGAGTTTTATAATGAATCAATAATGTTTTCACCCCAGCAAAACTCCTTAGCATCTGTGTAGATCACACTCACTGTAAGTCAGAGTTGTGAACCAAGACCCACAGCTGATGGACTCGGGGTAATTTTTCTTCATTATTTCTTCAGCAGAAGCAAAACAAAGCAGTACAAACTCTGCAAGTGCTGACTGAAACAGAAAACTTCGGTGTGGAGTCTGTGGACAGACCTGTAACCTTACATCTCCATGGGTTAGTGCATGCGTAGTGCAATGCCTATGTATATTTTTGTAGTAATATGGCTCAGAGGATAGTTTATTGTTTTTCTCTGTGACAGTAAAGTTACCTAAATCCACCACTGGGTTCTGCTCACAGGTTTTCCCCTGACACTGCAATGGAGATACAGCTCTTTAGATACCAGGAGATCTCCAAACAAACCTGATAGGACAAACCCAATGTCTCAACTATTTTTCAGTTTTATACATTTTTGCATCAGACTGCTTAGATGTTTGGTTGTTTAGTTGATTTTTTGTGCGTTTTTGTGGTTACAATAACTTAAACTTGATCTAGCTACTATGGTGACTGTTATCTTAGCAGAGGCCTACAGGACCCTGCAGCAGCCAAAAAAGATTTTAAAAAAATTCACTTGTAGTCAAACTATTCAGTTTTGAGAGTAGCAATATCTTGTTTCCTCAGAAGTTTAGATAAAGGGGGATCAGCACCTGGTAGAACTGCTAATCAATAGAACACATTAACGTTGGCTAGCAGGTGAGCCTCCACAGCAGTAGGTTCACAAGTAGGCATTTGGTTTACAGCTGGGTTTAGCAACAAATCTGCATTTTTATCGACGCAAATGCACAACCAATAACCCCTATTTAACGGTTGTGATTCTGAATCTGGGTGTCGTAAAGGGGGAGCGGCTCAGTCCGTTTGCAGTAACCAATATGAGAATCCAGCCTCAAACTGCAGCCTTTTGTGAAAGTAGTGAACCTTTAACTCAGTGAAATGAGTTAAAGGTTATGATTGAATTGTTGACGTTGTAAATAAATTGTTGGAAATCCAAACAAATCCATATCCTCACAACACGCGTAACAACAAATTTGTCCTAGTTTTTCGCTCTGACTCCTGCTCGTGGGTGTGGGCGTTCTTTTTGAATTTATCGTACCGGATGACATAGACCCATTACAGAGGAAAAGATCAGAGACCCTACGAAGCATAAAAGCATAACTGATCCTTTTAAAATTGTTCATCATTTATTGTGGCCTCAAAGACATTGCAAACTGAGTATTTCAGTCGACAGCTGTGTGCGTGTGGTCATGAGGTTACTGGCACATGATGTAAACCATCTTGTCACTCAAGTGTGTAATTTGACCAGAACAATCAAATTCATGTGAGAATGATCAGTGACAGTCAAGGCTGATCAAGATGAAACCTGATTCAGGTCACTAGCTGATCGATCTGTGCATTTCTGAAGATAACTAGCTTTTGTGGCATTTTTTTATGGCTTTATTTGTTAAATAGGTGGAATGGTTTCTGAGTATGTTCTAATTTGTCTTGAGAAAAGTAAAATAATTAAACTTAAACCACTTCATCTGCATCTGTCTAAAAGTCTATAAGGTTAAATAACACTGTCAGCACTGACTACTTGACCAGTCAGGTCTATTTCTACTATTTTCATATTCATATTGGTTGATATGCTGGATTTATGAGCAAAAATGGGTTATATTTAATATGGTGATTCAAGAAATTCAGCCTTTAAGTACAAATAACTGTGATTTGTCCTCATTTCTTCATCATAACAACTCTGTTTTATAAATCATTTAAATTGCCATCATAAACTTGAATGAATAATTACTAGTTTCTTGTCAGACAACTCTTAATCGCGCTGCTCAAGTCAGCTTTCATCAAGATATTGACTAATCTGCCTTCAAAAATAAAATAAATAGGAGATCTTTTTGTCTTGTGTGTTTCTTTCATTTAGGCGATAAAAACAAACAGACATAGTTTTAATTAGCAGCTTTTCCATAATCTTTATCATCACACTATTGCGGAAGTACCCATTTATTTGTCTGGGGGGGAGTTATGTGGGAGAGTCCGTCATTAAATCCAAAATCCAAAATGAAATGTTCTTGTAATGTCCAACGTGTTGATGTGTGAGCAGTAAAAACACAGTTGCATATTGTGTGTGTCTGCTACCCCCAAGATCATTATTTTACATATTAAATAACTCAATGCTCTTTCACTATCTTGCTCTTTCTCACTCATTCCCTCTCATCAGTAACCAAAGCCAGTTGACAGCTTCAATTAAACCGTGTGAAATCGCCCCAGTATCTGTCTCCCTCTGGGGCCATTTAGCTGTGTTTAGCTCTCTGTGAGCTGGGCTTGTCGCCAGGCAAACTTTAGAGTGTTTCATGTTCCTACCTCAAATGTAGGCCAACCTAGTCCCCCTGTACCACCTGGATAACCTGATAGTTCAGGAATCGATGGGTGAATTGACGCTGTGTGTTAATTCTGTTCATAGTTTGTTTCAATATGTGTAGATTTTAAACCATTGTGCTTTAAAATCTCATGTGTAATAGGCCCATGCTTGGTTTTGAAATTTAAATGCAGATAAATGCAGACCAAAAACTTGCAATCATTTCTGCAGATCATCTGATTAACCCATAAAGACCCAAATATCCACCAGTGACCAAAATCATTTGGCAATGGCTGCTGCCACAGTACTGTGGCATGAAATATCGGTTTGTCTATTGCCTCAGAGCCAATCAGATGTTAGCATTTGTACTAGAGCCAATCATGGATGCTGTTACATGAACTCATTAGCCTCTTGTTGCCACAGTATTGTGGTAATTGATGGAACAAATGACAAATTAGTGATAGCACATAGTATAGAATAGGAAATGCTCTAGTTCTAAATGCTGTGTATGTTGTTCTGTGGCATTCTTCGCTCTGTACAGTCAGTGAGATTGAGGATGGAGAAGGTGGGTGGAGCTACATGTTAGCTACAGTGTGCTGTGTGACTTCTCAGTTCCGTGTCAGTATTGAGTGCTGTGGTCTGAATTCTACATTCTGAGCGTTGTCCCAGTGGCTGATTTATATCAATGCCAGATTTTATCTACCAGCACCCTGGGCACCGTCCCCCTCCGTTTGAAAATCTGCAGAGGAAAAATGCAACCTCCAGCCTTCCATGTTACAGTCCAAAACTTTCCCTACTGAGCTATATCTCTGCTGTCTTTAAGTCCAGCCTATTTGCTATCTGATTGCCTTGGTGCTTTTCGGGATGTAACAAGTTACCAGTCTAGACTTGATATAACGAGGGCACTGATTGGCTCTGTGGTAATAGACAAACTGATATTTCGTGCCACAGTAGTGTGTCAGTAGCCACTTCAAAATCATTCTATCAATCCATGTAAATAATTGGTGTAAAATGCAGTTTGTCATCTTTTCATGGTCATCAGATGTGACCCATTTGGATGTTCGGAGGCTCCACAGAGAATGCGGAAACACCATCATCTTCTACAACATTGATTCACCAGTAAAACCCATTGAATTTGATTAATGACAGTGGATGGAGATACTTGGTTTATATTCATGTTTTGTTGAAAAAGTCACTTTTTCTTGAGTTTTATCTGTTTTTGGTATGATAACCCTTAAATGTAATCTTAGCATGATGAATAAAGTACATGATCAGTAAATTAAATATTGTAAAATACCTGGTTTTCACTGAAAAAATGCAAAATGGAGAGGGTAATATGATAAATGGAGACAAACCACTTGAGAAAGGTTAAATCAAGAGAAAAATCATTTGGGAACTGTCACAAAACTTGTATTTAGTCAGCTCTCAGAAATTTAACCAAAGTGATGACAAATATGCACATAGTTTCTGCATCCATTATAGATATTAACCAGGTACAGGGTTGTGTTTACTATTCTCATTTGTCACATGATGACAAATGTGCATCTCTGGTAGTTAAAAATCTGACTGCATTTACACATAAGTACAATGTTTTTCAGCAGCCATTGTCACAGGGCACAGGAATTGTAACCTGTTAAGTGTCATCAGCTCATTTTGTGGTTTACAGTCTAAATGTATGAACCTTGTGTCAAATCCTTTTATATCTTGCTGCCATGTTTGAGACACTTGGCTTGAGGAAATTAGGATTAAGGTGTTAGTGTCACAAAGGTAGTTCAATTTTACGGGGATAAGTTGCCGTTAACTTACAGCAAACATCTAACTTGATCTGGAGCATGTCATGTTTGAGTCTCATGGAGCATAATATGTGGAAAAAGAAGAAAAACTTCCAGTGTTTATTTTCCACATCTAACACGTGTCAATATTTATTACAGCTAAAATAGTAATATATGGTTTCTAAGTACAGAAAGATTGAAAACTATCTGCATGACTGTGTGTTTTTAGAGGGGGATATTTGATGATTGGTTGAGACAGACGTCCTCTGAGAGACTGAGCTGGAAAACAAAGAGTTGCCATGGTAACAGTCAAGGGTGAAGGAGGAGGGTGTGTCTCTCGTGTTGTGCTTGAAGTGGTGAGATGGACATTGGCAGGCAGAATGGCGGGGGAGCGAGTCATGCATTCTGGGGTCCTTTGCCATTCCTACGGCTCTTCTCCTTCTCTTCCTGTCCCCTGCGTCGCTCTCTTGTTGACGTTCTGAAGTGAGTGGGAGGCTGTACGGAGAACAAACGCTGAATCTCAATGAGACAGCTGAGAGGAAACTCATTTTCTCGCTCTGTCTCTCTCTGATAGCGCGCTTATTTTTTATTTACAAGCCGAATAACCCGGCACGGCCAAGTGGTTACACAATGCATCAACATATTTTTAATGATGCGGAAGAGTCGGTTTGGTGGTTAAATGTGATGTAGTGAAATGTTGTTGAAATGTTGTGATTAGAGCTGACCCTATTAAGGGTGACTGTCTCTTTCATATGGCGCAGCAGTGAATCTGATTTCATGGACAACACAATTTTAGGGTTTTCATGCTTGGTGACTCAAATTCCCTCCATCAGACTGAAGATTCTCTGCCCAGCTTAAAATCCTGGAATTTGAAGTGCTTTTCCAAGAATGATATACTAACCCCCAAGTTATTTCCGTACAATGTAAACATCAGACTTTATCCATCATAAAACACAGTGTACAAAATGTTGTGAATTCATAAACAGTCATGTCAAAGTCCTCATTTAGGCTCAGTAACTGGATTATGCCCAAGGTGTAGAGCCAAACCATCTTTCTTTAGTTTCTGTCAACATCCCACGGTGTGAAGAGTAATCTGTTCTGTTCTCTGAAACCAGAGGGAGGAAACTGGATGCATGTGAAGTGCTTACAAACATAACAAGCTATAGGATTATAGCCTATCATAGGATCATGGGATAGCCTATTATTTTTTGATTTTGGTGATTTTAGCTGCAAATATTTTGTCAGATGTGCATTTTAGCAGGTAATTTGCATTGTTTGTATTATATGGTGATAACGCCCTATTGGGAAATGTTTATGTAGCCCTGTATTGAGCCTAAAATCATTGATCCAAGTGTAATGACACAGGGTACAGTTCCCTGTTGGATAGGAAAACACAACACAGCTCAACGTCTTATCTGTAGAAACAGGTAGAATGAGTAGATTAATTCACTTGTTTTTTTTGGTGTTTCAATGATACATAATCATACACATAATCATTCAAATAAAGGGGATAATATAGAGTTGAGTAATAGAGCGATATCAGCGACTCTTATTTTAAAGTTGTTCATTAAATTAAAACCAACTGAAAACTTTAGATGATGGACCATAGCATGTTATCAATCCATTTGATATTATCCATCTCATGGATGTATTACATTCTGTCAATGTTGACATTTTGCTCCACCAAGTTATCAGTCCTGAAGTTATTTTTCACTCCTTGAGAAAATGGACGTCTGGTGTAAGAGAGAATCTGAGTGGAATCCAAGTGAGCATGGACCAGTTTCTGTCTCTAATAAACACACAACACACAGAATCACACAAAGCACCTGTTTACTTCATAAATTGTTTGGTGATCATCTGGTGTTGGATTTGTCTGTGGAAATGATGTTTATGTTTTATAAAAGTTGAACACTATTAACGCTGCTGGGTTTGTTTCCTAATCGTTGAGACTGTGAAAGTAAATACTGGACATATACTGAACAATAATTATATTTAGTTATCTTAATAAAGAAACAACAAACATTGCTGTTAACTCGACTTATCTCATTGACTACATTACGCACACATTAACATTCACTTTTTTTCTCAATCTCCAAAAGGCAGATTAAGTATTCTGAATATGCTCTGTACTTGGTCAGATAAAATAAGTATTCCAGGAAGCTTTAATAGTTTTCCAATACAGTGACAGATGTTCCACTGTGTGAACGCCACCATCTTTTGTTCCTACAAGCATCTTCTGGGAAAAAAAGATCAGAAAAAGGTGATTGCTTTTTTAATATGTATCTATGTCTATAAGCCAGTTAATATCTGCTGTAATAATATTTAGTGTGTGTGTTTTTTTTTCTTTATTCCAGTTGAAACAGGGGTCATGTATTGCACCCTGCAAGAAAACATCCAAATTACACTCATTTTGTGAATGTGCAGGTAATATGTCCTAAGAATCCTCATGAAACCAGAATAATATCTGATTCAGAAAAAAACTTTGTTCAAAGAATGGCCAGAATATCTAACCTGAATATAATGTTTGAACACACACACACACACGCACACACACACGCACGCACGCACGCACACACACACACACACCC
>JAPQRP010000019.1:36100887-36116408 GCA_037367295.1 Apogon hyalosoma | reverse complement strand
AAAGACTAACATCTGTCATTGATGTTAAAGGGGCGGGGCCAATACAGAGGATGAAGAACTAGGGTATGTAAACTTATAATCAGGGTCATTTGGATAGTTTCTGTTGTCAGTATGATTTAAAAAGAGTAAACACATTCATTTGATAATAAATAGCTTCACCAAACCACTAACTGTCAGTGACATAAAGTTTTTGTATTATCATTCATATTCTCTGAAAAATGGCCAAAGAATCATAAATTCTACTGGGTTATGTAAAATTATAAGAACAGCTGTGAACGCACGAGTTCTCCTTCAGATTTGTCCTCTGCTGCCCATCCAACCAACCTGCAACGAAAACAAAAAGAGACATCTTTTGCGTACTTAACCTGACACCTCCATTTTTTTCTCTTATTCCAATCTATTCTATTCTATTTATTTTTTTGCACCTGTTTTTCCATGTTGACCCGCCAGGTGAGCAATGGTGCAGAGCAACCCAGAAAACAGCAGCGCTCCGACCTCAACGTTCCCCTGGAGAACAACAATGTACCAGAGGTAAGAAGGTGTTATATTTGGTTGTTGTGTCATCCTGTAGATTTGTTGTGAGGTCACTTTTTTCGCACTTTGGACGGATAACGGTTGTTGTTTCTGTGTGTGTCTGTGTGCTTACATGTGTGTCTGAGTACATGAGTAATTGTGTAATTACAGTCTCAGCTCATGTCCTCTGCTTACGGCGTGATAGTGTTCTGGTAATTGAGTGGCGTGTCTGCTTGTGATTTTATGAGAGCAATTTTTCACGGCGATGTCTGTTGTGGATGTTTGCTATACGGGCTCCACCCACTCCTCCGTGTCCTTGGGATGAGTATGGTTTTTGAGCAGGTCTGAAAATGTGAATGTTACAGTGAGATAAGTGAATCTCAGCATCAACCTTTAAACAATTCAACACTCTCCGTGCATCTATCTCCCTACTTTTATCTTTTCTCTTCCAAAGAAATGGGAGTGTGAAAATGGGCAAGTAGCTCTCATCAAATAAAGCAAGGGGGTTCCTTTTGAATTTACAATATTTATCTGCCAGCTGTTTAGCTGTTCTCAAGGCCATACGTGATTTGGTAAATGTCAGAGCGATTATGCGTGATCAGTCTTTTACACCAGGTGATGATGGTATTTGTTTTGCATCTCTGCACTCAAATAGACCTGCCAAGGAAAGAGATGGAGGTGTTAACGCAGTAGAGTAGACAAATTTTTAAAATAAAGTGAAAAAATATTACATTCAAGCTTTACTTTATTGTCAAGGCAGCTGAAAACCATCAGTGCATTCAACAAGGTCACAAAATGTTGAAACTCAGAGACGAGTGTCACAATTTCTTATTCTAAAAAGCAACAAAATGAACTCCCTCGCATCAAAGACATGTTGTAGTATGTAAAGTATGTTCAAGTATGTTCACTCCTCTTTCTTTTACCCCTTCACTGCACTACTACTTGCTGCTTTGACATATGCTGTGTGAGTCCAGTGCTGCCCACAGTCTGTCCTTCCAAACACAAAAAAACTCAAGGCCTTGATTTGTTTATTTGAGGCTGTAAAGATATGCTTAGTTAATTGGAAAGCCATTTAACAGTTCATCTGTCATACCCTGTTTTTGTTTTCCAGCCAACAAAGAAGGTTGCAGCGTTCCCCAGCTTTGTCGATGGTAAGTTAATCTGCCTCCACACCTGCTTGGTGATCAAATCAAAATATTATAATTGCATGGAACGGTTCCAAGGTTGGCTTTCAGGGTGAACCACATCAAGCCTGAACTCTATCTTTGCTTCTGGGCAGATGCTTGGCCTAATAACGTGTGAGGAGCTTAGCTGCCTGTCTGCCTCTTCAGATCATGACAGTGCATTGTGTCCCTCAGTGGGTGTCTGCGAGTCCACATCTACATATCACAGACGCAGACTAATCTCAACCCTGCCTCCCACCAGCACTGCACCTCCATTAGCCCACAGCCACCGGCCATCTCACTGCTCGGTCACACCCAGCCTCTTATCACCATCTCTGCATCTCCAGAGCAATAGTGTATGGCTGTTTCTCCCCATAGCATACTGACTGCAGTGAATACAGCCTCCTTTTCACCACACACCGACCCCTTCTCTCCAACTGCGCTCTGTCCATCTCCGTGTCTTCCTGTTAATCACCATCCTCTCTGCCTCTCTCTGGCCCAGTCCCCGGACCCTGCGAGCCAGAAGATCTGATTGATGGAATTATCTTTGCTGCTAACTACCTTGGCTCCACTCAGCTGCTGTCTGAGAGGAACCCCTCCAAGAACATACGGATGATGCAGGCCCAGGAAGCTGTCAGCAGGGTCAAGGTACTCAAAAAACACACTCAGCAACACTGACTCACACATGCTGTTGGCTTTTTTTGGAGTGAACATAACCAGCGGTCAGATTCATGCCAGTACTTCATGTCAATAAGCAGACCACATTTGCATTTGCACATCTAAATCAGGCTCTTTGGGATTCTTTAGAGACTCTGTGCTCTATCAAGGCTTTTAAAGATGTTGTTGTTGTTGTTGTTGTGACGTTTTTGTTCACACCCCAGAGGCAGCATCCGATCACAGCTGCTGGTTAGCTGCTGGCTCTGAAGAGTATTTTATAGAACAGCAGCTCAGTCACCAACATATTGTTACAATAATGATGTTTTTGCATATGGTGCATTGGTAATACTCCATCAAAAATATGAAGAATCCCTATGGAAAACACATCCAGCAGCTTAACACGGTTAATACTATATATTAGCCATAAAGTGCCTGAATATGTTATTTACACAATTGCTGTATATATAAAGAAAAACATAAGCAACTGGATCAAGAGGCTTTTTAAACACACTACAGGAAACAGATGAACCCCAGCTAAAGTATATCAGCATGTTGTTTTATTGTTTCATATTTTTTTACTTAATAGTTATCACGAGATGTTTTTAGTTCAGGTCCAGTCCAGATTGCTCCTAATATAATTTTCATGCACATTAGTGCTGTTTGTGTCTACAGTTAAGCATTATAGTCCTATATTGGGCATGAATAGTCTTTTAGGGCGAATAAAGAACTTGGCCAGATTGAGCCACAGGGTATGTGGTGGACACAGCTGGATAATGGAACTACTGACATGCAGACTTTAAATTTCCCCCACTGACACTATCTCCCTGCTGTGTACTAATATTACCAGGATGATGTTGTTCCAGTGCAGTTTTAGAAAAATATTGCGGATGGAACGGATGCATCATACACAAGCTCTACTCATATTCTTCTCGGTTAGACTAATTGCTTTGGTAATCATTGTTAAGTGCTTGTGTCTACATTTGCACAAAACAAGCATTTCAGGTAGACTTTCACACCTGTACATGAAGATTCATTCTGCGATGTAATTACATGTGATGAAAGCACATGGAGTGGAGTCATCTCCACAGGAAAACACACAACAATCCTAAAGTTTTTCACAGTTGTTGACCAGACATCATATACTTTCATCACCTACTCAAACATGACTGTATGTGTCTGAATATTAATCCTTTCATGCATGTTATTACTGCAATGGACAGTTATTCAGTCTTTAATTAAAGCTAATTTTTTCCAGTAATGACAACTCTTAATAATAATAACTCTTAATTGTTGTCCCATTGTGTTTTCTAATATTGGTTACACTCATTTTAGTGTAGATCCTGCTGTGACACTTGGATTTCTCCACTGTGGGATGAATAAAGTTTTATTTTATCCTGATATATTGTTGTAAGAATTCAAAACACGTAGTTATAAAGAAATTCTTTAATAATCTGCAGTTTAGAGAATAGCTTGTTCACAGTTTAATCCTTATGGTTTTTGTCGTCTTGTTTCAGTGAGTGACATTTGACAGAATAGAATCACTGATTCAAAACCTTCACCACAGTGGACAGTTACATTTTATCCTGAAATGATACATGTTCTTACATCAGCGATGTATTCTCTTTGTGGAAAGAGCTTTAGGGATGTGTTTTTGCTTAAAAAGCTATTACCATTACATGTTAAACTGTTGATTTATGGAATCCACTACAATGAATCACAGTGTGCTATACTAAAGAAATGAGATGCTGAAGAAATACCACTAGTTTATTAACAATTCATGCATGAAAGGGTTAAATAATTTCCTAGGTAGTGGTTACATGACACTTCGGAGAAATTAACTAGCAATATGTTAATGTACTTTGATCAAGCGCAAAACATTAAAGAAAGAGACAGAAACTCATGTAGAAGATGTGTCGAGATATGAGGCATTAGGTGAGGGTTCATGATCATGTTGTAGTGAATGGTGTCAGCAAACAGCCAAATGTCATAAAAAATAAATAGCAGTCCACTCTGTGTTTATTCAAGTCACATTTAAGTAAATAAGCATGAAAAACAGATAAGCACATTACTTAGCCATAAATGTGTGATATGAACTAAAACCTCATACCCTGATTACAACACATACAATATTGCACATTTTCTGCAAGTTCAATGAATAAAGACTTAAAGGCATATTTATTATTACTCTTTGAATTATAACCTTGACAAATAAAAGGTATTTTAATTCTAATTTTATTTTTAGTGACATTGTGAGCAATTTCAATTACACATATAACAAAATACAGGATAAAATATCAGTGTAGAAAATGCATCTTGGTGGTTCTTTGCCACATTGGGTGCCGCGGGCAAAAGCCTGTTGCAACATCTGAGTCTGGGGTTTGTTTTGAGAGCTTGACTGTTGTGACTCTCATGCGTAGACAGTGTTTGACATGATGCTTGTGGAGGTGGTGAAGGAGGTAAGTGATGTTTGAGTCAGCCATGGGGATCAGTAGATGCCTGCGACATAATCTGTAAAATACTGTTTTCTAGTTCTGTGAGACTTTTTATACACAAATCATGTCAGTTCAGCAGAAGTAGTCTGTTTGGTATGAGCTGGTCAGGGTCTGTTGAATTACCCTGTTCTGTGTCACGTTCACTCTTGTCATGTTTGTATCGTCAAGGTGACAAAGCAATAGTGATGACTAAAGAGTGAAAACTGATAATAGAGCGTAATATGAAATGATAGATGTTTTTCTGTCATAAACCCACTATATATGGTCATATGTCACAATCCTAACTGTCACTGAAGCATTTGTGATCAAGTTTTAAGTTTGATGTAACCCTTTGTCAAAGTCATAAACATGCAGCCTTGCAGACTACAGCATCTCAGCTCTGCATAAAATCTCATTTAGGAAATTTAATTTTATAGTAAAAAAAATACAAACCCAGACGTCTAATAGCTCCATTCTGAAGGGTCATGCATCAATTTAGGGCATTCAGAGGAGAAGGATGTCAGAGAAAATGAAGTCCTTTAGCATGCTTGCTGGTTTTAGTCTAAAAGCCCTCTTCACAATGAGGACATCTGCTGGCATCATCTCACATCTATATCCAGTCTGTATTTGATCCTTCTCTCAGTCACTAACACGCACAGTTGCTTTCTCCAGAAAAAAAAAAAAAAAAAAGTCTTGTCAAGATGAAACCATGGCAACAGTTAGCTATCACCTCCGAGCGCTCTCTGCTACTTGGAACAGGTCCATTGAACAAGAGGCTGTCCATTATCTAGTTGATTTGTCCCTCGTGGACAAATGAACGGCAGTACAGCAACTGACATTTAATCTTTGACATTGAAATGACTGCACTCAGGCTGATGCACACGTACAGTGTAGAGCAGCTCCAGATCTAACACAAGCAAAGGAATGCACTTAAACCTACACCAGGTAAACTGGAGCAAGCCTGTAAAGATTATTTATGTAGATCTTTTTGGCATGATGTTCACTCTGTTTGATTTAATATTTATGCAGCTTCATCCCTCAGTCTGTTCCCTCTGTCTGTTCTCTAGCTCAGCTCCACCTCAGCAAAGCAGTAGATGTTGCTGAAAGCCTTAGATGTCAGTGTAGAGCTGATCACGAAGGGGGAAAACTTAACAAAATAAACCCCCCCAGAGGAGTGTTCCCTGTGGCCTGTTGTCTCTGCTCTTTTTGCTTGTACAGACTTAGTGGTTAAAGCTCAGCGGTGCAGTGGCAGACGGCCAATCTCACACCCGGAAATGTGATGAGGGTCAAGATCACAGACTGTGGTCAAGATAATATCCGCTAGTTGATGGCAAATAGAGAGAGTTGCAGTAGCTTTTCTTGAACCTGACTTGGAAGAGTTGATTTTGGCTGTGTGCTAGTGCAACATAATATACTCATCATCATCATTGTAAGTGCAGTAGGACGCAGCGTCAAGTTTTGGATGCTAAAGTAATGTATGTGTATTAAATTACTTAATTTCCTTCCAAAATCACTTCTGAAGTGTAGTCCAGAGGCACTCGCCTGCTTCTGTGTTTAATACATTAACCCTATGAGGTCTAAGGGTATTTTCTCGGTTTTTATTACATACATTCTTAAATTCATCTTTGTAAGGTACTTACAAATAACACAATACCCACCATACAAGTGTTTGAATAAAAACCTTCACTCATGTGGACAAATTATTTTGGCGCATGAAGTTGTTTCTTAGCTTCACCAAAGTAGTGGAATATATGAATAAAATAACAGCAAAGTGTAGAAAACATGTCTAAAATTAGCATAAATGTTGTCTGTCATTCCATTTTCACCAAATGTCTCAAATGTGGGATAAATGATGCTGAATAATGACTTCATATTACATATCAAAATTCATTAGATGTTTGCAAATGAGAAAAGAACATTATGTTATAATACATATATTTACTAAGCACACAATATTTACAATGTATACATAATGGATATTCGTTTGTTTGCTTTTTTCATGCTATGCAGCAAACCTCTACAGCTAAAACTATAATAGGGAGGACCTTAGTGATTTCAGAGTGCTAGTTGGTTGACAAAAGTAACAAAAGCTGACATGGGAGTTTAATGGAAAGTTGAGATTCTCCCGTTCACAGAAGTATTTGAACTGCTTTTCTACATCATAAAATAACAACAATATTAATAAAAACATAGTGAAGCTGGCACATCCGGCACCCTCAGAGGATTAAAGCGAATTGTATTGTATTAAAGCTGCAAGAGCCCGAAAATACACACCTTCCCTCTGCAGCTCTTTCCTCTCAGTCCAAATCAGAAGACTCAATATAACCTCATACTGTGTCATACCACAGTGGAAAAAACCAAGACCAAGAGAGGCTTCTGAGTAGAGCCGTGGAATAGAACGGTCGAGTTATGCCACACTGAATCTGAGCAGTGATCAGTAATGTATTTAACCCTCTACCTGTTTGGAAATACCTGTGAAGTCGGCACCACAAGGTAGTTTCTTCAATTTTCTACAGTGCAAATAGAGTCAACAAAAGTGGGTAAAAGTGTAATTTCCTTTCAGACCATTTGAATTATAACATGTTGAAAAGCAATTATGAAATTTTTGCAAAATTGCACCAAGAAACTATCAACTCTCAAGCACATTATTATTTTCAGTGAAGATGGACTCCCCTTCAAAATCCCCCTATTCATTCTAGAGCACAGCCTTTTCTCAAGTAGAAGTATAGACACTTGAAAAACCATACTTAAGTGGATGGATGCGTTCAACATCCTCTGGTAATAGTACAAAAGTACATGCTGTGAAATGTATTCAGAATTAATGTGTTAACTTAAATAAATTACATTTAACCCATAAAGACCCAAACATCCACCATCGACTGAAAGCATCTACTGATCTAAACTCTTGATCCATTAATCCTATCAATACACGCAAATTACTGATGTAAAATACAGTTTGTCATTTTTTTCATGGTCATCAGATATGACCCATTTGGACGTTCAGAGGCTCCGTAGTTACCGCGGAAACACTGTCATCTTCTACAACATTGATTCACCAGTAAAACCCATGAAGTTTGATCCATGACAGTGGATGGACACACTGGGTTTATGTTCAGTTAATGATAGATTTGACTGAAAAAGTTACTTTTTCTTCAGCCTTTTCTGTTTTAATAGAATAACCTTTGAATTTACTCTGCATGATCAGTGAATTAAATATAGGAAAATAAAGTATTTTTTACTGGAAAAAAAATGCAAAATTCAGAGAAGAATATTATAATAAATTGTGATAAATCAATTAGGAAAGATTAAATAGAAAGACATTTATTTGGGAACTGACACAAAAGTCACACTGGGTCCTTATGGGTAAAAGGATGCCAGATTTTCTTCTTTGATTTAGTCTATCCGTTTGACATTATTTGTTTTTTTCCCCACAATTTTTGCAAGCTCTCTATAGCAAGATGTTATTAAATATATTATGTCACTTCCTAGTTCCAGGTTCACTCCAGTTCATTCCTCTGTATTCAATCTGCTGCAGTGCTGTTTCCCTAAGTTGTCACTGTACCACTCAATGTGAAGATAAAGAGTAGAAGAGGTGGATGAAACTGAAATTACAAGCCTTAATTTGAGGAGCAAAAAATTAAATTTGGTGTTGGTTAACAATAGAGCGTTATTTAATTAATGTTGATTCCACTGCATCTCCCAATACAGATCTTTATGGATTACCCTGATATAGAATTTTCACATTTCACATTTTCACAGTTTGTGTTTCATTTGTCAGCCCTTTATCTGTGCTACCAGTCCAGGAGAAGGTAAACAATGTGATGATTTATATCAATATTCACCCAAACACAAAATGAAGTGATGCACTGCTATAAATTGACAAGGGGCTGAAACTGTATTTAAGACACTTCAATTCAATTCAATTCAGTTTTATGTGTAGAGCCAATATCACAACAAAGTTGCCTCATAGGGCTTTACAGAAATTGTTGAGTTGATAAAAAAAAAACAAAAAAAAAACAACACAATAAATATGAACAGTCAAGTAATCAGTTAGAAAACAGCCAGTGAAGCAAATGGATCAATGTCCCAGGCATCCCCCGTCCTTAGACCCTCCTTCTCGGCCAGGAAAAACTCCCAAAAACCCGGTGAGAAACAGTGAAACCTTGGGGAGAACCAGAGTGAAGGAGAGATCCGCTCCCATAGACGGACAGGCAGCAGATGAGACCAGGACTGATGGACGTCCATTTGCTGAGACACTTAAAATCTGGATTATGGAAAATCACACTGTATTTGACTTAAATAAATAAATGTAGCCCCTTCTTCACTATAATAAGCACCCTATTTAGGAGAGAAGTTTAAGCAAATTACTAGTATATGAGGTCTTTTGGTGACTGACTGTTTGGACCCAGAAATGAGTTTTATGGCACCATGATTCACAAGCAGATTGTTGCACCAATAGTTGTAGGACAGAAATGGTCTTGATGTTGGAAACATGCACTATGATGTAAAGAATGAAATAATGGATAACCCCCTGAATGCATAAAAAACAAAGCAATGCGTCTGTTTTAAAAATGAGAAGAATAGAGGGCACAGTTATAGGCTATGTGTTAAACTGTACAGAGAGAAACTTAAAGGTCTTGAGAAAACTACATACTAAAGTAAAATACGGGTTCCTGAAAAATTGACTTACATTAGAAAAGCTCCATATCAATTCAGTCTTTCCAAATATAGGTTTTCTTGTAGTTTGAACACCTGACTCAGTCCTGCATCGTGTCCTCGCTGTAGGTCACTACAGGCCAGCTGAATGGTTTAACTGTATTAAGAAAATGGGATATAACCTGACTGTGTGTTTGTGTTCTAGAGCTTTGTGACTAGAACACTGACTGAAGATGGGTCTGTGTGCAGGGTTTGCATGCTACCATATCGTAACATACTGCTGTAAAACACACAAAATATTACTTTTTCCCAGTAATGCAATAGGTAGAGACTCTATAATGATTAAATGTTAAATTGGAAATTCAGTCTCTGCATTTTTCCCATTCTATTACACGCACAGTATAGGCCTACCTAGCATTATCCTTAGCACTTAGCACACATTTGGAGTGGAAGTGCTAAGCACCATGCCACTGTGCTGTCGTTAAACCCATATCAAGACCAGAAACTCTTGATAATTTATCAAACGTGTTAGCACACATGAAAACAGCTTTCTTGTTTAATTCAGAATGCAGCGGATGGATCTTATTTATTCTTTTTTGTACAGGCCAGGGAACATATCCCGAATACACAGCTTAAATCCCTGCTCTGGGCTTCATCCCATCCTGCATCTGTGAACGCTGTTGATTGTTTTCCAACGTGTCTTCCCTGGTAATAGCATTTAGGCTGTGACATGAACATGGAAGGTGGAGATGTGGATGGCCTATAAATACAACCTGAATCACAGCAGAAAAGTCTCCTTTGGTTGTAAGGCTTTCCCATCTGTCTGACTGCTGTTGAATGCTCCGACCCCAGAGCCATCAAATCAAATGTCAAACTGATAAGAAGATACAAAGACCATCCTGGAGTTCTCTACAGCCCAAACTAATTCAGCTTTATGGAGATGTCAGCGCTGTAAAAACAGTATCAGTTTATGTTTGCACGCTTTTTGGTTTACTGTGTTTAAAACGAGAAAAAGCAATTATTTCTCTCTGTAATTGCTGTTTTGATTTGCATCTGATAACCAACACGGCTGTGCAACCGCTATCTCCACACTCTCTCTCACACACCCACACACACCCACACACACCCACACACACCCACACACATGCTCATATTCAGCCACACACACCTTCTCTTTTACTTCCTCTCCTTCTCTTTTCCCGAGAGCAGCGGCAGCACACCTGTCGTTTGGTTTGGGACTTTACTGTCTTACCTTGTTTTATTTACCTTCTTTATTTCCTCCTCCTCTTCCTCCTGTTTGTTGTGCTCCTGTATCCGCTGACCTTGTCCCGTCCCATCGCCTGCCTACCTACCTACCTGCCTGCCAGAGGGTACAGAAGGCTGCCAAAATCAAGAAAAAGGCGGTGTGTAATAAACAGAGCAAAAAGAAGACCCTACGGCCACCTTCCCTCCACTCTCACCCTTAATTTTTCATTTCACTTGTACGTGTCTGTTTCTGTGTGTCCTCTCCCATCTGTGTCTTGCACATTAGTCATGTTCATTCATCAAACTGAAATTATTGGCAAGTTTCAGGCTTGCGCACTTTGTTTTTTGTTTTTTTTTGTAGTTTAAGGTTATGTGATATTGGCAGTGCCTAACGTAAGCCCAGAGGACACTGAATATCTAAAGTGTCATCAGTGACAAATTATTACAAGCTAATTGTTTTCATTTTTGGATCATGAAAAGACTTCATTGTGACTGAAGCTGTGTTGTGAGTTGCTTGGAAGGGATGAAACTGAGGAGCTAAGGCCAGGTTTCATAGAAGCACATTTAATGAAGATAAGTTGTAATAAAAAAAAAACAAAAAACAAAAAAAAACAAAAACACAGCATATAATAAATAACCATTTACCTCTGGTCCACAGACAAACATAATTAGAACAAGAAACAGCAGCAAATACAAGTAAAATAACCACATCTTTTGTAACTTTTGTTATTTAAGGGAAAAAGTCTAATTTGTGTGTTTGTAAAGTAAAGACGACTTGTACTTCCTTTGCTGTCACCCCTTAAGGAAGTTAAATTATGCATCTCAGAGACTGTGATTCAGCACAAGGCAATTTTTTGTGTGATTAAAATAGTTTTCATCAACCCTTAGATCTGGTGCTTTGTGCATATCTTAATTTTTTACACTCTGATGATCCTAAGATTCACTGGAGAGGAGGATAATCAGTGAACAGCCTCAGCTTAGTCCTTTTTGGCTTAACAGGATGAATTACTAAGGAGAACTTAAAAGAAACGTACATGTAAATAAACCAGCTTTTAGTTGAATGTCCCAAATCCCAGTCTCTCCTATTTATTTATTATAAGACTTGACATCCCCTTGAGGAAACTGGAGCGTCGCCTTAATCTGAGGCTTTATTAATAAACATTAGGTGTAGGTATCACCTCTAGGAGTCACATAGTCATTTCTCTCTACGTTCATGTTTTCGGTTTGCATAAATCATACAAGAGACAGGAAACTGTCACAAAAGGACCTCTTTACGTCTCAGCCAACGGTGGTCTCCGCTGACCATAACATCCACAAACCACAAAGCAGTGTGGCTTTGACGATAAACATTTCATCGTGTTCACAGACTCGGTAACTGTGGCCACAAGAGTTACATTAAAATCACTTGTTTTGTGAAAACAGGTAAAAGGCATCCTGGGAAAATTTCAAAGTGAAAATAGAAGGAAAGTGGTTCTACCCAAAAACTACTGCCTTTTCTCTTTATGTTTGTTTTTAATATATAAACCAGAAGTACTAAAGAGTCTTATCTAAAAACAACAGTGCACAATGTCTACAAAACTCAATGTGTTTAAATAATACTTTTAGCACAATTGCCTCTTGTTATATGCGTCAGGCATTTTTAATTAAACAAAATCAAATGTATTTTTATTAGTCTGCAGCACAGAGTGATTAGAGGGAAATATATGCAGACTTGTTCTGTGCTGAAGCTACATTGCTCTCGCTGGTGTAACAGCCAGCTGGTAAGGGTTTAGTGTAAAGCTGCTTCTTGTTTCTGTGCCAACTCGCCATCCTCGTGCCAGAACTGTTGATGTAAACTAACACCACCGCCAAATGCATTATTTTTCTGACTTCTCCACTTCACCTCTAAGAGTTGTCACTGTCCATCTAACTAGCATTTCCGTGTCTGGAGCTGATATACATGCATGCGATGTTGCAGATATTCCTCATTGAAGCAGCTAAATGGTTAAGATTTTTATAAAGCTGGTGAGCTGTTAGTAAAGTGAGGTGAAGAGATGTGACCAGTGGTGATGTTTGTATCTTTGTGCAGAGTGCAGATGGAGATACTCAAACCCTGACTGAGGTCGATCTGTTCATCTCCACCCAGAGGATCAAAGTCCTCAATGCAGACACACAGGTGAGTACTAGTGAACATACCGTCCACGTTTCTGTCCAACGTGTCCGTCACCTGTGAAGACAGAAGCTCTTCAGCCGGAAATCTTTTTAGCCACCCACTGAATGACACAGGGCCCCACAAAAGAGCACTGTGGTTGTGTCATAAATGCATCTTAACTGTAGATAAAAACCTGCTTGTCATGAATCCTCACCGCTGATTTATTCATCCGCTTGTTTAATCTGATGACGTACTGTCAGAATTCCCTGACTGAGGATAAGAATAGACTCTGAAAATCCTAAAAAAGCAAAACAAACATCTGTGCATGGATGGTAAGACAAGAGCATTTACTACACAAGCTGTTTGACTGCAGCACAGTCTGGTACAGAGGAAATGGTAAATACATTTTTTCAACATTGACCTCAGCTATACACAATTTACCATTTGCTAAAAGGTGGAAAAAATGCTTTTTAGACAGTTTAAACGTAAAAGTGCAGATTGTACTGTGACTTTCTGAAGGTCTTTACGAACAGAAAGTCCCATTTATCTGTCAGATCCCTTCTTATTCAAGGTTTTAGAAGAGCTTCTCCCCACTTTTGTGGCAGCTTTGTTAAAGTTCTCCTGCCTTTTAGCTTTACAACAAGCATCTGTGTGAAGCAGCGGTGCAAGTTTTCACAGGAGGTGGAGTCTTTGATAGAGGCAGAGACGCTTCAGAGAGCTTTGCAGTTCTTAGGATCGTGGAAATAGCTTTGTGCACATGGCGGCATTTAAATGTATATGTGATAGATGATTCATTTGCAATATTTCAGTCTGGGCTGCAGCCTGTCTGAGTGTGCGTGTGTGTGCGTGCGTGTGCGTGTGTGTGTGCGTGCGTGTGTGTGTGCGCGTGTGCATGTGTGTGCGTGCGTGCGTGTGTGCGTGCGTGTGTGTGTGTGTGTGTGCGTGTGTGCGTGCGTGTGTGCGTGCGTGCGTGTGTGCGTGTGCGTGTGTGTGCGTGTGTGTGTGTGTGTGTGTGTGTGTGTGTGTGTGGGCAGCTGCCTGGCAGAAGCGGGTGTGCTGCAATGCAGTGTCTATTTTCCTCCTTTTTCCATCTGGTTTCTACTGGTCCTGCCAGTAGAAAGAGAGAGAAAGAGAGAGCTTCTCACTAAAAAGCCTTCATTCTGCATTTAAAAAGCTGCAGGCAGTTGGCATCGGGTTTCTGACAGTGATTCATAGTAAGAACTCCAAGCTCAAAAGGTGGGCTGGAACAAAAACACTAATTAGGCTTATGTAATAAAACCACGAGACACAAACAATTAACATGAAGTCAAATGAACCAGAATGAGATTTGACTGAAAGTATCACAAACCTTTAGCGGATACAGTTTGTCTCTGTAAACACTTTGACCTTCAAAGTCCATATCCTGCCTGAGTTTCTTGTCGTACTCATGTTTAGACAGAAAAATCACAAAATCAACATCATGACATAAGATAATTATTAGGCTGAGTGAACAAACACGATTACACCGCTCAAATCACTTTTCGGCATCACAAACATACTCCTGTGTTTCCCCCACACCTGTTCGTTATTTTCGGATGAACATATCCACGAGATTTAATTTACCACAGCATTATTAGGATATAATCAGATTATACAGTACATTTGGATTCAATCAAAGAACGGTCTGTATGCTCTCTGTCGCAAATATTTTTAGCTCACTTTCTGCCCTAAAATGGCAGTTTAACATGTAGAATGGAAAAAGGTTCAGTGCTGTAAGTCAGAAAATATCTTCATGTGTCAATACAAGGTTTCTGTCATGAAGGTTTTTTTCAGCATCTTTTACCAGGTGTTAGCATCATCATTATAGTCTTTGTGGTGAAGTTGTGTTTCCACTCAATCTTTGATTTTGATGCCTATGTCTTTAGGAAACCATGATGGATAATGCCCTCCGTACTATATCGTATATTGCTGATATTGGCAACATCGTGGTCCTGATGGCAAGACGCCGGATGCCACGCACAGCCTCCCAGGACTGTATCGAAACCACACCCGGGGCACCTGAGGCAAAGAAGCAGTACAAGATGATATGCCACGTCTTTGAGTCTGAGGATGTAAGTGGTTTTTAAGCTGGGATTTGTCTGTTTGCAAGTTTGTAAACCTGTGTTTATAATGTGTGAATAGATGTTTATTTCCCCCCTGTATGTATTCACAAATTTTAATAATCCCTTAGTGAAATTATGAAAATATGTTGTCACATGGCCTTAAAATCTGATGTCCCCAGTGATGTGTGGTAATGTAAACTGGCTAGGCATTCTGGTGGTTATTTTTTTGTTTAGAATTTTTTTTTTACATCGAACTGGTGCTCCTCTAGTTGAAGCCGATTCAGCAAGACTTGGCAACACGAACAATGTTGCACAGTGCAGCCAGCAACTCCGTGTCTGTGCCAGTCAGTATAAAGGCTGGACTCCAATCTGTCCCCTCTTCGGCTAATTTTGCTGCCAGCTTTTAAAGGCCGGCCAGAGTTATAATAGAAGCATTCAGCTACTCATCTATCAACTTATAAACTGTTTCTGCTATCATACTGTAGCTCCGAAGGCTGTATGCTGAGTTGTACTCTTTATTGTGCTGTAAAACTAATTCATGATGTATTAATTTGTGGAGTTCGGACCATTAATGACTGCAAATAAATAAATAAATAAGTATATA
>JAPQRP010000019.1:36067779-36089339 GCA_037367295.1 Apogon hyalosoma | reverse complement strand
GTACTATCAGTGCCTTTGTATGTTGTAATAAAAAAAGCTTGTTTTATTCTGCAGCAACTTGCAGATGGAATATTCCTACCTGTGGCTCAGTTCATCAAATAAATTTAACTGTTTATGTTCATTTGTACCTGCGCCACAGATGAGCACGGTGCTGCCGAGGGAAACGCCCGCCCTGCGACAGGCGTGGATCCCCACAGAGAGGGGCTCAATCAGTGCTCCCTCTTCAAAAGTCACATTATCAGGCAACCTGTACAGTTAAAGTGAAGAAAGGGGAATAGGATACATGCAATAGTTAGGTAAGAGAGTCAGTGGACAAGTAGACATCAGGCAGATGTTACGCAATTTCTGTTGCAAACTCATGCAATCCTGTTTCATTTAAAGAACTGGGATGTTACTTGTAACAGAAGTTGGCACTGTGTGTGTAATATCGACACAAGTTTCCATCATCAGGGGGTGTGGCGCAGAAAAAGATAGTGGGGGACAGGTTATAACGGCCATTTTTGAAGAACTCATCCATCTCACGAGGCACGCCAGGCTCAATCGCCACTCTATCACCTATAGAAAAACATTCAGACAGCTGAATATGTTTGTCAAATTTTGGCTTTTCAGTGAGATTGCACATAATTTACAGGATATTTGTACCATTTGACCTTTTCTTGATTATTTTATGCAACATATTTAATCTGTTATGTGCTAATCTTTAAAGGTGTTATTTCACGTTATTACTAAAAATGCTCTCTATTAATTATACACTGTTGCCCATAATGTTGGAATATTTTTGTTTTCAGACATATTCCTCTTTTTATTCCTATTTATAAACATCAAGAATCACCGTCATCATCAGTAATTACATACTGAGTCCCAGTTACACTTTTCTATCAAGAATAAATCACATCGTCACAATCATTTCATGAGAAGAAATAAAAATATTTTATTACAACTTTGAGTGACAGTGTAAGTGCATATTTTGTCTGATGAGTATTATAGTTTTGACACCTGCACATAAATTCCTGTTAACATCCCCTTTATCAGAATGGCATGTTACTCCCTTTTGGTTTTAGATCAGTGCTTACTTACCCACTTTAAGATGTGTGACTGCTGATCCAACTTTGACAACTCTCCCAGATGCTTCATGTCCCAGCACCATCGGTTTTTTAACCACAAAGTCCCCGATGCGGCCGTGCTGCCAGTAGTGCACATCTGACCCACAGATTCCTACAGAATGCATCTGGAGAAGCACATCTGTGAACACAGTGACACACAAGACATAGTGAGGACACAAACACACTATGGAGAGCTGAATTATGCAGCTAGTGCATTAATAAAAAGAGGTTTTAATCTTGATGATGGCTTTAAATGGTTAAATAGAGGATAATAAAATAATAACAGGAGGGAAAAGTATTCATCAGCCTAAAGAAAAAAAAAAACCTGCTGCATTACAGTATATGGAGCTAGTGTAATATTATAAAATAATTAATAGCCCTCCTGTGATTTCCTGCGAAAACTAAATGTAACAAATTTCTCTGGCATTGTTCTTCAGAAATAATTTCTATGTTGCATCAAGTGTTCTCAATTTATATGTTAATTATTATTATTGAGAATAGTTGGGTTTAAATGCAGCTTAGTTCTATATGAACACATACATTTCACGTGCGTTTTGTTAGATTTTTGTCTCACATTTGCACAAACCAAAATCCTGACGGTTCTAAAAAGTCGCATTCATGAAAAATGTTGGCGCTCCCTATGTTTATTTGTACTTGTTACCATTAGGTCCTGGTTCCGGGACAGGCCGTGGTTCCTGTCAGAAAACATGAAGATCAGATCAGTTTAGTCCGAACAGATCCACACCAGAGCCGTGCTGTGGTTCAGGTGTGTGTGTGTGTGTGTGTGTGTGTGTGTGGGGGGGGGGGGTCCTACCAGCCTGAGGTCCCCCTGACAGTGCAGAACCACGGATAGGTTCTCCTGCTCCATGACCGAAGGAACACTGACACTAGAGAACACAAAACCAGAGTCCGGACACAAACACGGGGTTCAGATTGAACCACGACCTGTGTCAGAGTCCAAGTCCTGCGTGGAGCGGCTGCTCAGTGGAGCTTCCTGATGCTGGGGCTGGGACCAAAACAAAGCCTGTGATTGGACAGTCAGAGGTGGGACGGTCCAACTGAGGAGGGGGGAGGAGGCTTCTGTGGAAACACATTTAACACCTCCACCAAACTGGAATTACAAATAAAACACTGCTCTGTCTGGATTTAACATCCTAAATTATACTGTTTGTGAAAATACGTTGATATTTATCTTATGTATCCATGTGCTGTTTAGAGTCTCAGCAGTAAAACCCCTGCTCGTCTTGCTGATGATGGAAGCTTCAGGCTGGCCTTTGGTGCTGTGTTTGTAGTCCTGTAGGGTCAAGTGTCCAAAGTGGAAGCTTTAACACACTGGATCCCAACCTGTTTTGGCTCCTGACCCTATTTTAACATCACAAATTTATGGCGACCACAAACATTCAAAACGGAGACATTTTTTCCTCAAATTAATTTGTTTTTGATCGTGCAATAGTTTGCTATACTATGTTGAAAATAAAAGTTAATTTTAGATGACATTTAGTCTATGTAATGTATATTATTATGGACAGAGGCAGAAAAGCCAGGTGTAGATTACTGCAGAAAGGGAGAATATGACTTTCCTTGGTCAGGATATGTACAGTCAGTCCAGCTTGGATTTACAAGGCTGACAATTAACAGTGAACAAACAAGAACTAAACTATGAATTATGAAAGAGCTGCAGCATCTGAAACCGACCACAGTGAACATTTAACAGATAAACAGTACCACAGTGCTTCAGTTTAAACATTTGACAGATAAACAGTACCAGTGCTTCAGTTTGTCATGTCTTTTATGGATTGTGATCATCTCTGTCAACTCACCATATTTTTTTTTTTTTTAGTAGTAAGTTTTATTTTTATTAATTACTAGAAATTTCAGGTGACCCCATTTGAATCCCAGGCGACCCCACATGGGGTCCCAACCCCAAGGCTGAAAAACAATGGTATAACAAAACAATTTTGCAGCATTTTACATCATTATTTAGAGTATTTACAAATTATAAAATAAATCACACTTTTTAAAATAGTTGAATATAGACACAATGTTCTTAAATAATAAATCATTAAATACGTATTAAAGAATGCACTACTTGCCTTAAAAAGAATTTGATTAAATAATATTCCTTGGGCTGCCATAAATAGGACCAACATGTAATAGGGAACTCAGCACAGCTTTAAACTTCTAATTTGGCTAAGGTGGTGCTTGTTAAAGTGTTATAAAAAGAGGGAAACCCCTGTTGATGACTTACCATATTTGCTGTTTACAAAAATACATAAGAGCCATTCCAAGCTAAGTCTGACAAGAACAGAGCTTCACCCACATAAATGGAATGGATTTTTTTCAAAAAAATGTGAAAAATAAAGTTGATGGGATTTTGAAAAATCTTAAAGCTTTATCAAATAATCAAATAAAGTAACCTCAAACCAACTCATTTTGACTAAATTTGACAGAACCATATTAATGCAACATAAAATTAGAAGTGGTTCCAAGAAATTTAAAATTAAATGTACTTTTTTTTATGTAGAACAATTATTTTAAGTTCAGGTAAAAAACATGTATTGATTATTCATTTGATATCAGCATCAACTATTTATATGAATATCTGACCTGATTTCTTGGATACTCAACACATTTGAACAAATATCATAAATAAACTAATGGTGAGACTTACATAGACTAGTGATTACATTTAGACCTGATAGAGAAACATAAGGTGTTTGAAAATACAGAACTAAAACAAATATTAAAAGCATTATGGTGAGTATAGTCTCTAGATTAAAAGTCCCCATGAATTTAGAAGTAGAAGCTTTCAAGTGATGTTTTCAAAAGTCATGACATCAAATGGAAACATTTCTGAATATACTTGTGACTAAGAATAAACACATAACTTACAAAACTAATGCAGTTTCCCACATTGCTTGGCAAATATTTTTCCTCATGTGCGCCATCTCTAACATTAGTACTACTCTGAGTGGGTAAATAAGCAGAAAGCAATAACAGTCTGATGTGGACTCACCTAGTTAGTAGCACCACTACAGAGCATGTAGCATACCTTTGTACCTTTAGTGCATTATTAACAGTAAGGATGGCAATTAACTTGATCTTTGAAAAACAATGTGCTTGTTGAAACACAATGTGCCTGTCAGATCCATTACATAATGAGCATTGCGGCCTCTTTATGTCTGCGCTTCACAACTTTCTGTATTTCCCCATAATGAAGAGACAAGGTGAAGCTTGTTTGGTCAAGTTTAAGTCATGAGGTCAGACAATCTAGAGCAAAAGTCCAAGTTGTTGGAACATATACTGAACAGTGTTACACACATTGTACAACACATTGCAAAGATGTAATAATTATATGATCACATGTGATGTCATGTGTTTTAACCCACATCTATCTGTTCCTTTTGAGGCATGGGGAAAAGTGAGAAACTCAGACTTTGTTGGAGAGATACAGAACGCATACTGTAGCAGCAGTAGCAATTATGACATTTACGTAATATAGTATTATTTAATGGTGGATACATGTGTAGTTCTTACAAAAACACAAATAAACAATGTAAGCAGAAAACATGTCAAATTTGTGAATCTATTATCTACAACAATCAGATATAACCAGCTGCCATGTTCATGTGTTGATATGTGCTTATCTAAGTGTGTGGCAAACAACAGTGGGCGCTGCAAATGGAGCATCTGAAACATTCAGCATGAAAATCACAAAGGTTGTCTGAATATTTCTGCAGACTGTCCATGCTGACATAACCTGTGGTAAATAAAAAAAAACTTCATGTTGTAACAGACTGAAATAAAAAAGATGAAAAATACTGTAAATCTGAAGAATGAATAAATTATTATGAGTTTTATTATGAGAATAAATTATTATGAGTTTTATGAATTATGAGTTTTTACCAGTTAACAAGTTATTGAAAACTATGACAAATGTCTTACCTGTAAGCATGTTACTGACTGGATACTCTTGAAAGGCACCACAAAGAAGGGCATCGCTTTCTGAAATGTCTGTGTCAGATGATTCAAAGCTGCTAAATAAATAAATACATACATACATACATAAATATAATTTCCAGCTGACAGTTTCATAAGTCAGCCTCCATTAAAACAGAAACAGAACACACCTGCTTCTGCTCACATCTGCTTCACTGAGCTCATCTTCTGTTTGGAGAGTCTAATGTGCAAATAAAAAGCAGTTTAATTAAGACTATTACAACAGTTAATACACATATCTTGTGTACATTTTTTACACTTACCTGAGGTAGTAACGGCTCATCTTCATTTTCCCAAATCAGTCTTCCAAAAGCATTCCTCAACTCTTCAGCGATAATCAAGTAAACATATATCACTTCATCACACCTTTCCAAGCACAGAATAAATAAACATACACAAACTCTTACCATTCTGCACAGAGGCTGGAGGCAGCACATAATGGCCAATGCACACAGATTTAACACTCCTGCGCTTCTCACAGGCAAAAAGGAACAAGCTGTGAAAGATGGTCACCTTACTCCAAAGGTAATCTCTGCTAAAAAATATCCTGAAAACAGACGGAGAGATAGCTTTAGGAGGAAATGATAAACTGACAAGTGTGTGCTACTTTTAGGAATGACTGTTTACCTCAGAGTATCAGAACATGAAGCATCATGACTGAAAAGGTAATCTGCGGTCCTCCAATCAGCTATGGTCCCATCCTCCAGCACTGAAAAAAAAGAAAAAAGAAAAAAAAAAAGAAAAACTATAAAACAAGTTCAGATCCTTCCCAGTATAACTACAAAAAAGTATGTACACATGATAATGAATGGTAAATCCAATATATGCCCTAAAAACTTTATATATGTATGCAAAGTGTCCAATTTTAGCTCTGGAGAAGTGACTATATTTGAGTATAAATAGCAACATCACAGAGTAAAAACACTTGCTGAAAATGTTTTAAGTAAATGTCCTGTCATCAAAGCCTCAGTTAAAGCTACAGTGTATGACAGCCTTTGATATCACTGGGCAAGAACAACATAATTACTTTTCCCAAGAATTCCACCCCTTTTTGTAGACTGTGTTTTTGGACTATGTAAAATTCACTCTGTGACAACATAGATTTGATCCATCACAGGTGTTTTCAGACAGGTAGGGGGGGATAGATACTGACAGCTCTATGTATAGCTCCACTTCATTGCTCTACATCAGTGGTTCTCAAACTTTTTACAGTGGAGTACCCCCTGAAATATACTTTTTTAGCCAAGTAACCCCAACTCTTGCTTCAGCATTTTTGATTGAAAAAAAATAGGCAAAATTGGTTCCTGTGCCAAAAGGTGTCTGTTTATATTTTCAAAACTTTGTAAACAAACAATATAGTCTTGGATAAAAATATGAGACCATCAAAAGTCATCAAAAACAATGGTTATGCAATCAAATACTAACTCCTATGTGTATCACGTGACTAAAACAGATAAGAAAACATGGAATGTCTAAAAGCACTGTTTTTGTCAGTACAATGACACTGATGTAAGAACTGAAGTGATTTTGGTTATTATCAAGAAAACATGGAAAATGGATAGATATCTGCTCTGAAATTAAACTACTATGAGCTATTTTTGTTTTTATCGTTATATTTGTCCAAACAAATGTACCTTTAGTTGTACCAGGCATTAAAATGAACAAGAAATTGAAAAAAACGAGGGTGGTCTAATTTTTTTTTCCACACATGTATATTTAACTGTATTAAATAGAAAATAACACATTTTTTAAGTACATTTTGTGTGCAAAATATAAACTGAAAAGTGCCCTCTTAAAATAAATAAAAAATAAAGAAATAAAGAAAGAAATTGGTCATTAATAAATAAATTTACTTTTCATCAACCAAAAATAATTACTTAGCTATTCAAATAAACTCATTTTGAATAATTTAAATAGAATTTTCTTAAAATTTTACCAAAGCTCAAACAAGATGACTGACAATAAAACTATTATATGAATGTATTTCTTGTGCTTTATATTTCAGCATTAATTCTCATTATTTATTTTGTATTCAGTGATGTCATTCACATGATGACTTATTTACGTTTTTTTTTTTTGTTTTTTTTTTTAAATCCCCCTGGGCTTCTTCCAGGCACCCCTGGGGTATGCGTACCCCACTTTGGGAACCCCTGCTCTACATGTTCAGCCATCAGATCATTTACTTTGGACTGAGAGAATAGAGGTGTTTTTCCTCAGATTTCAGCTCCTGTCATTTTAAATACAAAAAGTATAACAAATATACGTTTTGGAATAAGCTATATCATTATATTATATAAGCTGAAGCAGGAGTTCCTCTTTAATGTAATTGGTGAGGTGTGGGGTCCATTTGAGTTACAAGGAAACTACTGGGCAGCTTAGTATAGTATATGTGTTACCTTCATAATCAGATGTTTACCCATGGTAAGAAAAATACTAGTCTGGGGTAGTTAATAGACACTCAGTTGTCCAATTAAGAAAATGATCAAATATAATGTGGCATATTATTTTTCTTCAGTTGATGATTGTATTAGCTGATAGGCTACCTTTGTTTCCTTCTGCTTCCTGTTTTGAGGTACACAAGCAGATGAAACATGACAATGAACTTTCATAAAGTCTGATTAAAAAAAAAAAAGCTATTTCTATTGTAAGCAGAGGAGTGTGAAAAGTGCAGTTTGACTCATGAGGTTTAGGTTGGTCAGTATAAAGCTGGATTTAAAAAAAAAAGCAATATGCAAGTAATATATAAGTGCTTAAAATTTTCCATGTTTTATTTACCTTTATTTTTAACTTATGACCCACTTGTTGAATGAATAAATAGTCAACAATGGTAACTCAGTTCACTTTAGCTAATAGCTTAGCCAAGCTAACTCCATAGCCACTTACACCAAAAGCTGTGACATTCCTGCGGCACACTGCTAGAAAACCAGGCGGTCTTGTTACGAAACATAAGTCCAGTCGCTTCTGTCAAACAAATGCTTTAAAATCTGCTGTTTTGCTCGTTAACTTCACATGTTAACTCAACAGATACCTGGACTGCACAGACACAGAGCGGCTGTTTGGCGCCAACACAGCTAACTTTGTTGCTTTCAAACTCACTAGAAAACGGTAGGAAATATTAACATTCAAGGCAATGGAGAACTACAGCAGCGCAGAGATCCCAGATGGGCTTTTGCCAGGCCATTAGGTGGCAGCGGCACATGGCAGTCAGGGTTGCCAGGTCCACGAAAAAATCCAGCCCAGTGACATCTCAACACCCGCCAAAAAGTTTGACAAGTAGCCCAGTTCTTTTACTATCTCCAGTCAAATCAGACATTTATTTCTAAAATCAATTCATTAAATGTTGTCACAGTGTATTAAACAACATGTAAACAAGAAATATCTTATCCTTACCTATTTCTTGATACTGCCACGCTGGCAGTTTCTTCTACTGTGCAGAGAAAGGCTACAGCGGTTGCCATTTTCTTCCCTGGATAAACACTTAAACGCAACACATTTCCAAATCAGCCAAAAGCCAAAGAAATTCACTTTAAAATATTAAACGGTGTATATCCATCAGAGGAATTATTTTGACAGTGATTTGGTTTTGAAAATAACCAGTGTGTGTTTTGTGATATATTGAGACTTGTGATCATTTATTTTTTCACTGTAAATTTTCTGAAGCTCTGTGGTTTGATATACATGACTGGCTGAATACGAAGATTCACCTGGAGCCCTTCTGTCGTAGACATCATATTTGGACTGATCGCAGAGAATAATGAAAAGGACTTTATGATAAACATTCTAATTCTTGCAAAATTCCATATGCACAAATGCAAATATTTCAAAATAAAACCCAGATTTTGTTTTCCACATTGAGTTTCTTCATTTTGTAAAAGCTCTGAATCTCTTAAAAAAGAAAAATGCCTGCAAACTTTTTTAATATGATTGAAAAATATGACTTACAAAAAAGCTCTAGCCTGTTTGCTTTGTGTTATTTTTTTTTTTTATCTCTTCTATGCCCTTTGTACCCCTTCCTGTTCTAATCTGTAATAGAATGTACACCATGTTTGTTTTGTATATTAAACTTGATGTTAATACAAAAAAAAAAATAAAAAAAAATCAACCCAAAAAACCCGCAGCACTGTATTTTTTCCCCAAACAGCATATGGCAGTGTGGTTCTGTCTTATGCCATTCTGCAGTGGCTTATGCCAGAGCCTGGAGTGGTGTATGCTAAAACTTTGTGACTGGTGGTTTTCCGCTAGAGGGGGCAGAGCCAGCTGCCTGTTGTCCATCACACAAATACCGCCTACCTATCATTTCACTTTGACACTGTACTCACGTCATGTTTTTTTTTTCCTTTATTCACATGACTGAAAGTGTTGAGGATGTCCAGAAAATATCATTCAATGTGCTTTTGATTCATGTGCGGTGCAATGGATGTTTATTTTATTTAATGACCAGATTGTGCACAGACGCTCAGACACATACATATGGGCTGAGTAATCACTACAGATCATTATTCTATATAGACTGACATTTATACTAAACTATAACTGAACTGTTGAACGAAACATTATTTGAAGTGACAATGATAACAGGATGTTTTGATAATGACAGGGCCATAACAGATTAGTTTATTTACATCAGATGTATCAGTAACAAGAACACAAGGACTCACAGTTTTTCACTCATTTCCACCATTTATACATTTAAATCTTAAAATACATAAGTTATGAAAAATACAACACACATTTGTGGTGAAGTGTTCAAAATGTAAAACAAATTCGATAAACAAAGTGCAGAAAGACAGAAACAAAACTGAACAGGAAATATAAAAGAATCCCCTAGTTATATTGCTCAATCTGTACATAGTTAGATTTACATTTAGTTGTATATCTCCTTTGCATGCAGATTTCTGTGATCTTTAAGTCACCTTCAAATTCATATTTAATTTTTGTCTCTCGATACTTTGGACGCTTGAGTATATTTGGCCATAACTTTTGTATCACCGGTCAGACTGTTTTGCTCTGGGCGGCCCCCATAGTTATATCTACTGAATCATATTTTTTTTTTTTTTTTTTTTTAAATATAGTTTCATCTTATCTTAGAGTTGTCAATGTTCCAACATTACCCAAATCCATTAGCTTTGTATTGAATCAGATTTTTCTATTAATAATCAGCTGCTGTTTCATCACAATATTTGACACACAATTGAATTTCTACCAGAAAATCATACAATTTTACAAATCTGTTATTTAGGTATTAAGAACATTCAATTCTTACTGTTTTTTTTCCTCGAAATGTTTTCACTCTGGAATATGACATTTTTCCCCTTGTACTTATTAACATCATGAAAATCAGCAGCTCGTTCTGAGGAAAAACAAATATTTATCACAGCATCCAGACCTGGGTTTATTCATGAGAAATGTAGAAATGTCCCAAAAATAGAAGATGATTAATGACAAATGACAGAATTAATCCTGAAAATCCTCAGATGATACGTGGTGTTTATTCAGATCTGGTTCTTTTTCACAGATTTGTGATTTAACATCAGACCAAAGCATGAGTGAGTTTACTTTTCTGTATAATGTACAGAATATTATACAGAAAAAAACATTACACAGGTGCCTCTCAAATTACAATACCATCAAAAACTAACCCAATTATCAATTAAAACCAGTCATGTAGGAGCAATTCGGAAACAAATACTAAGATCAACACTGGACATGGCAATGTCCCCTCAGCCCTTTTTAGTCACCAAACGCCATCCTGCACCTACACCTGCTGCTCCCCTACCACTATCATCATCCCCTCACCTCATCTGTAGTAGCTTCTTCCATCTGCCCCCATGACTATGCACTGACCTTGACGCGCCTGTAGGTCAACATTGTGTCCAAATTTGACAACACCAATTTGACCTTGAAAATTCAGCTCAAGGTCAAAGCCCAAAGAACTCATTCAAGAGCTCCAAGATCCAAGCTGCACTTAAATGTGACACATGGAGATCAGGTGATTTGGTGATGAGTCATCACATTAACATTGATGGACAGACCGACCAACACTGCAGGGTCCAACAATACCCCTGTGGTCATAATACTAAATTAAATCCTTAATTCAAGTTCTCACTTGTATAAAAACTGAAATTACTGACATCAAATCGGCTTCTTGACAGTAAAAGTTTAATAGTTTAACCATGACAGCCTTATGAGGACAACATCAGTTATCTCCGTGTTAGGACCACACATTAGATATCAGAATCAGCTTTATTGGCCAAGTACGTGCACACATACAAGGAATTTGACTTCAGTAAGCTTTGCCTTCAATGTACAGATTATGTGTTAAGATAAATATCAAGATAAAAGAAGGGATTAAGAATTTGAGCTTAAAAATATCAAATCTAAGTTAGGGAAAGTCTTTTTATTCTAACGCTATTATATACAAGCTTTATTTACACAGTTTACAAGGAAAATGCAATCTAAATGTATGATAGTGCAATTTTTATGGAGTGCAGTACTGCTCGATAACACTGAAAAAAAAGAAAACTGGCAGGTTTGACAAGAGGTAGAGTGATGTTCAGCATGTGATACGACAATGTGCAAAGAAAGTGCAGGTGATCCTTAAACTCTGATTATCAAGAGTTCATCAGAAGGACGGCCTGGGGGAATAAACTGTCTGTGGTGGGAGGTTTTGGCGAACAGTGACCTGTAGCGCCTACCAGAGGGAAGGAGTTTGAACAGTTTATGTCCGGGGTGTGAGGGGTCTGCAGCGATGTTACCAGCCTGTTTCCTGACCCTGGACCGGTATAAGTCCTGGATGGAGGGGAGGTCAGTGCCAATAATCCTCTCCGCTGACCTGATAGTCCGCTGCAGTCTGTTCCTGTCCTGAATGGTGGAAGATCCAAACCCGACAGTGATGGAAGAGCAGAGAACAGACTGGATAACGGCTGTGCAGAAGATGATCAGCAGCTCCTGAGGCAGGCTGTACTTCCTCAGCTGACGCAGGAAGTACAGCCTCTGCTGGGCCTCTCAGTACAGTGTCTATGTGGGAGGTCCACTTCAGGTCTCAAGAAATGGTGGTCCCCAGAAACCTGTAGCTGTCCACAGTAGACACTGTACTGTCGAGGATGGTAAGGGGGACGTCTCCTAAAGTCCACAGTCAATTCCACAGTCTTGAATGGGTTCAGCTCCAGGTGGTTCCGACCGCACCAGAGGACCAACTGCTCCACCTCCTGTCTGTGTGCAGACTCATCACCGTCCCGGATCAGTCCAATGACTGTAGTGTCATCGCAAACTTCAAGAGCTTCACAGTGGGGTCCCCTGAGGTGCAGTCGTTGGTATACAGGGAGAAGAGCAGTGGAGAGGACACACCCCTGGGGAGCGCCAGTGCTGATGGTCTGGGAACCGGACGTGATGCTCCCCAGCTTCACCTGCTGCCTCCTGTCGGTCAGGAAGCTGGTGATCCACTGACAGGTGGAGGCAGGTACTGTGAGCTGGATCAGCTTCTGATGGACGATGTCAGGGATGATAGTGTTGAAGGCCGAGCTGAAGTCCACAAACAGGATCCTGACGTGCATCCCTGGTGAGTCGAGGTGATGCAGGGTGTAGTGTATTCCATGTTGACTGCATCATCTGCCAACCGGTTTGCCCAGTAGGTAAACTGCAGGGGGTCCAGCAGGGGGCCTGTGACATCCTTCAGGTGGTACAACACCAGTCTCTCACAGGATTTCATGACCATGGACGTCAGGGCGACGGGCCTTTAGTCATTCAACCCTGTGATGGAGGACTTCTTGGGGACTGGGATGATGGAGCGTTTGAGGCAGGAGGGCACTTCACACAGCTCCAGTGAACAGTTAAAGATCCAGGTGAAGATGGGGGCTAGCTGGTCAGAGCAGTGTCAGGCAGAATGGAGACACACCGTCGGGTCCCGGAGCCTTCCTGATCTTCTGTCTCCGAGAGACCTGACAAACATCCTCTTTGCAGATCTTTAGTGCTGGTGGGATGTCAGTTAGCAGGGGGGAAGGGGCTGCAGGTAACCCTGTTGTTGAGGTGACGGGTGCAAAGTGGTCCTTTTCAAACTGGCAGTAGTGGCTGTTAAGGTCATCTGCTAGCTGGAGGTTTTCCACAGGATGCGGGGACAGTCTTCTGTAGCCAGTGATGTCCTGCAGGCCTCTCCAGACTGAGGAGTCATCGTTGGCTGAGAAGCGCCGTTTCAGCTTCTCACTGTAGCTCTTTGCTACCCTGATCTCCTTTGTCACCTTGTTTCTGGCCTGCTTGTACAGAGTCCAGTCCCCACTGCTGTAGGCCTCCTCCTTGGCCTGACGCAGCTGCCTGAGGTTTGGTGTAAACCAGGGTTTGTTGTTGTTGTATGTGCAGAAGGTCTTGGTCTGCACACACGTCCTCACAAAAACTGATGTAAGATGTCACAGTGTCGGTGAGTTCATTCAAGTCTGTGGCTGCAGCTTCAAAAACACTCCAATCAGTGCAGTCAAAGCAGGCTTGTAACACCATCTTTGACTCCTCAGTCAACTTCTTCACAGTCCTTACTACAGGCTTAGAAGTTTTTAATTTCTGCCTAGAGGTTAGGATTAGATGAAGCAGACAGTGATCAGAGTCCCAAAGCTGCATGGGGGACAGAGCGATGTGCGTCCTTTAAAACTGTAACAGTGGTCCAATATGTTAGTGTCTCTGGTGGGACACTTCACATGCTGCCTGTATTTGGGTAGTTCTTGAGTGAGGTCTGCTCTGTTGAAGTCCCCCAGAATGATGAGCTGGGAATCTGGATGGTTTTTCTCATCTGTTACCTGGTAAGCCAGGTGTTGTAATGCCTCCATCACACATGCCTGAGGTGGAACGTAAACAGACCAAAACAAACAAGGAAAACTCCCGGAGAATAAAACGGTTTACAGTTTATGAAGAGTGTCTCTAGATGAGGGCTGCATGATTTCTTCACTAACATCTTTACACCAACCTTCGTTCATGTAAAAGCACACGCCGCCTCCCTTCAACTTCCCTGAGAGGTCTGTGCTGCGGTCCGCTCGGAAGAGCTCGAAGTTCGGCAGCCGTAGCGCGCTGTCTGGGATGTGTTCACTGAGCCAGGTTTCAGTGAAGCACAGGGCTGCTGATCTGTTAAAGTCCGAGTTTTTCTGAGTGAGGAGCAGCAACTCGTCCATTTTATTTGCCAAAGAGTGAACATTCACCAGTTAGTGTTACAAAATAGTGCACATGTGAGTTCTTTATTAAACACTGGAAGGAATGTTAGGAGTAACAGCATTGTTAGAAAAAAGCTTTCCACATTTCAAGAGAATTGTGAGTTGCAGAACACGGTGTGAAAAGTGTTCAGGTGCTCAACGGTGGGGCAGGCGAAGGCTTGTGTACACCAGAGTGAGGCCCACCTCATTACAGGTGTTAATCACAACCTGGTCAGTAGTGGAACTTGCTGGAGCTGCAAAAAATTTCTAATGACAAAATACAACTATTCAAAAAAAAAAAAAATCAACTGTAAAGAAATCTAATTACGAAATTCATCTCTTCAATATCTGATTGTACACATTTGCTTCCATGCACAAACCCCATGCTGTGCATAATTCACTTACTGAAGAGTGTGTACATCCTGCAGAGGCCTCCCTCTGTTACTGGTATCATGTTGAGTTGAACTTCATGGAAAGTCTGTCTCGTCCCATAGCTCAGAGAAGGATATTTCACCTGCAAAAATGCAGGACATGGGTGTCATATCAAGTTGTTCCACCCACACGAAAAACCCCATCTCCACTTTGACTACTAAGCAGACAAAAAAAAAAAGTATATATTTCCAATAAACAGCATTAAAATATTATCTGCAATATATGGACAATGTTGCCATATAATAGTATTCAAATAACATGACACATTACTCTCCTAAACTCTTAAGCCCAACAAACCCCATGCTGTGCATAATTCACTTACTAAAGGGTGTGTGCATCCTGCAGAGGCCTCCCTCTGTTACTCCTCCTGAGCATTCTTCATCCCTGTCCTTTAGACTGAGCAGTTCACAACTACAAGAGGAAGACAGTCCATGCAGCACAACAAGTTCAACAATTGAACAAACAGGAGGAGGCAAAGACCAAGAGACAGAAGAAACTGTGAAAACTGTTTCCCATCATGGGCCAGAAGGAGCAGATCCAGTCTGAAGGTGGCACCACAGGATGAGGGAAGAACTTGATCTGGCCTGAGATACTCAGTTTAGCTATATTTTATCTGTCTACAGAAGAGGATTAGGGACGCGTAACACTGTTACATGCTAGAGGTACAATAGGTCATGTAAAGAAAATCTTTTTCCGGGCGGTGATAACAGGAGCAGCAGAGCTTGGTGATGAAGGTGCAAAAAAAACTTAATTTATTACTAAACAAAAGTTTTGACAATTAACAACAGTAAAGAATGGCAAAATAGGACTAATACATAGAGGAACTGAACTGAACAGAATGGCTGCAGCAGGTGGTTGGGACCTACTGGTCGGCGGGAAGGAAGTGTGGCTCTGGCCTTTTAAAGCTCAGCTGATCCGCTGCACCTGCTGATGATCAGCTGATTATCTCTGGAGGGGTGGAGGCAAGGACAAAAGGGGAGAAAAAAAAAAGAATACAGCCTAATGCACAACCCCAAAAACTACAGTTAGAGATACCAAATCATACCCAGTAGCCATGTGCAGGCTACCAAGCAGTAACATACTTGTAAATGCACAACAATCACTAAAAAGGATAAACACTTGGGTCCAAATGGTGATGATGGTCCTCTTCAATCTCTGAATAGAGCAACCGCCACAACATTATCTCTGTCCCTCTTGTGCTTGATGTTATAACCCTGGGCTAAGAGAGCCCAGTGCAACAGCCACTGGTTGTGATTATACATTTGCATCCTGCAACAGCACTGCACCAGCTCCAGTGGCACTGGCATCCACCTCCAGACTAAAAGGCTTAGAATAGTCAGGAGCAGACAGGACTGGAGCGCTGCACAGAAGAGACTTTGCAGCATGAAATGCACTGTCACATTCATCTGTCCACACAAATGGAACAGAGGTGCTACAGAGAGAGGGGCAACGAGCACAGAAAAGTTTACAAAAACACTGGTAGTACCCAGCTAGGCCTAAAAACTGGCACAACTCTTCCAGTGGTGGGAGTAGGGTAATAAAGTACAGCCTAAACTTTTGCATTAGCAGGCCATACCTGACCATGGCCAACAACTTTACCAAGGTAAGTTACTGTAGCCTTGCCAAATTCACATTTGGCCAGGTTCAACATCAAGTTGGCCTTCAAAAGACACTGGAATACTTCCTGCAAAGTATAAAAAATTGGTCAGTCCAAGAATGTAAGTACTGGGAACCACAATTCAAAACACTGCGCACCAGTAATCAGAGTCAGACTGGCCACTTGGCTTTGGAGTCCACTTGTGCATTAACACACCCTGGTTTAGGAAAAACAAATGGTTGTTAACTGGGCTGTCAAGAGCAGAAAAACACTTTGCTAGAGAGGGATCTGACTTTTGGGCTTCAGTGAGAGCGTCACAAGTTAATGATGGGGAAACAAGTAAACTCTGGTTTTTCACCTCTAGCTTGGACCTTGGTGCCAATTTCTACCTGTCCAGAAGAGGGCACAGTCCTCAGAAAACAGGAGCAAGCACAGAGTCACACAAATCAACATCACTCTCCTGAACAAACTTCCTAGTCTGAGCTCGAGGCAGGAGGCTCATGGAGAAAACATCAGGCTGCCGTTTGACCAACTCATCTTCAACAAAGCCAGAGACTGGCTGGAAGACCACTTCAGGAGAGGGACAGACTTTTCCACTGGCAATATCATTACCCATTATGAAGTCCACCCCGTCAGTTAGGAACTCATATGCACAGCCACTGGGAACACACCAGTAAACAGGGTAGATTCAGTGCAGTCATTATGTAGGGGAGCTGGCACATACTTTAATGCCTTTCATGACGGCACTTAAATGACAGTCAGTCTCTTATTCTGTCTGGTGTACTGCCTCTTGGCTCTAAAACTGAGCCACCTGGGTCACGCAAAACTGGAAGCCGGCGCTTAGATTCTCTTGGGACCGAAACAAATGCCTTGAAAATGAACGTCTTAAAACACTCCTGAGGAGACAACGAGTGAAGGAGCAATGACAGCAGGACCAGCTGGGACTGTTTGAGTCAAACCAGCGCCTTTTGGTTTTGGCACGGGCTGCTTGCGTTTCAGTGCATCACAGGCTATGAGATGACCAGTTCTGAGGCAATAAAAGCATTGTTTGGCTTCTCGAATTTAGGACTGGTAGGTAAATCAGGCTGAATTGTTTTTTCATTTAGACCAGCCCTGGGCATGAGTTTGCACTTGAAGGCAGTTTTGTGCGTAAAGGCGAACTCCTCTGCAGAGACAACAGCCTGCGAGAGCATAACAACTTCCTGTTCATTCACATAAACAATAATAAGCTCAGGAAGACCGTTCTTAAAATCTTCAAGCAAGACCAAATCACGCAGGGCGCTAAAACTAGTCCCTTTGCTAGCAGAGCACTCTGTCAAATAAGGCCTTTTCTCAAGCAAAACTCAACAAAACTCTGGGCAAACAACCTTTGGAGGCCTCTAAATCACTGCCTATAAGCTTCGAGAACAAGCTGGTAAACCCTTAATATAGCACCTTTCAACATGTCATAGTTTAGACTGTCAGACAGACAGAAGCACAGGCTTCCAAAGCTTTAGGGCTTAACTTTCACTGGAACAAAATCGCCCAAACATCTTTCGGCCAGTGCAGCACGGATGCAATACACTCAAAAGACCCGAAACAACAACTGGATGTTTCTAGTACCATCGAACGCATCACGACAGCTCAACTACTGGCTGCTCTTTGCCTTTGGCCTGAGCCGCTTGTAATTCCATTTGCCGCAGTTTAAGAGCTCAGTCGGCTTCTAACCTTCTAACTTCTACCTCCCTGGTGGTGGACGCCTTCAAGTCTCTTCAGCTCCAGCTCACACCTCAGCTGAAACTCCTGCTCCCTCTCTGACTGTTAAGAGGAGCAACACGCACATCTACACAGACATCCCCTGGGGAGGAATCCACCCTAGAACCAGCAGATAAGGACATAGCCTGAGGTTTGTCCTACGCTTGACCCACGACATCCGTATGGGAACCGCTGCGCCACAGCAGCTACAGCCTCTCCATGACGCACCGCGGATGCCACTGCATGTCCCACTACCGTGACCACACCATGGAGTTTGCCCAATCCAGGTACAACTAACACATCCTCACTAACGAGAACTGCTAATATAGCCTCTCACCTCATTAACGCACAGCGACGAAGAGACAGAAATGTCATAATGATGGGAAATTTCCAACAAATCACCTTTCCTACAAACATTAAACACCTCTAACGTGGGCTCCACCACAAACGCTTGTAAATCAAAATCCATGACTCACCAGTAGGGACCAAGCCACTGCTGAACCAGATCACAGCTGAGTATCTTCTGAAATCAGCCGAGCCACACCTGATTCCAACTGAGCTGCTCCACGCATCCAGAGGAAAAACACTAGCGTGCGCACACCACTTAAAGTCTTTCTTGGGTGTATAAAATGAGAAAGAAAAACACAGATCAATGCACAAAACAGAGTAATCCCAGATTCCTGCTTAACCAAAAACTAAACCTGTACTATCTTCTGGGGTTTTCCAGGCTCGAGGCCACTGTGAAGCCCCTGCAGGAGAATTCACTCCACCCCGAAAATAATATATTAAAAAAACAAACAGGTGCCCGATGGAATGGCTGAATAAAAACCAGACTGGACACCTCCAGTCTAATCTGGGAAAGAAATATTTCACAAAAATGTGCAGACTACAACAAACACCCAACAAACCTGACCAGAGCGCACCCAAAAATTAAAATTCACACGAACTCACACACTCCTTAATATCTGCCTCTCCTCTGGTGACAAGCCCCCAACTGTTACATGATAAAGGCAAAGTAGGTGATGTAAAGAACATCTTTTTTTCAGGCGGTGATAACAGAGAAGCGGCAGAGCCTGGTGATGAAGGGGCAAAAAAAGTAATTTATTACTTAACAAAAATCTAGACATTTAACAACAGTAACGAATGGAGAGAAGAAAAGAAAAAAAAAAGACTAACCCATAAAGGAACTGCACTAAAAAGCCCTGCTGCAGAAGGTGATCAGAACCCACTGGTTGGCAGAAAGGAGCTGCTGCTCCGGCCTTTTAAAGCTGAGCTGATCTGCTGCACCTGCTGATGATCAGCTGATTATCTCTGGTGGAGTGGATGCAAGAAATTAAAGGAAACAAAAAAGAACACGGCCTACTGTTGCAACACAGACTATGAACTTTGTGTCACCCAGAGCCAAAATATAAATTATTCGGGGCAAACCTGTTATACCGCATGCATACCAGTTTCTAATCAGGCTAGTGGTTGGAAAGAGTCACCTTATCTCTCCATTCTAGACCAATCAAAAAAGTCTTGCCATTACCCAAATAAACAAACAGAATCTTAACCAGGAACTCAGCTATCCTCAACATAAACAAATGTTTACTGTAGAATTGCCTGCCCAGATCCATTTCTGGAACCTGTTAAAAACCACACTACATGAAAAAAAAAAAACACTTAGAATCAAAAAATCCATTCATTTTGTACAACACCAAAGACTGACTGCTCAATACTGTACATGCTTTGGACTGGGGAGACCCTGTGTTTAGGTCACAAAGACTTACATTGATCAAGACTTACAATGCTTTTGGGCCGGGGAACACCAACACAGAAGGTGACCTGGGCACCAGCAAAGGCTTACATGGCTCAAGACTTACAACACTCTGTGACCAAAAACAGCCATACCTTCAACACAAAGCAAGCCATTGTTATGACAGACTGTAAACTTGGTGTCACCCAGAGCCAAAATATAACTTATTTTGGCCAAACTTGTTCCACCACACAGACACCAGTGTCGAACCCGGCTGGTGGTGGGAAGAAGTCGCCTTAACTCTCCATTCTAGACTAATAAATGAAGTGTAGCCACTGCCCAAATACACAAACAAAATCTTAATCAGGAACAATTTATTGTATACAAAAGAATAACAGAAATCCTAAACATAAACAAATATTTACTGTGGAATCACCTGCCCAGATCCATCTCTGGAACCTCTTAAAAACCACACTACATGAAAAACACAACACTTAGAATATTAAAAAAAAAAAAAAGTGCATTTTGTAAAACACCAGAGACTAGCATCTCAACACTGTCAGTGCATTGGGCTGGGGAACACCCTGTGTTCAGGTCACAAAGACTTACGCCGCTTGAGACTTACAATGCTTTTGGGCCGGGGAACACCAACACAGCGGGTGACCTGGGCACCAACAAAGGCTTATAATGCTCAAGACTTACAACACTCTGTGACCAAAAACAGCGAGTGCACTCAACACAAAGCAAGCCATTGTTATTACAAACATGGTTTTATAAGATTTAACATTTTTAATATAGTGTTCTTCATCATTATGTGACAATTTCTGTCTCTGCTCCTGAAAATAGTAGGAAATCAAGTAAAATTAAATTAAATTTAATCTGTATTTAGGTAAACTGTAGAGTCAATGACAGGACGCCACTTTGAGTCCTGTACATTTTTGGTATTTTTTTATTTTATTTTTTTTTTTTTATTTTACTTCAACTATTTGACAGGGACAATACATTTACATTTTACATTTAGCCATAGTTATATTTTAAAATGTGTTACTGATGCAATGTATTAAAGGACTTGTAGCCATTACAGTTCATTTATGTATGTTGTCAGTTGTTACCAAATAGCTAATTTTCAAGTGTTGTCCCTTGATCAGATTGTCAAACAAACATCAACATACAAAGTTAGCCCACAGTAGGTGTAACAGAACATAATTAGAACCCTAATGATAGCATACAAAGCATGGCAACTGATATAAACTGATATAAAACAGCTCACACAAAGTTTTTTTTTTGAAAGGAATCAGACATACAAAAAGTTTAAAACAATAAAATGAAAATAATACAGTTCACTATTTATGAAATAGTGTTGGTCACAGGTGGAACTGTAGAAGCAGACGTATGTATACAAACTAAAGAAAAAAGACAGCAGAGACTTTACAGTTTTGTATTAAGCCAAGGTATTTCTTGGGGAAAGGTTAGCTACTTTTCATGTTGCACCAACAAATACACACATACACACACAAAAACACACACACACACACACACAAACACACACACACGCACACAAAAACACACACACACACACACACGCACACAAAAACACACACACACACACACACACAAAAACAAAAAAACACACACACACACACACACACACACACAAGAACACACACACGCACACAAAAAAACACACACACACACACAAAAACACACACACGCACACAAAAACACACACACGCACACACAAACACAAAAACACACACACACACACACACACACAACAACACACACACACACGC
>JAPQRP010000019.1:36055810-36067679 GCA_037367295.1 Apogon hyalosoma | reverse complement strand
CACACACACACACCCACGCCCCCACCCACCCACGCACGCACCCACACACACACACACACACACACACACACACACACACACACACACAAAACAACAACAAAAATCCCCAACAATCAAATAAGGTAAACAACAGATGTGGAAACATAAAATACTACAATTACAAGAAGAATTGAAAGTCACGTCACTAATCCACATTGATTTGGCTGCACTTTGCTGGAAAAGAACTCTACTGAGGCCCCTGTCTTAATGTGTATATTGAGTGACCATCAGTGACTTTATTCTGCTGTTGAAAGAGTTTAGTGATTTCTTACAAGAGCTATTGATATCCATAAAACTGATATGGGCACCAGATATCTGCAGATATTGATCAACCATGTTAATTTGAAGGTCCCACTGTGACCACTTTAGTCACTTTGGTCCTAGAGTCTTTTTTTTTTTTTTTTTTTTTTTTTAGCATTGTAAATGTTTTTTGTAACAAAAATTTTATCCCTGAGTTCTAGAAATTGACTAAAAGAAAAGTGAACATTCTTTTACTTTTCATATTTCTCTGTCTAGAAGTTAGTGTTTGTAGTGCCACATTCCACCACCAGATGGTAATATTTTGCAACATTTACAGTTGACTATTATGTCTTGGTTCATTTTATATGTCTTAAAACAAAGGCCAAATCTCTATTGACCAAGCCTTTATTACTTAAACCTATTTCATTAGGCTCAGTGCTGTTTCTATTGAACAACAGTGACTCATTCAAAGTTAGTTAGCTTATTTTCTTAATGCAGTTACAAACATTTGGACTGGTATTTAGCTGGTGACTGATGAAGTCTTATTATGAAGCTTTTAGTTGATGCAGATGTTTTTACTTTTCATTGGTGGAAAATGCACAAACGTGACTAATTACCTTCCTCTGTTTCCCAGTAAACCATGAGATCTGTATGTTACCAATATGAAGATGCACAAACAGAGAAGCTTGGAATTAAATCAGCCAAGAGAAATGTAATTACCCTTCCACTTCTACCACTGTGACACACTTAATGTCTTCAGTGAAATAATTTTGACAAAATCACAGGGTGATCAAAGTGCAGTAGAATATTCTTCTTCTTCTTCTTCTTCTTCTTCTTCTTCTTATTATTATTATTATTATTATTATTGTTATTATTATTTATTTTTTAAAAATTATTATTATTAAGATTAGTGTAAAAGCCAATATCCAATTAATTGGCCAATATTTCAGCATTAATAATGACAGTACATCACAAATTTATCAAAATATATTATGTATCTTAATTAGAAACTGAACTGTACATCCTTGTCATGGTAAAAATACCAAAACAAATCAAACTCAAATGGGATTAATCAGTAAATATTCTAAACTAAAAAACAAACCATCCTTAAAAAAATCTAGGCGGAAGTGGGTTTTACTTGTTTATTAGATGTTTTGGTTTTTTTTTATCAGTATTTTCAGTTTAGAAGCCAAATATTAGCTATCAGTACCACCTTCTGCTGATCCAGTACTGTCTAATACACACTGTTAATTGGTTCATCTCAACCACAGACTGGTATGGGTGTTATTTATAACCAGTGGAGCTCACTGTGGTTAGTTCATTATGTCACAGATGAAAAAATGATACACATATTGAATTTTTAGAGCTTTTTATATTGTCAAATCCCACTTGCTCACAATAACATACACCCAGAACTGGCTACTATGTAACCTCTCATATTTGACAGCAATTTTTTTGCAGCACATGCAGATGACAGTGGTTTTGTTTTATGTTCTTTAAACTCCATGGTGGGGTTGACTGCAGGTCAGTTTCTCAGTGCTATCACACAGACATGGACAGAACCATTTGACTCCTGTTTACAATGTCATGTAACCTTGTGTTTTATAACAGTGGCAGCCTATTAAGGCAGATATTGCTGTACAGCAGTATTGCAATGAGGCCGGTGCTATAACTGATGGGCTATGCTGTTTGAACTCTATGAAGCAGGAGAGCCTATCGCTCTGTCTCAGTGGAATAGGTTTCATCCTAGGCTATTATGGATATTAGGAATTGGACGGAAAGCCACCAAGTATCCTGCTCACCCATGTGTAGCTGCACAGCTCTGTGTCGTTTCTCTTGGTGTTTTTAATATAACATGCACAGAGGCAGAGACTCCATATGTACTCAGTGCCTGTTTGAAATATTTCGGTCAGCCTGCCTGCTTGTACTGTCATTGGCTACAAGAGTTCCTCCACTCTGTACACTGACTGGTTGAGGGGGTTCAAAGCAGCGATAACTTGTTACCATGACAACAGTGAAGCCACACCCTGTTTCTTTCCCAACCCCCAACATGCTCCTCCGTTCAGAACAAAGCAGCGGAGAGAGGTGGTGGATGGTGGTTATTGCACTGAGCTTTAATATGAGTACAACACAGGAGACAATATTAAGTATATAATCCTGTAAATTGACCCTAGCAGTACACACCACCCTGAGCGTAGTAGTAGTAATACATATACTGTAGTATCTTAAATATTGAGAACTTAGAAGCAAAGGTCTGTAAGTAATGTTACATCAAATTTACAGGGGCATTGAAATACAAAAATGACCAGTGGTTTGAATTGAATTTTGCACTGCTTTCATGATAGAATTTCATAATATATAAATAAAATATAGATGACAGTATATTTAATATAGAAAATTGTAGTTATTAAAAAACAATACTTATGTTCTGCATTTTTACGTTGGAAAAAATCAATCTGGCCAGATGAGCAAATGAAAACAGGTTACAAATATCTTTAAAGCACAAAAAATAGACAGCAAATATCATTAATTATGAGTAAGTGTACTTCTGTCCTTTTGGCAACAGCTGGTTCAGTGTATTCAGGATTAAGTCCTTTGTTTTTTGTTTAATTCTTCTTAAACTGATCAACAACTCATTTGTGTCCTTTTGGCAACAGAACGAGCACATCAGTTGCTGTATTGTTTCCTCTGTGGTATGTTTTTGGTCCCCACATTAATGTAGTGTTGAAACAACATAGCAATGGTGGATTTACCTACATTTGAGAATCTGCAGAAAAAATTCTTACTTTTACTGGGAACCAAACCCTGGTCTTCTGCGTTGCAGTCTAAAGCCTATTACCTATTACCTATTGAGCTAAGCCTCTGCTGGCTTAAACATTGATCTATTTGCTATTTGAATGTCTTGCTACTTTTTGGGATGTGACATTTACATCTAAACTTCAGGATTAATTAAGATTAAAGTATATATTGTGTTATGAGATTTGTCCATAATGCACAGAATGTTCTGTCAACAAAGCAAACAGGAATATGACAATTTGGAGAAGAATATCACATATGCATGTATTTCCCCCCCCTTCCATTTTTTTCTGGATCCACCACTGACAAAGCATCAGTAAACATATTGATTAACTACTGGCTGATTGTCAAATACATTCAACAACTACCTTAGAGTCAATCAATAATTTTAGAATTTTTCAAGCAAATCACTCACTCCCCCACTCCCTCACTCCCTCACTCACTCACTCACTCACTCACTCACTCACTCACTCACTCACTCACTCACTCACTCACTCACTCACTCACTCACTCATTCACTGTTTCAGTTCAGTAAATGTCATGATGAGGAATACTGCCAAATCATCCTTTACTTTGACCCTGTTACTGAGTTTGTTTGTGTGTCTTTTGATGTTGATGGATAATTCACACGATCTGAATTACACAAAGGAAAATAAATTCCAGCGTCTGTCCTCCTCGTGCCTTTTGTTTGCTCTGGCTGCTTTTGTCCCCTCAGCCTCTTCCCTGTTGGATGGAGTAAATGGCCTGCGGTGGCTGCTTACAGTGTCATCCATCTCCCTTTGTTGCACGTTTTTGTTCCATATGGTGCTACATTTTTGTTTTCACACTGTTAGTGAATCATTTTATTTGTTTTAATGTTGTCTCTGTAATGTATAGTATGTTGTTTTTGCATGCAAACTAGTTATAATATAGACTCATTGGTCAGTACAACTATACATAGATTTGTTACTGTTGTTTTTTTCTAAAATAAGAATCCTGATATGTCTGTGTATCAGACTGAAATAAGTCCACCGATATTTTATTGGACTGGGGAGGTCAAGCAGGTACAATGACTTAGCCTTTAATATAACATCTAACCATAAAGTGTAATGAGCATTATAATGATCTGAGTTACAACAAAAACACACTTCCCTATATGTGAGCCCTGGGGAGACTTGTCATCTTGTTTGTGAATCCAAAACAGTGGAGGACAGTCGGAGGAGCATGTATTAAAAATAACAGGCAAACACAGTGACAACTTGTGTTTTTGTGATTTCTTGTTGGCTTTGAGTTGTATATAATCAGTGCTTTTAGATGTCTGCATATAGCCAGTCAGCATCTCTTGATTTTTTTTGTCAGCAAGATGTAGCAGCAAAACATTGTGGAGTTTTCATTGAGGAGTTATACAAGAGTTGATCTGCTATCCCACTGATGTGTCACGTCCACTTGCATTCAGTTGAATTTCGTGTTAAATGGGCAGTGTATTATCTACCCATCTCTCTCATTCACTCTGCTATCAAGTCTCTTTCTCTCCCGCTGAACCAGCTACATCAAAGAGTGTGCTTCAAATCACAGGTGTTGAAGGATTAAGGCCACCGCAGGATGGGGTTTTATTCTCAGACACTTCTTTGATGTGGTGTTTGTGTCACTTGTGTCTCTAACCTGTAATAGGAATTGGTAGCCCAGAGTGTCCATAGCTAAACTGAAAATATGGAGTGTCTTCATTTTCACAGCACTGTGTTAAGTGGGTACACTTCAATCATGATTCAATAAATAGGCACTGAAGTGAATAATGACAGTTATGGCACAGATAGGAACAGAGACTAACATGCAGTATATCTTGTGTTAATTATAGTACCCATAACGTGTGTGTTATCATAATGGATCATTTATATTGCGCTCCATAATGAGAAACTCCAGTACTTCCTACTGACTAAATAATAACTCATGCGTAGTTATTTCAGGGTAATCAGAGCTGCTTTTATTGTCGATAATGAGGTGATTTTGATTTATGCAACCAAATTAGCCAGCTACTGTATATTATTTATGTGATGCTCTTGCCCTATTTGTATAATGTTTAGTCAGAATCTAATATCTATCAAGGCAGCTGCCTTAGAGTGTTAGCTATGGAGAAATGTTAAAAACTGTGCATTTTCTCCTGCAGAGGAAATGTGTTACATTTAGCAGTTTATGCAAATATGAACATTGTACCTTTAAGTGTAACCAATAAACTCTGAATATGAAATCTCCTATAACACTGGAGAACATTTTTCTGGAGAAGCTGGAAAAGCCTCCATTACAATATTAAGTGAACACCTTAATACTTAATGTTCTAAATAGCCCTGTCAAATGATTACATTTTTTAATCAGATTAATCACCAGGTTGCTGTGGATGAATTTCAATTAATCACAATTAAATATCAATCATTTTGAATCTATATTAATCAAGTTTCATTTTGCATGAGCAACCAGACTCAAGAAAGAAGGGAATATATATGCACTTAATGTGTTTATTAAACACCTTCAGCAGTTTCAACAAAACAATTTGAAACAACTGTTCCATCTTGGGTTTTTTGTTCTCATAAAATCTGGAGGGTTAACGTGCTGTTTAGTGTCTTCCATGTTTATGGGTTGGTTCTGCTGCCTGTCTCTACCGGATCACCTGCTCATTTGCACATGCGTGACGGTAACTCTACTTGGACAAACTGCCTGAAATGCGTTGGCAGAGACATTCAGAGTCATTCTGTGCTGCAAATGGGTTCATTGCATTAAAATTTTGAATCAGATTAATCATGATGATGCATTAATCTGTGTCAACGTATTAATTTTGACAGCCCTAATTCAAATTTATTGAAATGAAATACTTGATTTACATAAGGAATTTCACTACAACTATTACTGTACTATCTCTAGTAGTACCATCTGTAATTAATGCTTATAAAACATTTGTATCATGCCAATCCATGCCATCTATTTCAGGTCCATTGTGTGGGATTTTGTGGCATCCAGTGGTGAGGCTTCAGATCATCCAGCTGGATACCGCTGGTGCTGATGGATTTGTCTATAATGTAGAAACATTGCAGACTCTATACAGATGAGCTTCATCTCCCTCTCTATGAGTAAGACTTTCATTCTTCCTCTTAATTCTAAGTTAAACACAGTTAATCTGTTTTCCATGTGATTATACATTAATGAAATTTATGTATTATGCAACTTTGAAGATTTAGTATGTGGATTTGTGCAATTTTGTGTACTTATGTTAAAGTTGTGTTGAAATTTGGAGAGGCTGGTGTTGGCATAACTAACACTGTTACTAAGTGCATTGTGTACAGTATGTACAGGACAGGGGTAGGTGTTTCTGCAGGAATTCTTGCACCAGTTCTCTCAGTTCTTTAACTTCGGTCGTCTGCTACTCAGCTGCAACTGTGTACAACATTAGCTGCTGTTAACTCAGAAATACACTCAGGTAATGTAAAAAAAAAAAAAAAACAACAAAAAAAAAACTACAACACAACAACCATCTCCCAGTACAACACAGATTCCAGCACCAACCTCATGTAAGCACACAAATATACATAATATATGCTTATTGAACATTTAACGGTCAATCTGCAGTCAGAGAGAACTTTTCTTGGCAAATGATTATTAACCTCATGCACATTCTCACAAAAAGTGAAAGTGGAGGAGACAAGTAAACTTTTCAGAGTGACTGTGGTGCTAGCTGTCGGCTACAGGTTGACCTTTAACCCTGGCTTGGTCATCCGGCTGTGTTGGTATGCTGTGGAGGGACAGGAAGAAACATTGCTCCCCAGACCGTTAAGAGGCCATGAAGGCAACAGCTGATCAGCGTCTGACAGTAGGGTGGGAGGAAATGTCGCAGACTCCAGAGGCTTACCTTTAAGGCAAGGGGTGACTCTTAGATCAGATGAGACTCATGCAAACATCACATTCACACGCACGTGCACGTAGGTACCTGTTAGGCAACACGCAGGGTGAAAGATGTATTTGAACAGAAGACACCTGCGAGACAGAACCTGCCAACACAGGGAAACTTTTGACAGACTTCAGCCAAGTTTATGTCTCACCAAGGACAGTCAAGCTGCTAGGCCAGACCATGTGTGAATGTTATTCGCCTGCTTCGTTTCTTGGGTCCACAGTGACTCATGTAGAGTTTGGAGGATGGCATCACTAAGGATGGTCACTCCCTGGGGTTAAAGCCCTGCTGAGCATCAGCCATCTAGATTAATGACCCAGCTGTCGTTTTGTTTATTTATTTTTTTGCCCTGTCCTACCATCATGTTCTTACATATAGACTTTGTCCCTCCAGCTTGCATGTGATCGAGTGTTTCATGCTTCAGTTTTGAAAGAAGTGTTAGAAGTGCTTACCTACTACATGTCAAAACATGATTCAGACAGTAGTAATAGTGGTAGTACTTATTGCTGAGGGGATGAAAATCTGAGTAAAAAGAAACACTTATGTAGCATTACACATGTTTTAAAATGATTACTGCTTGGTGATTGTTTCTTGAATACTCTATAGTACTCTGTGTACTATAGCTATCTCTGTCCATGTTGACATGATGAAAACCATTCCATTTTGAAGATTTGTCATAGGTTTCAAAAATCTTATTCTGCAAACATAGTTATGATGTCAAATAACTGCAGTGGAATAACAGGTACAGTTAAAAAAAATACAAATTAAAAAACCACATTGTTACTATGGAATTACTTAAACCCTCAACATTTCTAAATGATGATTTGGTCTGTGTTACATTTTTCATGACTTGTGCACTTGCATTTTGTTAAATGTTTTGGAGAAATGTGTAATTTATTCACTGTTAAGATACATTTCATTTGATCATCTGTAAATGCTGTCATAGTGTCCAGATTAAGATTAAGGTAACACTAAGGTTTAATGTTATGTATGACTATTTCACTACAATGAAATGATATAATGGAAATAAATGTTACTAAATTCAATATGAAGGATACTTTTAGCTATTTTGTGGAGTTATATCTGAGAGAAATGCTTTAAGTGACTATATGCACTCATGTGTTTCAAAGGAAAAGATTGATGCGTTTAAGCATCAATATTCTTTAACATGCAGACTTTAGAAATTAAAATACTTTGGGTTCTCCAATTTAAGCCATCTGATGAGGCACAGGTATTAAACCTGTAACTATTACTGATGACAAACAGCCACTTCAGTGTTATTCTTATGTTAACATGGCCAAGATACAACATGATAGATAGAGACATTGGGTTGAGTGTCCACTTCTTACATTTATTATATGATGATGTAAACATAGACAACATAAAGAATATTATCAGACACCTGGCTTTTTTCTAAACTCTGTGTGATGCCATGATCGTGAGACCTGTTCCTTTTTGTTTTAGCAGTGCAGGATGCCCCTGTCTAAACACAGGCTCCATCCTCTTCTCAACACACTTACACACTCAACCAGTGTGTTTGACAGCATCTCACACTCACATCTCTGTTTTCTGTAACCTGCTGTCACAAAGAAAAAAAACAAAATTAAAATCTCAAATTTGTTTTCCTCCAGTTGGACCATTTAGAAGCCTACATGTTCCACATCATTTAGAACATATGAAAGGAATGCACAAAGCTTACATTAAAAAAAGTTGGCTCAGGTTTGAGTAGGACTGCTTATTTTCTGACTTTAGTGTTGCCTGCCAAAGCCAAATAGCAGGAAGGCGGAGTATATCATTATTGTGGCAAATTCTAAACTGTTGAGACTAATCTGCCAGTTTGTGTTACTGTAGTAGATCTTCCCTAAGAGGCAACCAGAGGAGGGGACAGGATGAGTTTCCACAGAGGAGCGCCATTTGGTTAAAGTGTTTCTGACTGTTGAGTTGCAAGTCTCCTAGGGCAGGAACATACAACATGAGTCACTCCACAGTCAAAATCCCTGACTGACTAATTGACCTTGGGTCATTTATGATTTCATCTCACTGCAAAACTCTGTGCAGCTCTGTGTTGATGACCTCAGTGGTACTAAGGAAGCTAATGCCCTTAAATAAGGACACTGTGGTCTTCATTTATTCATCATCTGAACCTGCTTTAGCCTCACTAGGGTCACGGGGGTCGCTGGAGCATATCCCAGCTACTTATGAGTGAAGGTGAGGTACACCAGTTCATGGCAGGGCTGACATATAGAGACAATCACTCTCACATTCACACCTATGGGCAATTTAGATTAACTGATTAACCTATCAGTGCATGTGTTTGGATGGTGGGAGGAAGCCAGAGTACCCAGAGAGAACCCACGCAAACATGGGGAGAACATGCATGCAAACTCCACACAGAAAGGTCCCACCCATCGACTGGTGTTGGAATTGAACCCAGGACCACTGAGCTGCATCCCCCACTGTGGTCTTAGTTTGCATAATTGTTTATAGGGTTGATAGTTTTTAAATCATTTTGTCTGTGCTATATCTGGAAATGTATGCTGAGCTTGAATTCCTGGAGCCTCTGGTGATGTCTTCTTATTGACCCTGCGTCTCACAAGTGGACCTCGCTGAAGTCAATCACTCAAACCATTTGCTGGTGTAGTCCAGGGCACATTTAACCACATATGTAGTTTAAATACTAATGTGTCCTGATGCATCCCCAACATGACATTGCCACATCAACAGAGGATGTAGTAGTTGTTTGAGTGACATCATGTCAAGCCTCAAAAAATCAAGGAGCGCTCATGCTCATTCAGTGTAAAATAGATGTGCGTGTTTATTAGAAAAGGTCTTTGATGTTGTAACTTAAGTTTTCCAAAACAAATCTGGTGGTTGTGCAAAGTTGGTGTGGGCAGTAACCAAATCGGAATTCTTAGTTTTGGCCAATATACAGAGTGTCCCAAAAAAAACTGACATCATTTGAGATATCCATACTGGAGTGACTACATGGTCAGGAGAAATGATACTTAATAGAATTCATTGTGGACATAAAACATTTTGTTTTGTTGTTTTTTTTTTCTACAAATGTCAAACTAAAAACTCTGGGGGATGGTAATTTTATAATGTTCTAAAGTTATTACAAATGTTCAATGTGTGCGCCGCTTGTGATGTGGCACACATCAAGTTCTTAGTGGAGTCTCCCACAGCCTTCTTCTTGAAACTTCTTCTGCCTCGTCCCAGTCTGCTTTCCTGTTGGTGCTTGTTTATGAAATTTTCAAACAAATTCACGTTGCACATTCACATTTGACTGAGTTTGGGCATACTTCAATACACAGAACACCTTTTCTGTTGCAGTAGACGGCATGAAAGCAGAACAATAAAAATAATTGCACTTTTTTTGAGCAAAAAAATGTAAATAAATTATTAGGTGATGAAATGATGTCAAATTCTTTGGGACACCCTGTACTTTCTCTCAGTTTAATAATCCATTAATCAAATGATTGTTTCTGTGCTATGTGAGTGTGCTCTGATGTTTTTTCTTTATGCTGACAGAAGAGGATTGGTGATGTAGAATTGTATGTGGTCTACATGTTTTTCTCCTGGATTTAGAAAACACTTACAAAGCAATTTTTCAAGATGTAACTCATGGGAGATACAGTCGTACAGTTGGTGTTGACACAAGATGACAGCTACATTTGCGTTCCTTGCACGTTCAACTCCAGCGCCAGGGTGTTGACAAGCGATCTCAGTTGACGTCCAGACATAAGTTACACTGCATCTCCGCTATTCGTGGACGATGTTTCACAGAGCTTAGTTTACTGTGGCGTAATCTTCACTGTGCACTGGAGTTGTTTACAGCTGAGTGTCACAAGGTTTGGATAAGAAATGCCAGCATTAATCTAAGGCTGTGGCCCTGTCGTTTCAAAGAGTGACTAGTCTTCCACATGTACAAAGAACATTTCAGGTATTTCAACCAAGAAATAAAAACATAGCAGTCAGTTTTTGGTCATCTGCTGGATAAGACTCTAGTGTCAATCCTTTATTTATAGGGATTTGATCTCATTTTTTTTCACCCAGGTTAGATCTTGAACCTGCTGCTTACTTGACTACACAAAGCCACAGACTCAAACTCTGTTGGTATTCTCTGAAAGAATGAGATCATGGACAGAAGCAGATGAAATAAGGCTCCAAAGGTGGATGGTCTTACCCTGTTTGCAGAGTGGGGGGGTTCAGGGATTTACCAGTGGAAAACTGAAGTGGAGCAGCTGCTTCTTCACACTAAAAGAAGGTGAAGTGGTTTGGGAATCTGGTTGTAAATCCCAGGCTTAAGTGATTACATCCTCCAGTTTTTCAAGAGTGCATTAGATTCCTGGGGGAAATCTCTGGGATGATGATACACATCTGGCTGCTTTGTTGCTAAACTAGCCTGGAGATGAAATATGTAGAATGATTGATGATTAGCTGATGAAGGTGAGGTCCTGTTTTTAAAGCGAGATGTGGATGTAACACTTTGAATGTGTTTTTTTTTTAGTATTTTCACAGCTGAGGTTTATGGAGATTTGATGTCTTAATCTGAGTTTGGTTTCACTACTAAACCTTCATGTATTTTGGCGCATTATAGCCTTCAGGCAAACTGCTGCATCCAGGGTTTAAATCCTTGGAAACTGTTGAATATTATTTCTCCTTCCAGATTTCCATATCCACTTAAAGAGAAACACTGAATGAGAGGTCTTTTGATTGTGAAATACTAAAAATGTCATTCCCTTTCGTTTTCAACTCCATTTGCCGATTTGTCTGTGTAAGTAAACTATTAATACTTCCTTACAAGGCGAAGACACACCAACCTGATTTTCGGCGGTCGGATGTCGTCGGGCAGTCTGGCGAAGTCGGTGACCTGAGTCT
>JAPQRP010000019.1:36025215-36047952 GCA_037367295.1 Apogon hyalosoma | reverse complement strand
GCAGGTCCACTCACTGTTCATGCAGAGGTGGACCTTACAGACCCTGTAGACCACATTGGACCTGAGATTGTTGACTGCTGCTCTCTTGTATGTGGAAATGACCAAAAATAATCACTTGCCCGATAAAGGGTTAATAGTTTACAGTATAAAAAGACCACATTAGGCAAAGATTTGGCAAAGTTTTCTGTTTCACTTAACAGGTTATAAGTAAATATTCTAGTGTTAAAGTTAATAAGCCAGTGTTTAGCATTAGCTTCTCTGATGCCTGCAGCTCTGAATCTGTTGTACAAATATGGTCACATCCAGCTCCAAAAATTCAACATGGCAATGACAAAAATGCAAACTACTGGCTTCAGAATAACAGTTCAGAAAGCAATAGGTAACACCACGGTTCCTGCATCCAGTAATTATCCACAGTCTAATCTTTTCTGACCACATATTTTAAGTGTAAACAATTATATTCTCATCTGGAAATACCTTAACATATTATTTAATCTCAGAAATCATAACTTGCAGTTTTAATTTTCATCCTCCACCATTGCTGCCTTGTTCCTAGCTCCAGTCGTGCTGAAGGCATCACATTAGTTTATGTTGTATCACTCTAACAACTAGCTGGGTTGAGTGATTACTATACCTACAGTGTCCTAATCACTCAGGCCAAACTGAGCCAAGCAAGTTGACCTGATACTGGCAGTGAAAAACTGACATGAGCTAAGCCCAATTTGATCTGTTGCCAAGTCCATTATCATTTTCTTTCCTGCTTCCTGAATCATCTGAACTTACCAGGATCATCAAAATCATTTCTAAATACTTTGGTTTATAACTTACTGCATCTTTGAAAGCTTTGCTATGTACAGTATGATGGCTCACTCTTATTTTTTATGCATTGTGGAAAAACGTGTTCATACTGAATTTTGTGTATGTTACAGTGTGTGTTGACTGGTATTGAAATGCAGTTCCATAATACAAACGTAACTACATCTTCATACAAATGTCAGAGAGTTTAGCTATGTTCAGGTGAAAGAATACCCCGTTGTATTATCACAGATACACTGTCAGCAGCACAAACACAGACCACCTGACACTGATGCATTTTCCTTTGCACCTGTAAAAAGTTTTTTTTCGGCAGGGGGGGCATCTCATCCCCCCCGCAAGATCTTTGTGCCTCTGTTCAGCACTTGCCTCAGCAAATCTGTGGTAGGGAGACGCTGAGGAGAGAAAGCCTCCACCTGGCAGACTGTTAATAAAGGTGACAGTGGGAGGGCAAGAGGAGAGGAAGCTGCTGGTGTCAAAGCCTGCTGACTGGAGGCACAAGAGCACAAAGCTTCTCTTACTGTCAAACAATACTGTCTGCTGCATACAAACACATACCTCTACAGAGACTCAAACACTACCATATTATAAAAATTCAGTTTTCTCTTCAGCTGTCAGGGAGTATATCTGTTTACATGTATATTCCTCTTCATGTGGAACCGTCCTTGTTTTCCTCCCCTACTCTCCCTACATCCCTGAAGCTAATCCATAAATCACTGTCCAAGCAGCAACAGCAGTCATTTAGTACCTGGAGCTCCTGGTGTTCATTCCCACTCACTCGCCCTGTTTGTTTTCCCCTTGGCCCCCCAACACTGTATCACCTCCAGGCTACTGCTTCTCCCCTGTATCTGTGAGATGCTAAGTGTTAAAAAAAAAAAAAAAAAGAAAAAAGTCAGCTGTTCCCAAATCACCTGTTACTTAGCAACAGTCAAATGGAAGGACTTTGGAGCCAACATGGCTGCTGCTGCTTCTGGAGGCATGGTTCATTCCTGTCTCCACCCTCTTTTTTCCAGTTTTGACCTGGACCAGAGCCTTTGCAATATGAGGTAGACTGAGAGGAAGACAGTATAGCGTGCATAACCGTTTGCAATATGTCACATCCCATGCCTTTCTCATGCAATTTTGTAGAAACAACAGCAGGCACATTCACTTCAGCAACTGTTTCATTTACATATTGCATTAGCCTTGGTTGGGTTCATATGCTTTATGCATCCTCTGCAGCTTCCATGTCTGGCGGTCCATGTGCGCCTTCTTATCACATCACTGCTCTCTGGCAAGTCTCACACACGTCACAGGCGGGTTTTCATCATGAGGATACTCTTCTTAGCTTTTTTCCTCTCTACAGTACATTACTGTGTGCTCTCCACTTATATCTCAACATCAGCAGGTCCTCTTTACCTCTTTTCCATTTGTAGACATAAAATAAAACATAACAGGTATAATACCAGCCCTTTCATCAAATGATAAGTGTAGTGTGTACCATTTTTGGATGATAATGCTTTCTAAATGGGTTTGGAATAAATTTGGGAATGCACCCAGTTGTCTGTTAGATCTAATTTTAGCTCACTGTCCAAATTAAAAATGCATGTTCTTGGCTCTGACATGTGGACATCGCTGTTTTTTAATTGTTTCACATGTCCTTTTCATTCAGTTCTATTGATGTCTCCTGCATATTGTAAACACAATACAATACTCTCACAGCTGTAATTTCATTGGTAATGGTCCAGCCAAATCACATCTTACTATTTTAGTATATAAGCAGTGTTGTAGCAGCAGCTCAAGCTTCACGTTAATCCCAAAGACATTATGAATGTACAGTCCACAGCACAGCACGTTTATCTTAAATTATGTCACTGCTAAATATGAGAACATACCATTGTCAGAGTCATCCTAACCAAGCCCACAGCCTGTGTTGCTGTGGAGATAGAGGTCTACCAGGGAGAAACTGAAGCTCTGCAGTGAAGTGTTGAGTTACAGGATGCATTCAGCATCTACAGGAGCTGTTACCTGCACACAGTAGTCAGTGTAAACACACCAAGATGGATGGCGATGACTCTGGTGACATAGAGCAGGTGGATGCTGACGCATGCCAGCCTCAGTTTCACTGACTCATTTCTTTGATGACACAAACAAAACTGTAATATAAATATTTGTTATTCGTACGTGTATATTGGGTTGTGTATGCCCTTGCCGTGTGGTTCTTGATTATTTGTATGCCATGTGCATGAAAGAGAGGCAGATAGAGAGAGAGAGTGAGACAGGAGAACGATCCAAGGCTACAGATTTAATCTGGCTGCTGTGGTCATGTGATTAATCGTGGCCAGGGGCCAGGGGATAGTGTAATTTATGGTAAGGGGAGGGGGGGATCAACACATTTGGATGGTTGCTGCTCCTGAGGGAAATCTCACTCTTAAACCTATCCAGTATTCTTCTCCATCTTTCCCTGACTAATATCACAAATGTGACAGCTGTGTTATGGACAAGTTATGAATTTGTGAGTATGTAGGTATAATGAAGTCATTTTGATTTAATAAAGATGTTTCCTTGGAAAGGGAATAGCAAACATCTGAATGATAAATAACTAAAAACACTCAATTAATCATCTATTGGTATGAATGTTAATCAAAATATAAAAAAAGGCTATAAACTAAAATAAAATAGAAAAAATGGACAGACACTGGTAAAAAAACAAAAACAAACAAATGTAAAAGTCATTAGTTAGTGTTTGTTTGCAAAACAAGTCTGCCTTGCTATTATTTGTTATTTCAAGGACCTGTGGGTCTAGAAAGGTGCTCCTTTGTGAGTCATTACTACAAACAACCAGTAGATTGTGTTTATTAACAGAGATTAGTGAGAGTATTGACAGTTTGCTGAAGCCTGTGCGTCATTCACAGCTTCCACTGCCCTTCTGGCTTAAGACCATGACACTGCTGTGGTGACCTCACCATCCTCAGTCTCCTTCAGGCCACTGGTGTGCTTGTGTGACTGTGTGTTTACTTAATCCTCTTTCCAGCTCCAAGAGCTGTAAATTAACATTAGTCCAGTCAGAGGAAGGCGAGGTGGGATATGTTGAGTTTTTTTGGAGAATTGTCAGTTGTTTTTGTTTCTGCCAATATCAAGCAGTGCTGATAACAGCAGTTTTCCACTGACCTTCCCCACCAGCTGCTCAACAGCACGCCCTCCCATCCAGCAGGAGTTACCTGCCACTTCACCGGCTCTCTGACGTTTCTCCTTGGCTGTTTATTGTGGTGTGTTCGTTGTTCCTGATAGAGTTTACATCTAGATTTACTTTTTCCGGTGCATGTGTCTTCTCAACCAGACAGCGGTTTATGCTACAGTTCTCGCTTCCTTCATTTTGTTTATTAGTCTTAACAGTTATGTAAATACAGTGAACTTGATGTTTCACCTTTCACTGTCCTAAAAACACAGACTGCTCTGAAGACACAGCCAGTATTTCAAGGGTTAATGATCCTGCCCAAGAGGGGTTATACAGCAGGAATGTGTGAACAGTCACGGTCACATCATCCTCTTCCTAATCACTGTACAATCTGAGAGAAAACACTATCCAACCTCCAGGCACCATCTGAACATAAACATACCAGCACACAGGGATTCACTTTAACATGGCTCTATTACACACGGTCTATTCTGATGTCCCCTCGCCCTTGAGGACTCTCTAATGACTCATGTTGGCTGGGCATTTAAATTCGACACCAAATCAATCATTGAATTGATTTGTATCTTTACAGCGACTCTGGACTCTCAGACAGGGACTTTACTGTAACCTACAGGAAGCCTCAACATGCTGTATGGGCTAGCATGGAGAAGATTAAAAAATGAGTTATGTAGTCTAATAAATAAGGAATAAAAGTCACAGTACTTGGGTCAATCTTTGTCGAAAATATATCAAGTATTACATTTATAGTGTGCATAAATAGTACTTTAAATACACTGCCTGGCCAAAAAATAAGGCTGCACCCAGACTTAATTAAACAAAGAGCCTTGCAGTGAGTAGCTTCCCATTTCTTTAACAATTATTAATTTGCTAAGGAGTATAAAGATTGGACAATGCCAGGATTCAATGGGTTCAACTTGTGAAGAAGTGGTCTGGTCCAGACCTGAACCCCATTGAGAATCATGCTGGAGAGGACTTGGTCTGACAGTGGTCCGAGTCTCCCGCCATCAATATAGGACGTAAACCAAAAGTTAACGCAACTCTGGACAGAAATAAATCTTCTGATATTTATTGTGACATTGGAGGTAAGGTAGGAGGTAAGGTAAGGAGGTAGAGATTTAAACAGGATCAGAAGCAGTAGAAAGAGACGAGATATGATGAGTGGAAATAAGATAAGATGCAATTTCATATATGACCATGAAGATGTAAAAACAACCTGGACAAATAGTAAAATATAAATGAGAACAATTAATGCGTACATAGAATTTTCTAAGTTGAGCATAAATAAATAAATATAGACACTATTATTATACAGTGCATAATGTCAGAGTTGCTACTCAAATATAGCTAATTGAGTATAAATACTGTTGTAACACTAATTAGCCATTTAAATGTACAATTGATATCATTATTGCTTTGTAAATACAATGCAGAAGGATGCATGAATCATTAAGTGTTGAACAGAACTGAGAACAAACAAAAACTTGATAAGATATGATGAGCAGAAATAAGATACAACATAATTTCAAGATTTCTTCTTTCAAATAGCAAAAACCACCTGATCATATAGTAAAATATAAATGACAGCAATGAATGAGTACATGGAAATGTTTAAAGGAGTGATATTTTGCTTTTTTTTTAAATTGAATTATGCATTTTAAAACATTTCCCTGTGGTCTATATAAACTGTAAATGCTATGCTTGGGTCTGAATTCTGCATTAATTCAACTCCACTGGTTCGTCTTCAACCCTATTTCTAAGTAATGACACCAGAAAGGTTGTTTTGAGCGCTGGCCCTTTAAATGTAAATGAGCCACTTCAAGCCCCACCCCCTCCAGGTTGTTGGCTGTGCTGCTCTGTCCCGTTCAGCCACTTGTGTTCATTAATACAACCAACAATTGAACATTTGAGGTAATTTGCTCAAAGTTTGGACATATTTTCAGTATGGACTACAACCACTGCTGCTGATAAACAATTGTCATACTTGGAGAAATGTTCGTCGGAAATCTTGGCCTTATTTGTGCAAATGTCACGATGTAACTAGTTATGAAACGTGACAAATTAAGAATTAAAACAGGTTGCAGAAATCCACTTGATTTTTGCCAAATGAATCTAAAGATAGCTTTGCAGCACCTGGAGAGTTCAAATTCAAACTTTTTTAACTATTAGGGTCCAAATACATAAATAAATGAACCAAAGACTAATAAAAGTGGGTTTAGCAAAATATAAGCCCTTTAATTTGAACATAAATAAATATAGACACAATGTGCATAGTACAGTATGTACAGTACATTTTGTACAGTGATGTTCCGCATACAGTGTCAAGCTTGTAAATCAGCTATAGCTAATCGGACACAACACAATACTGAAATGAGGTAAAAAAAAAAAAAAAATGTGTTAAAAAGTGCAATCTATAAAAATGTTGTTACATGTAATTACTTACTTGTACAGCTGGAATCACTTTATTGCTTTGTAAGTACAATGGAGAAGGATACATGTTTCATTAACTTTTAAACTGGACCTGAAAAACAAAAAACAATGCACCGGTTGTAAAACTGTATCAGGATCAATATTTTTGCAAGATCATGATTCAGAAAACACTAAGCACAAGAAAACAGCTGTGTAGGACTAGTAATCCAGAGCACAGAGTGTAAAAGGCTCTTAAAGGGTGCTGCTTTCAGCCCAATTCAGGTGAATGCACAGTATTTCTGGCGCTTGTAAAGTTGATTTCCAGTGGTGTTTTCCACCTCTCCTGTCTCCTGTTTCGTCCACCCTCCTTCTCCTGCCTCCTCCCTGAACTCTCTGTTGCCGTCAAGTGTCTTCTCTTGACGCAAATCCAGACGCTTTGGGTGGATCATTTACAAAGGAATAAAAAAAACATTTCTTTCCTTTTAATTTTACTGTAGTGACATTTCGCTCAGCAGCGGTTAGGTTACCCCCTCTTAAGCCATGACATCGCTCCCTCTCCTCCCCTCCTCCCTCCTCCGTCACCCCCTCCTCTCCCTCTCCCTCTCTGGACGCGCTCTCACTCTCCTTCCTACCTCTCAGACGCTTGGATGCTGCTGCCGCTGCATCCACTCTTGGACTCTGTTTCTTTCCCTCTTTGACTCTTTTAGTTCATGACAGAAAAAACGGTGTAAAGACAAAAATAGGTGGGAAAAAGTGCCGCTTCAGGGCGAACCACAACAATGACCCGGTCCTGACTAAAATTGAATGGATTAGCCAATCTATTCTGAGCTCTAATGAGATTAGAGAGTCAGCGCAGACATGGGTCGCGGCGGCGTGGTACCTTTCGTTGAGCTCTTCGGGGAACATTTTCCCTGTCAGCAAACCTCCAGACATGGAAATGGCGTTTTTGATGCTGAAGATGCAGCGGATGCCGGGGGACAATAACAGATCTTTGCATGCGCGCTCACCTGTGCCGCTTTTGTGGCGCACGGATTCCTAGAAGTAGAAGTAGTAGTAGAAGTAGTAGTAGAAGCAGTAGTAGCAGGACAAAATGAAGTACCAGAAATATATCACGGTGATGCAGATGGCCATGGGAGTGACAGCCTCCAACAAAGACTGCCTTCCCGCGAAGAGACAGCTGTGGTGAGTACACAAGAGGAGGAGGAGGAGGAGGAGCGCGGACGGATGGGAGCGTGTGTGGACGGAGGGATGGGTGGATGGATGGATGCGTGTGTGGAAAGAGTGGCAAGCAAGGTAGGGTGTTTTCATGTGGAGGAAACAGCTTTAAAATTAGCCTCTTATCCTTGTTGTCATGAAAAGCTCCCCCTCTTGCCCTCTCGTGTGAACTTAAAAGCCGAGCAGCTGTCGGCGGAAGTCGGCAGTTTCCGTCAGTCTTCGCCTCCAACAACTGTTTCATATTTACACCAGTGGCATTCCGGCGTTTGGCCACAGAGAACAGCCCAGTCAGACAAGCTCTCCGTGTGCGTCCGTGCGCGGTTGCTTGGTGCGGGTTAATGCCCCCCCCCCCCCCCCCAGTGAGTCTGTGTTTTGCTTGGTGGACTCGGTGTTTGTTGTGATCCGCTCGGAGAGGCTGAGTTTCAGATGCAGCGGTCGGTTGAGCGGACAATCCGGAGCAGGTGTATTCATAACAACAGTGTTCAACAAAGCTGAAGCGCCGTCTGTTCGGACCAGGGTTTAAACCACTCCACTAGGTTTCAGTCCCACAAGCCTTTACGCGGCCGCGTCTTTGCCATTTCCTATCAAGTCTGTCATCTTTTTTTCTGTGATATGATGTAGTAAAAAGATGTCGGCTGATTCTACTCTCATCACTTATTCAGGCTCCTCGTGCTGCCAGCATTTAGATCTGAATGTGTAGAAAAAGCAAGCTGTGTTTGGTTCTCATTGGTTGTTTCTTTGTGTCTGTAAGTGTGTGCGTGTCCCTTGTAGTCAATTCCATGTCAGTTCCAAGTCCGTGCCCGTTTTGTAGTCTGTAAACTTTAACACGCACTCTAATCACCACCTGCTCTCTAAGCTGTTATTATTTAAGGTGTAGCCTATCATTTTTTGACATTAATGTCACATACACCTGCAAACAAGTCTTATTCATCCATAAAATGCACTATATTTTGTTTTATATTAATGACAAAAATTAGAGAAAAAGGCAACACATTTATTTTTTAACAATACCCTTTTTAAATGAAGGACTAATAAATTAATTATTGTGTATTATTTGTCTCTGTTTTTTTTCCATTAATAAGTGGTAAATAAGTTTTGGTTATTATGACTGAAAATGTCACCATTTGACCCCTATTGTGATTACATAACAGGTCACATTAAGGTAAATGGGAGTTGTTACATTTTTGCTTTTTGAGCCTCACTGATAAGGTGAGGAAAAACCATGACACAGCAGAGCAGTGTTCAGTCTAATTATAGGCTATACATGCCATGAACACATGTAGTTTCACTACTTCTGTAATCCACATAGATAACATAAGCATAAGGCATAATCCTCCCTGATTGGCATTACTGTATAGTGAAAAAAAGCAAGCGCTGGTTTATTGTAATCAAAGAGTGACCAGTTTCCTGGGAAATACATCCCACGGGGATAAGTAGCTTGATACCTTTGCATGCAGAGGCACAACACAGCTAAGTGAATAGGAAGTCATCACGCAGGGGAAAGAATAGGCTTTCTCCTCTTTCCTTGTGTGACTGCTGTCAAATGTTTTGCAAACCATGAGTGGTGACTTGGTTTTGACACTTCTCCCTTAAGAGAGGCGCGGCGGCATGTCCGGGGCCATCACATCATGGTGGGGGAAGGGGCACGGCCATTAAAACAGGATTACTGTATCGCCTCCGACAGCCACTTTAACGAAGGGAGGCCGAGCCAGCGTGTGTCTGCGGTGTGTGTTTCATGGAGTTATCCCGTGCACTCACTTGCTTGTCGTGTCTGACTTTACTGAGGAGTCACTGGCCAGAATCAGGAGGTTTGCATGCACACAACTAACTCTGTCACTGTGAAGAGTGAGACTCCAACATTTTCATGGTTTGTTAGAGAGCTTCAGTGGTAGCCCAGTTCAGCTGTAGTGGGTTGATAGTGACGTTAAGATCTAGATGAGCTGAAATTTAAAACCATTTCACTGTCACTCAGTGTTTCTGCTATAGGAAGATTCCTTCTGAACTGCTTAGTTCTCAACAGAATTCTGGAAACAGATAAAGGTGGGGTACACCCTGGACGTGTCACTGGTTCATCCGTTGGAAGATTACCCATTAAATGAGATAATATGAGATTATGAGAAAGTAAGTTTTATTGTGCTATTTATACATTTGGTGTCTGAAGGGTACTCTGTCCTGCTACACCTCCAACTGGAGGTACTTCTGCCTAACTTTAACCCTTTATAGGGCACTTATTGAAATACTCTGAAATTCAAAATTTCAACCTTAGTGTGTTATGTGTGACATTGTCATCTACTGTCTCATTGGTTGCCATGACAACAGTGTCCCTCCTCTTGCCATAAAACATCCAAGCAAAACTGACAAAAATCAATCCTATTCACTATTTACAGCTTCAAAATGTCTATAAAATCTCTCTGAATCACTATGTAGTGTTATAAAAACCAACATGCTTCTTGACCTCACTGAGGCACGGGATAGGCCCCATATTTAAAGTTTGCAAAAATTACCAAAAATAATCACTTGCCCAATAAAGGGTTAAGGTGGAGTTTGAGACTTAAACTGAAGGAGACAAAGGTAAACCCCTTTTCATAACAACAGTGCAAGCCTGAAAAAAAATGATTCAATCTGTTAGGTCATCAAGAAAAACACAAAACAATATCACATCATGTTGACGTATCCTAAGCCAAATAAAAATGAATGGTTTCTACACTTTTCAACTTTGATTCAAATCCTCTCCAACCCATTCTTCATGTTTAAAGAGCGGTTTATCATAGCGTCTCTGCAATAAGACCAACAATCACAACATAAAGTTAGAGTCATTGTAAGAAATGGATTAAATCCTGCAACTTTAGGTATTCAACATTTTATGTACAAGTCAGAAAGAAAACAACAATGACTAAACAGGATTACTGCTTCATCTGCAACTCTTTATTAAAAACTGGAGTGAAACATGTTATAAAGAACCAGCATACTGGTGTGTACAGAAACCTGTAATAATAACTGTGTATGAATTTAGTAATGAAATTTAGAGGAAGTGAGAAACAATAAGCAACCTTGGACATATGAACATAAGTTGTAAACATTAACTCATGTTGCTGTATATTGAAGTTGCAAGTTTTTGTGTTTTGGAGAGGCACTGTGCAAAATTTGTGTTGAGTTGTGAGTAGTAGCTTGTGTACAAAGCTGATATGAAGCCAACGCTTTGTTTATAGGCCTTATTTTTTGCTCTTTAAGCTGTTTACATGGCTAATGAACATGGATATTGCACTGATGTCCCTGCAGCAGTGATAGAATAACAGCTGGAGCCACTTTTCTTCTTTATCTGAAATGTTTTTACACTTGTCGGACTGGTTCGATCCCCCATACACAACCCTAGTGTTGTGATTTTGGTGTAAATAAAAAAAAAAAAAAACTTGTTTATCCAGGCCTTTGAAAATGTTGAAAGTTGGTGCGTTTCTCAGATCAGAATTGTGGACTTTTGTTTTGGCCATGCATCCCTGCTGCAGCTCTACAAACTGTTGACTTAGTTAGTTTGTGTAAAATGAACAGAGCTGACTAAACAGGCAGAAGGCTGCACAAACTGTGAAACAAACCCCAACTGAGACTCATGTTCCACAATTTGCTCTACATGTGTTGAAATTATACTTGTAAAGCCCCAATAATATCCCATATGCCAATCAGAAAATCAGAATAAGGTCTAATTTAATGTGTCTAGACAGAATATGCAGGTGACAAGATTCAGAATATGGTCACGTTAGGAACAACACAGCAGTGTTAGTGTGCATTTATTGTATTCCTGTTATCATTTTCAACAAGACAGTTTCTGTTTTGCTCTTTACATGCTGCTAGATTAACCAATTGTTAATCTAGTCACAGCATGATATTCAGCGTTAGTTCACGATTACTTCATCACCCTACTTAGCTCTAATAAACAGAGAATTACCTTAATCTTTTTCTTAGCGGTGCTTGAGTTCATTGGCTTGCAGGTTTGGGTTTTGCAGGTTTATTCAGTGTGATGGAGAACATCCTTAATAAACAAACAGAGAAATCCATTCCCAGCACAAAACATGAACAACACAAAACACAGGGCAGACCATAATAACTACTGTGCTGTAATTAGTATGAGACCCATAAATAGTAATTAGCCAGATGAAGTGTGTTTAAACTGGCTGTAGCTTTTCCTAACATGTGGGTGTACCGTCCTGTATTGTGTGCCAGATGTCTTCTTCCCTCCTCAGCCACAGCTCCTCCTGGTGTTTTCGGTCCACCTGCTTAATGATGCATAAAGTCAGCGTCCCCTCTCCTCCCAACACACACAAACACAGGTTCTCTTCCCCTGATTTGCGTGTCCGAATGTCCCCCTCCCAGCTTTTCAGAAGAACACACAAACACAACCTCCTGTCCAACCCCCTCCACTCTCCCAGTTCAACTCTTGGAGGCTGCGATGCGTAACCTCACACAAACTGACAATGCCTCGCATTACTTACCTCAGCAGGAGCCTAAGTCCAGGGTGGACCTGTCATGATAATCATTACTTTTCTGAAAAATACGCACAAATGTTTTCTTTTCTTTTTCCTTTCTTTCCCTCGCTGTTTTATCTTCTTCTCCCTAAAGTCAGAAAAAGCCTTTTTGTATCAAAGTCATGAAGTTTGATCTTAAAAACATGCGTCATGTCTTGATAGTCTCTGAACACAGTATTCTTACTCTGTACAGTTCTTCACGGAGTGAAGTCGAGGGCACACACACATGTTTATGTTTGTGTGTTTTTATTCAGTGTTTCTGTCCATTAGGAACTCGCATGTTCTTACTTTGGCAGAACGGTTGTAATCTCCTCTCAGATGGTTTATGCCACTAAAGGGAACAGATTACACAGGGTTTATTGACTCGTGTGGCTCACCCCTTTACCCCCACCCACTCTCTGAACATCCTGTTGGTTTGTGTTTTTATGTGTGAATATAGATTTTTGGGTGACTTTGTGTGTGTTTATCTGTCGAGGTCAGATTTAAGGTCTGCTTGAATGTTAATGTGAGATTTTGATATATTGCTGTGTTAATTGGCTTTAAAGAAATACTGCTAATAATGGCATCATTATTTTATTCATTACAAGGTTAACAATGCAGCTCCATTCCATGTTATTTAGCCTTGTGTAGACCCTACCTCTATAAGACACATATTTGTAATGCTTTTTCTCTGTCTTACTTACAAAAAAGACTACAATATAGTATTATATAATAAATATTATGTCATTGTAAGTTCTAAGGGAAAACAGATATTACAGTTTTGTCATAGTTCAGTGTGAGTTCTGTACAACACAGGAAATCCACAAAAACCCACATGGTAAAGGATTCATGATGGTGCACTTTAATTCATTTTGTAAATACAGTAGCCAAGTGGTGGATATTTGCTAAAAAGAATGTGTTTTCCAGGTGGACGTTGCACTTTTGGAGGCTGGTTGCAATTGTTGTTCATTAGGCCATGGCGGCATATTCTCTGCATATTTTGACAAATGCAGTGAAAATGTGGATTTTTATATCACACTGTAATGCTTTGATTCACTAAATTGTATTTTTTTGTCGTCTGTTAGGTCTGCTCGATCTGTCTTGTATTTTCTTGACTTGAGCACGTACATCACATCAAATGTTTATTATGACACTTCTGAGAATACTGTCACTGATGTACAGTAAGACTACATTTCATTTGGTCACCTGATATTGGCTTTAGATTTATTTTTTTTTATTAAGATGACATAAATGACAAATGGTACTTTATGGTTTTTCAGTAGAATGAAATGTTAATGTGAATATTGATCACTCAGTGTGCTGTGAATAAAGTTTTGAATGAGTTTATTGAGATACCTCATACTGAAACGTCCTGGGTGACAAAGTTCAGTCACGTAGTGTATATTTTTTGAGCTTTATTGCAATAGGTAATAAAATAAGAGAATTTGTGGATCTACAATTTGTGGCAATGACATTGTGTGCTTTCATTCATAGTGACAGAATATACAGTCGCGGAAAAAATTATTAGACCATCAAAAGTCATCAAAAACAATGGTTATGCAATCAAGTACTAACTCCTGTGTGTATCATGTGACTAAAACTGACAGAAAAGAAAACATGGAATAAATCAAAGCACTGTTTTTGTCAGTACAATGACATAGATATTGACGTAAGAACTGAAGTGATTTTGGTTAGTATCAAGAAAACATGGAAAATGGATCGATATCAGATCTGAAATGAAACTACTATGAGCTATTTTTGCTGTTATTATTACATTTGTCCAAACAAGTGTACCTTTAGTTGGATCATGCATTAAAATGAACAAGAAACTGAAGAAAACAAGGGTGGTCTAATAATTTTTTCAGTGACTGTATACCGTGATTTAAGTTTGCATGGACTACATGTTTGTCCTTTCATATATCCAGACACTATAGTGAAATACCTTAGTCAGCCACGTCGCAGAACTTTTACTCTCCAGTGCAGTTGAAAGTCAGCTGATTTAATGGTCATCCTAACTAAAGGTCCGATCAGGAGCCCGTCGGCGGCAGTAATGGTAACAGCGGCCTATCAGAGTCCCGTCCTCTCCACTCAGAGCCAGACGTGCAGCAGCAATGACTTTTAGAATCTGTGAGTCACACGTTCTTGGCCTCTGGTGACTCATGACTGTCACGATGGCGCACAGGGGGCTGACAAGATGGAATCCATCACTGCCGTCCCACAAACAGAGAAGGACACAGCACAGGAGATCCACTTTTGTGTGACAGAAATCCCAAATTATTCCTTTCTCCGTTTCTTCCTGCTTGGTGGATTTATGTCAGTCTGTCAACATTAATATTCTCTAATATTACGTAATACATCATTTTTCTTAATATGATGTAATACCACTATACTCTAGAGTAGCTGATACTGACAGTAACTATGTTTAGATGAAAATGCTTTTCATCTTTTTGCCCTTATTCTGAAGGAGACAGTATCCTTACTAAGCTGTTTAAACGGCTAATGAACATCAATGCTCCATGAATATTCCTGTTCCCCTGATTATGCATTCAGACATCCTACTTAGCTAATTTGTCATTTATCACATCAGAATAGTGGAACAGCCGAAACTGCTTGTGTTTTGTTTTTGTTTTTTTTTTTAAATCTGGGACATTCTTTCTGTAAAACTACCTTCTTCACAAGGTTGGTGGTGCTTTATTTGAGCCGATAAAAAACGTTAATACCCAAGTCTTTCACCTTGGTTAATATATCATATAATATGATAGGAGTAATAAGTCAAACTAGTAGTAACAAGCACCATAATCTGAAAAAGGAACAATTCAGAATATTAAAACAGAACATGCTGCTTACTTGACCCATATCAAATTATTAAAAATGGCCATTATAGGAACAATAGTGATTTGATACTATGCACATAGTCAGTGAAATAAGCTGGCATGCTTCTCAGCTCACTGGAGAATATTCACTTTACACACATACACATTATTTTTCTTCTTCTTTTTCTTCTTCTTCTTATTATATCTGGTGTGTATGCTGTGGCCTTGTGTTGTAATTTTCATTGTGTGTATGCATGCTCTAATGTTTGCCCGGTTGTTTATTCATCCATTTTTTTTTTATCCCTCTGTTTTATGTGTGCAGCACTTTGTAACCATGTGCAATATAAATACAGTCACTTCCGTATTTATTTACTCTGTACCAGTAAGAGAAAGAAAGAAAAAAAACAAAACAAAACTGAATGATCGGTGGAATGTTTTTGTTTCACAGTAGTAGTAGTAAACATAGCTACAACGGAAGTGTGAATCCAATATTTAACTACAAAATACCTGTTACTGTTGTATTTTGCAATATATTATATGTTGGAGCACTGAATGTTTTTTTTTCTGTAAAGTATCGTTGATAAATGTTACCAATGTGTCGTTTTGTGTTCTGGAAGTTTTACAGATCTACATAGAAGTTCGATATGCTCTATCGGAAGTTAACTTAGTGTTTGATGTTGACGTCTGTTATTCGTGTTGAAAGCCGCCCGCTGACCTGCCTGTTACCCTCCTCTCCACAGGGGTCAGACAGCGCTCGGACATGACCGTTGTCGCGCCTTGTTTGATACATGTCTATATGCCTAATCTTGTCTGTCCATCTGTCAGGCCTGTCTCGTCTAATCAGAGCTGCAGATTTTAACTCCGTCCGCCTCTGCTCAGGTGGCTTTCAGAGGGTTTACACACTCTGACTAGTAAATAACACACTTTGATATCTGCCTCCATTTTTTTTTTTTTTTTTTTTTTTTTGTTCTCCGTTGATTATTCAAGGATGTTTTTAGCCACCGAACACATTAGTCATTTGTCTCTTTCTTCCTATAAGGAGGGTCAGTGAGGTTATCTAGATCAAGTAAGATGTGTCACGGTCCTTTTGTTGTAACTTGTCCCCTGAAGTAGAAAGGAGGCCCATAAGCCGAATGATGCATGTTCATTGGCCGCCCTCTCTTCTGGCTGAACAGTCAGGCATTACGAAGCAGTCAGGACGACCTCTGAGCCACACACTGGCACTGTCCTTCTGTTCTTTGTCCCTTTGCATTATGGTCTTACTTCTTTTATCTCTCTTGCTTTCTCTTTCCTCTGCCTCTCAGCTTTATGCTCCATCATGTTCACCTGTCTCTTTTAGTTTCAGTTTCTTTGTCTTTTAGCTCTAACTTTTATTTGTCCCACCTGTGCACAGTGACCCCGGTTACTTGGTGAGTTTATGTTGAAAGTAACACAAATGACGTAATGTATTGGCCTTCTAAAAGCATCCTCGTAAAGGACTAAGATTATAAATGGAAGAAGAAAAAGTCAGTGGAGCTATTTTGGATGCACCTTTTTCACTCAGTGAGCTGGAAGATATGAACAAAGCTAAATCCCAGGATGGAAAGAAGTCCCATCAAAGCTCTGTTTAACATTTTGGTCAAAACAAAGTTCATTGTTTCTAGACATGATATAGAAAGCTATTAAAAAAAAAAAAAAAGAAAGAAAAAAAGTGATGTGTAAAGTGTGTCCATACCCCTTTTGGAAAAAAGACCCTGGCAGAGAGCTAAGATGAAACATTTGTGCACAAGAGACAACATCTATGACAACATCTCAGGACTCAGAGTGTGATAGACTAGGCTGGTGTGTGGTCGATCTGCTCCACACATGGGCTTTTCTGTCTGTTGTGATCACCTCTAAGCCATGGATAGGTGATACGATGAAAACTAATGTTCCTACATTTGTCTTGTTACCAGGGTGACACGTGCTGCCTCATGTGATTGGTTGCTTGAAAATGAACAACTTACAACACCAGTGTTTTTCTGAAAAGTTCAGAAATTCTTAACCGAATATGCTCGGAGCAGCTGCGCAAAAAAAAGACAAAACACTCTGAAACAACATGCTGGGCGCTGCGCTTTTTCTCCAGGCAGTTGTATGAGGCCGCAAACACTTTCTCCTCTTTGGGAACAGCTGAAAAAAAGATGCATGGTGTTCATAAAAGAACACAAGCCCTGGTGCATTCTTGTCAGGTTTTAAAAGAAACCTTCACAGATGAGGATGTGACAGAAAATGTGTGGTGGGATTCTATCTGGTGTGTGGGACGGGGAGCCTTGTTTCTTACAGAGGTGTCAGGATGTGGCTCAGACACAGCTGCTTTTGTCCCCGTAGTCTCCACTCAGCAGGACCGATTGTTCTGCAAAGGGCTCTCCATCTGGAGATCAGTCATAACAAAGTACATCTGAGGTAACAGGAAGATGCAGTGTGCCAGTGTACCAGAGATTTTTTTTTAATGTTTTACCCAAAACCTGAAGGATAAAGATGTAGAGATATTCTTTAAACCTTTGACTGGCAATACTATTTTTGTGAGGTGAGATATGCAGATACACAAACATATGTTGTTTGTTTAGAATGAAGAAATATTATTCTGACCCATGGGCAACACAGTGGTGCAGTGCTTCACAGCAAGAAGGTCCCATCAACTGGTGATTCCAACACCAGTTAATGGGCGAGGGACCTTTCTGTGTGGAGTTTGCATGTTCTCCCATAGGTGTGAATGTGAGAGGGAGTGGTTTTTCGTCTTTATATGTTAGCTCTGTGATGAACTGGCGACACATCCAGGGTGTACCCCGTTTTCTAATAGATACCTAGGATAGGCTCCAGTACCTCTGCGACCCTCTTCAGGACAAAATAGGTCAGAAGATGAATGAATATTCTGACTATTATTTCTCACTTGTGCTTATGAACAGACTAGTAAACTTAACTTGACCCATCCTCTGCACTCAACCAATGAAGAAGAGAGTAGTAGTAGAGCAAGAAATAGACTGAATGAGGAATGTGAGCATTTTAAGAATAAAGCTATGAAACAGAATTACATTTCCTCACAGTGGTTATCCACAGCACAAGTAAAGATACCTGCACCACAAAAATAGGAACGTGAACTTCTATAAATAAATACAAAGTAAATGCTTCCTCCTTTTCTCAGTCTTGGATGGACTTTCCTTATGTTAGGCAACAATCTGAAATGTTCTGTGTGTATTTGCATGCTTTACAAAGTCTTTTGTCTCAGACAGAACTGCACAACACTAGTAGTGCAGTAATGGAGAAGAGCAGAATGTGTTTATATGACTTTGCCAGTGAATACTGTGTTGCGTCGTTATTGGCTAGAGATGTAAACACATAAATAAACCCAGAAATGTTATGGATATCTGGACACAAGAATACAATGCACATTTGTATGGCAACATGGAGTTAAAGCTTTAAAAGTTCAGTCAAAAGAATAGATCAAAAAGTAAGTCTTGTGGAGATGTTGTTTTCTATGTCACAAATGAACTCTGATTTTTTTTTACACTTTTCTTGTAGTGTGATATAAACTTGAGATGAGTTGACATGCTTTACAATTATACTATATATAACATTGTTTCATTTTGTTTCATGTCATTTCATTTTATTTAAGCTATTTCATGTAATTTATCTAATCATTGATTCAACATTTCATTTTCTGTTTAATGAGGTTACACATTCATGAGACCCTGGGATTCTGGGATGAGGTAATCTGAAAAGCTTTGCCACTGACCGCTTAAATCCAGGGCAGAAGAGAGAGTCTCTATTTTAGGATGAAGTTTCATGTAATATTCATAAACATCTCCTCTCAGTGCAGTCAATTTCTAATGTTTCTTGTTATATCCTTATCTTTGTGCAGTAGGATGCAAGCATTGTGTATTGTTTGTACTTAAGGGGTCACTTTAGAACACACTGAGAGTGCTCCACAGACAGTTTCTGAGTGCCTCCATATTCCTCCAGAGGCAATGAAAAGTGAAACTAACTTCTGTCTGCACAGACAGCCAGACTGTGTCTAATCCACTGGATTGCATGGCTCAATATATCTTCCTAAAATCCTGCAGCATCACTGAATGATAAATCATTCATTGGCCAGCAGCAAGTGAGCGGGTGTGATATACTTCAGCTCCTTCTGGACTTCTGTAAAGTTTTAATATTTGTACCCAGATGTCATTATACGTAAACCAGGATGGAGACGAACAAAACAGTTAAGTCTTGCATTGCTTTAAGGTGCAGTAGATATTAGTGCACAGAAGAAAAGCACAACTTAAGATTTGCAGTGTAATATGTTCTAAAATCATGGTGAGATGGGCATAAAAATTATGAAATTGTATGTGTCTTCTAAAGATCCTGCTTTAATTTTAAGCCAATGTTGCCTCTGGATTGAGTTTTAACATCTACAGTACATTTCCATGACAACCAAGCAGCCCTTGCTGATAAATGGTTGAAAGTTTGAGTTGTGGTTGTTTTTTCAGCGCCTCTTTCCAACAGGAAGGGTGAGGAAAAAAAAGACACATGCTTTTAAGGACTTTTTTTTAACCAGTCAGTTCAGTTGATCTTGGCTTTCTGGATGGAGGTTACAAGTATGAGATGAGTGTGATCCGGTCTTGGCTCTATCTTCCTCTCTTTTTCCCCTCACTGATGGTATCTCTGTGTATAGGATTAGCACAGTGAGCCACAGGTTGTAAACTGCTTTCACATAGCCAGGCCATGTCAGCGCTTCTCCATCTAAGAAAAAGGGTTGTTAAAACCCACAGAGCTCCATAAGCTGCTGCTGGACGTGTGAATGGAATCCCCTTGTAAAAGAGACCCTGGGATTACGGTTACAGGGCCCGGCCTCGTTCAGATTCTGCACAAGTACCCTGACCTGTTAGTCTAATAACACACTTAAGAGATAAGGATGGAGAGTAAATACATTTCATTTTGTAAGTTATATCAGCATGACATTGCAAACAAAACAACCTTTAATGTAGTTTGATGTAGTTTGTCAGTATTAAAAAACATTAAAATTCATATATTGTTTTCATTCAAGAACCACCTTATTTTACTTATACAGTAATGTGTAAAAGTCCGAGACCAACGTTAGGTTTGTTGATTTAGTAAAGTTCTAATGACCACACATATGCATTTCTCAGTCTCTGTATTAAGATACAATCTAGATTTATGTGACGTATGTACAACACTAAAAACAAAAGTATCATGGGAAAAAACAAAGCTTCTATAAACCAAAGTGGTGACCTCCCTTTGCACTTCTTTAACCCTTTTGTTCTGACAAAATGAGATTTGTTAGCTTAATTTTCTGACGTTTTATACCAGGTTTCTTTCAGCACATGTCAGATGTTTCTAACTGTGCTGCATGTTGTCATGGGGTCAGAGGTCAAGGTAAATAGTCACTTTAACCTTTATAACACATTTAGCTCAGTTTTTTTGTGTATGTTTTGTGTATTTTTTGTGTAAGGCTGTGCAGATTTTTTTTTTAATGTATCTGAAAAAAAAAGAAGGAGAAATAAATATATACACTCATTTCAACCCTACAAAAACAGTAAAACTAAAGGTGGAATAAAACTTTTGCATAGTACTGTATGTAGTTTGATTTTTAACCATTCAAGTGTTGTTATATATTATTACTTTCTCTAAAAGCTCTGCTTTAAAGGGACTGTATTTTGTATTGTATTTTTCTTTGTTTGAGAAAAATCCTATGTATTAAAGATTTATATATTAATAAAGACAGTAATTATATTGAAAATGTTGGAAAATTACATCCTTAATCACACCATTTTTTTGTGCATTAAATAACTCTTTAATATTTGTACTGGGCAACTATAAATCAAGTAACAATTAATCTGGTTAAAAAAAGACATTTCCTTTTTAGTGGAGCCTGTGCAGAACAGGGCTCGGTGCCAAACACTGTGCACCTCAAGCTTTCTTTAGAACAACAAGGTAGTAAATCAGCATGCATGTGTGTATTTGGAATGACTGTGTCTGTTATGAATCAAAGCAGATGTAAAACACATCTCCAGGCTGCTCCTCTTAACTGAGAAGTATTCCTCAGACACAAAGTACAGCGCTTCATATGCCTCTATTGATGTGCGTTGTCTTTCTCTTTTACATCAAAGTGCACAATTGAAAAATCGCCTAAAATATGCTCAGTTTTGCCTTTCAGTGAAGTACATCTCTTTTTTCTACCCAAGCCTTGAGTAAATTATTACAATGTGAAGGCTGTAGATGAAAGCTTTTCTCTGTTGTTTGTGAACCGTGTATCAATAGAAACATTTTATGATCGATTCTCTTCACTCGACATAAAAACAAAAGCTCATATTGACAGAGTGTCTGTTCTAAATGCAGGAGCTAAGTGCTCTGAACATGCTATGACAATAATAGCACAACCAGTTCCAGGCAGTCAGCACTACTGTAATATCCTGTATGGTACTGACTTTAAACATTGTGCAGCAAAAAGTCTTACTCAGAGCAATGTCGAGTAATATTATACATGTTTGCTCAAGTTTATTGTTTTTATATAGCATGTGTTCTTTTTAGTATAGTGGCTATTTTTTTCCACAAACTAAATACCAAATAAAGTAATTAACTCACAATGGTATGGCTTCTATGGCACCTAAGAATTACATTTCCCACATGGAAAGCAGTCCATTGTCCAGGGAAACATGTTTTGTTGGATTTATTTTCCCATCAAGCAAACATATATTCAGACAAGGAACCAAGGAAAAATAAAAAATGAAGTAATCCTGGTTCCATTTCTGCCCACCACTATATGTAAATTCACCTGTGTCCAGTATTTTATAAATGAAAGCATGAAATATTGCACAAATGATCAAAAATGATGATGATAGTAAGGTAATATAAGTAATTCATATTAAAATTAACTAATTATTATACAAACAAAATTGCAAGAAAATAATAAATACATGATTATTCAAATGTTAGGAAAAGGATGTGTGAATTTTAGACCCATTCAGCCTCATGCTGACTTTTTATATGTCCTTTTAATCAGTATGTTTTAGAGTTGTGATCACTTTGTTTAGGGATGGCCAAGTCTATTATGGCATTAACATGTAAGGCAGATGTGTCAGTGTTTCAGTGAGTATACGCTGTCATAATCTGTAGAGTTTAAATAATTTAGCTACTGTTAGTGTTGGAAACTGTCCTTCACAACTTCTGTGTTTTGTTTCCTTTATTGGCAAGGAAATCCTGGAAATGACTGGCCACTTACCTAAAGTCCACAGAGGCAGCCAGACTGTCAGTAAATTATACTGAGTCATATTTTCTGTAGCTGCTCATCTTATTTTACCTTGGAGATTCCCTCTGTTTGCAGTCCTGCTTCTAAACACAGCAGCCTAATGCTGGCTTAATAATAAAAGACAAGTGGATGCTGCGTACCTAGCCTCCATCTGCAGGCTACCCGCTGACATTCAGCCCAATTATTCACACTTGCTTGAATGCCACCACAGCCAACAGGAAAGGATGTCCTTTAAAAAGTAAAGACAGTAAGAGGAAAGTTATGTCACTTTGATCCTCGGGGCATCTTTATGTTCTCCCTTAGATAAGCATGTTCTGTAGACAAAATGTGGTCAGTGTAGATTTAGATCATTTATATTTAAGGAATGTGGTCATGTTGGGGTGTACCTACAAAAATGTAAAAGAGCTTAAGATTTTCCCAAATGTTTTGGATATATTTACAGGGTCATTATTTTAAAGTGATTAAAGTGAGTTTGTTTTAGAATAGAATAGAATAGAATAGAATAGAATAGAATAGAATAGAATAGAATAGAATAGAATAGAATAG
>JAPQRP010000019.1:35996357-36010756 GCA_037367295.1 Apogon hyalosoma | reverse complement strand
ATAGATAGATAGATAGATAGATAGATAGATAGATAGATAGATAGATATGTTTTCAGATGCAGCAGTCAGGTATTTTCAACATATTCTTGAGGAAAAAACAGAAGACAAAGCAAATAAACATAGTGGAGTATTTACTTTCCTCAAGAGTTGACAACAAAAAAAAAACTGTTTAAACAAGTGGTTTCTGTTCTCATGTTTATCATGCTAATGCTGCTTCTTGTCTGCTGGGCAGCTTTAATCCAATTAATAAATTAAACATTAAATTAAACACTCAACTAGAATTACACTAATGATGATCATAACTGTGGAAGTAATTAAAAACCAGATCTTTGCTGTCCCTCAGGGTGAAGTTCTTTTTACAGCAGGGCATTATACAGTATAGTGTGTCCAATGTTTATATTAATCTATATACTTTGTTTGATTCTATACTATTCAGTGGTTTTCCCACATATTCAGTTTGATCGCCTCTTCATGCTGTGGGTTCAATGTCCGCCACCAGGGACAGTTGATGGAGCGTCTCATTAATGGCATTTGCCATTAATCAGCAGGAAATCTATAGGCGATTGCTTCCTGTTGCCTATAGCTTTGATTTTGAGCGGAGTGATTCATTAGCTGTTTAAAGACATGGAGCCCTCTGCATAATGACATGCTCCCTGCCTCTCATGTTAGCTCATCCCACAGCGCTATGCATCTGTAATGTCAGGCAGGAAGGGCAGGCAGGATCAATGTTGGTTCTATAGATAGATGGAGCAATGATCTATGACATCCACAGCAGCAGCTTGAAAGTGAAGAGGCACACTTTTAACACAGGGTCATATTGAATAGTTCACATTAAATTAAATTAAATTAATCAATCACTCAGGATTTGCTGTGTGTTACATGTGTGTATGCATGCCATGTGTGTGAGATCTTTGGAAAATGTGCTGAAGGGATGCCCGACTGCATACATTTCAGGAAGTGTGTCTTCATATTAGTATGTCCGGTGGCTGGCTGTCCTCTGTGTGATATTGATTGGTCGCATTAGGGAGTCTGCGGGTCAGCATTTCTCAAATGGGGACAGAAGAAGAGTAGGATGGAGGAGGGCAAAGAGGAGGCATGGAGGAATTACTGGAGGGCACGAGCAGATAGGATGAGAAAGGAAAGAAGGGGAAGAACGAGGAGAGATGAGAGGAGTGAAAAATTAAACCAGAGCAGACTGATGCGAAGGAGCAAATGAAGAAAAGTGGCAGTATTGGTGTTGTTTTGCTCAAATGGCCACAAGCTCAGCCCCACCTCCTCCATACAGTATTGATTTAGTGTGCTTCATCTGGTTAAAGATGACATATTGTTCTATCCTTTGTGTTCCTTGTTTAGGTGTTTATTTACAGTTTACACAATTTAAGACAATGGCGGTATACATCAATATTAAATAAATAACATTAAGTACTAAACTTGCCCTTAGAGTAAAGTGTTTACTTAACAGAGCAGTGGAATTAAGTGTATTGATCAAATCAGACCCGCTGACCTGACAGCACTCAGTGGCACCATGCTTTCTTGTGGATTGTGCTTCCGTTCAGCCTCTTACCAAAGGTGACCAAATTAAAGTTTTAACAGACCGACTTTTATTCAGTGGTAGTAAAACGTAATCCAGTGGATTGATATTTAATAGTGAGCCTCAGTGATTGACTGTTTTTCTCAGTTATTTTCAATGGCAGCAGTGTTTTCACTGTAAGTAGAGCTTTGATTTAGCATTCATCCTTGTAATCCCAGCTCCATTTCCACTGAGGTTCTTTTGCAAGAAGGATTTTGCTCTTAATAATTTATCACTCGTAAAAGCAATTACAAGACCTTGTACACTGGAGTTAAATTAAGCTAAATTGCATTGTATTCTCCGTGTTTTTAACAGGTGGCTTTTTGTATTTTTAATGTGGACTTTTATTTTGGTTCTTAAATTTTAGCTTTGGTTTGCACGCTGCGATGGAAACCCTGGCATGTCGGCTGCGAACATAACATAGTTGGCTCATGCATAAATTGGACTGTTAGATTATGAAAGAGGAGATTGGGTTAATTTATTACTTCAGCATTCATCTCGCACCATGTGGCGGAGCAGCCTCATCTAACGAGATGGGATGGATTCTCAACAGCTCAGAATTTAGGCTCTCTCCTCTTGTTTCCATGGCAACACAATTACTTTACCCAGGGTGGAAGAGGTTGAGGGTGATAATGCACGTATGTTAAAGTAATGTGAAGGGGCAGTTTTTTATGTTGGGAGGGCAAAGGAGGAAAACAGTGCGCGCTTATGTCAAATGTATTTTTGTTTTGTAGCACTTTTTAGCTCTTTCTTTACGCAGTAAAGCAAGACGTTACATCAGCAAGGAGAACAAATCATCTGTAGTGGCTCCTAGTTGACCGGTGAAGCTCAGCGACCATGAACTGCAGCCTCCCTGGCTGGAGTCCTGGGCTGGATGACCTTTGGCACATTCCCTTCCCTCTCTACTTTCAAATAAAAGCACAGAAAAAATGCCCTACAATGCACTAAAACATCATATAAAAATGGTCATAAGAATGAAATAAATATAGATAGCTATATAGATAATGTTCAATTTCTGCAGAAAACAACTCAAATAATAAACACCTCAGATCAGCCATTCTCAACCAGCAGACTGTGGAGCAGGTTTTTGGTCACTTACACAAGCTTGTTATTTTTGTATCTAAATATGCTCCAGAATTAACATCCATAAAAACCGTCCAATTAAAAAGTCACAACACATCATGTAGGGACCAGCATGTTTTGCCACCATTCGCTGGTTAATGATCCCTCTGATGTAGTAGCAAAAAATACATCTGTTTTAAGATAATAAGATTATCCTTAATTAGTCCCACAACGGTGCAGTGGATCGCACTCATACCTTACAGCAAGAAGGTCCAGGGTTCGATTCCAACACCAGTTGATGGGGGTGGGACCTTTCTGCGTTCTCCCCGTGTCTGCGTGGGTTCTCTCCGGGTACTCCGGCTTCCTCCCACCATCCAAACACATGCACTGATAGGTGAATTGGTTAATCTAAATTACCCATAGGTGTGAATGTGAGACTGATTAGTTGGTTGTCCTGTGATGAACTGGTAGCATGTCCAGGGTGTACCCCGCCTTTGCCCGTAAATAGCTGGAATAGGCTCCAGTGACCCCCGTGACCCTAGTGAGGATAAAGCGGGTTCAGAAAATGAATAGTCCCACAACAGGGAAATTTGCCAAAAATCCATGTTGCGACCTTGTCTAGGATGTGGATATTTTGATGTAGGACAATCCTGCACCAATGAAGGAGTGTATTTAGGATATGTAATGTTGAGTACATTAATTCTAGATGTTTAAATGTATAAAAGTTTCAATCTCATCATAACAGGCACCTCCATTGACTCAGAATCATGTGAGTTATGAATATCTGTGACTAAATATGAAGAACAAACTGAAAATCAACAATAAACTAAAAGCAGCTTTGAAAGATACTCATCCCATTCCCACCACAACTTGATATTATTTCCAAGAAACACGACCAAATATCTCACTGTGTCCCACTAAACTGGAATATTAATTTGACGAATAGAGCTGACAGTAGCATATTCACTGCCCAGTTTTCATTTTTTAATCATTGGAATCTTTCCCCTCATTTGTTTACTTAAAGATTGTTTCATTAGCGGGCATGGGCCTCATGTTGTACAGGGTTGGGAAACTTTAACTCAAACAATTGGCCCTTTTGGCTCATTGGCCCTTTAGATCATGCATAAAATGAAATTAAAAAAATGACAAAAAAGAAAAAAGTAGTAACTGGGAAACAACAACAATCAACCCTCTCAGTCATTAGTTATGACCCATTAGTGGTCTGTGGTGCTGTGTATGTTGGCAAATACAATTGCTGCCTTGAGTATTTTCTTGTTTTTCTCTGTTTTGCTGTGTTCAGAGTGTTTCCTAGACCTCAGATTGTGCTTTCCCAGCCATTAACTGCATTGCACATATTGATGACAGGACAGTGTAAAAACTCAGTGCCTCTGGTTACATTGGTGTTTGGTTTTGTCTCATTAGCAGCAGATGAATGTGTCTGCAAGACACCTCTCAGGGCTGAAAAAACACAGAAGTCACTTACCTCTTGGAGGAAGCTTCAGCTGTATTCCCTCAAAATGTGGAATCAGGGTTGTGGGACTGTATTTATTAGTACTTTATCACGTAACCACTAAGAGACAATCAGAAAATTCACTGTTCTATTTCCTCTGTACTTTTTTCTTCCCCACCTCATTCATTGTGGCAAAGTTTCAACTGTTTGTTAACAACCACCAAACAGAAAAAGTCACATATTTTACCTTCAAGTAACAAGTCTTTTAGTCTCCAGTGTCCCCTGCAAGATATTTAACACAATGGGCCGTTCTTCATTTAAGCTCAAGGAAAACAACTGTCCTATGTGTGTTATTTTTCTTCATAAACTGGTGAGAATTAAAGATCCTTAAATGGACAGTGACACTGCTGTTTGCTCATTTTAATGACCACATAGTCCCCTAAAGCATCAGACAGCTAAATGTCCTGAGGGATGATGGGTAGGGTGGAATATTTTCTGATTATCTGTCACTTGAGATCATCATAGATTAAGTTCAGTGTGAGAATATAGATGAAATCTCTTCTCCGTCCTCACTTGGATTTATCCCACCTCTTTCTCAAATGTGCTGTTGCATTTCACTGTACGGAGCAGAAATCATATTGAGGAGATCTTTAACTTTATATCAACCCTCTCAAGCAAATTCTACATCATAAAACTGAAAATAAATATGGTATATTCTGCACGTGCAAGGTGTGAGCATCCCCTTCATCCCTCAACTTTTATCGCTATTTGTGTTGCTCTCTTTCAGCAATGTCAGCCTCAGGTAAACAGAAACATCTCTCCCTCTCTAACCTTTACCTCCGTGTAGTCACCTCTAGGGGCTCTCATTTCACATTTGACCTTTACTTTCCCTCTCAACTAAATTGTCCACCAGAAACGTGAACCTTTGTAAAGTGAGATGCCCCCGGGGAAGTCATGATGCCAACCTGCAGCCTGGCTTTGTGGCGTCTGTCTGCAGAGACGAGTAAAGCAAGTGGTAAAGGAAGAAAACTGAGGAAAAAATACAAGAGGAAATGGGTTAATCAAAGCCGACGGGTGCACGGAGATACGTGTGCGTGTCTTTCTGTCTGTCACTACATGTGTGTGTCTGTGTCTGTCTTTGTGTGTGCGTGCCTCAGGAGGGCTGTTTGCTCGGGGACAGGGGGGCTCTCAGGATGGATTCGTCAGGAGCCAGGGGCTGTGCTGAGCACCATTAGGATCAAGATTGCTATTTCAGGATACTACCTGCTGAGGGATGTACTCTGCTCACAGTTTTGATGGCCTCTCTGCCCAAAGTCCATTAAAAAAGGCAAAGATGGCCTGCGCTGCTGCGTAATGACTGGAATGGGACCTATTTTTGGAAACTGACCTGAAGTTTAGACAAATCCAGACATTTTTATCAAACTATTAGACCTTTTAATTCATCGATACTCTTCATTAGACAACAGTAATATTTTATTTGCCAAGAACTCATAATATTTTCTGTTCCTGGATCCCAATTTGACACTAGTTTTCTATCACTGTGTCTATCTTCATACCGAAACAAATGGCCATAGGATAGTCTTAAAAGTGTATTATTTGTTTTACAAATGCAAAGTAAGATTTACAAGTGTGTATAATAGTTCTGCATTTATTTGGGGAGATTATATTTATTTCCCAAAATACCCAGTAGTATAAACCCACCTCATATACTATTACAAATGCACAACATGAATAAATATTATTTTGAGGACATCTTTTTAACTTGCAGCTTCACAAATATGATAATTTTTTGCTTTCAAAAAGCTATGCTGTGTGCACAAATGTCAAAAGAAATTTGTGATATTCTTTTGCATTTATTTATAGCCTGTTGTATGGGTAGAACAGTGTGTGTGTGTGTGTGTGTGTGTGTGTGCGTGTGTGTGTGTGTGTGCGTGTGTGTGCGTGTGTGTGTGTGTGTGTGTGTGTGTGTGTTGCTTTTAGGAATAAGGAGTCAGCATCTTCAGCTGGATTTGACTCCCACACAAAGGGACACTGTAGTCACCTCTGAGGCCTGTGGGGTTAAAGGTCATGTTGAGCTGTAAATTAGCTGCAGAGTTATGTACATATATAATAGAAGTGCTTAACCAGCCGTGAAACAGTTTGAATAATGACTTTCTACAATTGAAAAATGGTGCTTTTAGTAAATACATATCATGATGTTATTAACAAATGTATTTATTAAAATTCAACAAAAAAAGGAGTAATTAATTAATGTGAAGATTAGGTCTCAGACATGATTTTAGTCTCTTGTGAACCTTTCTGCTCTGATTAACTGAACCACTGGATTTAATTTACATTTGGTGATGAGATAAATATATTTTTGTCAAATAATAAATGAGCTTAATGACATAACTAGACAGAAACAAGATATACCCACTTAGATCATGTCCACCATGCAGAATAATTCCACGCTGTTGTGAATACGTTCAACAAAACATGGAATATATAAATAAAATCACAGGATTCATGCGGATTCATGTTTCTGTCATCAGCTGCTTTGAACTTTGAAGTGATGTCATTGTTGGTACCGTCAGATCTATTATCAGACTCAGCATGAACAGATAAATTAAAAAGGACTGAATGTACAATGAGTGTAAATACCACATCTGACATTACTATGAACACAACTGAGGTCAGGAACATCCATTAAATATGAGGGATTTAGAAATGAAGTGGAAAATATGCTCTCAGTTCTGTATCGTCTTCCAGATCAGCGGGAAATTGCTGAAATATTGCTGATCGATACTGTTATTCTTTCCAGAGCAATAACTGCCTTCATTTGTGAGAATATCACAAAAATGTCAAGGGCTAAGAATTGTAGTATCCAGATTCTGATCCAGATCATGATCTAGAGTCTGACCATCTTGCAGGTGGACTGAGATATTGTAGACTTAGTTTACATGAGTTTACATTTGCAGACAGTCAAAATGTAATGTGTTTTTTTTTTTTTTAGGTTGAGTTCTATTGACAGACATATAGACCACTGGGTGTGATTTCAGTACCTTCATGGGTGCAAGGGTTGAAATATCATCCAGACCTAAACTAGAGTTTGTCCAATATTTTTATCATACAGGAGTTGATCTAAGAAATGTTTAACACTATAGTGCAGTACACCTATGTGACCACTAGTAGCGCTTATGTTACAGTAATAGAAGAGCACTGGGCCCCTTTTCCTGTTGAAGAAAAAGGTCAATGACAGCTTTTGTCCTGCAGAGGGCAGAGTTTCACCACTAACGGTGAAGAAGGCTGAGGCTAGGTGGACCAATGACCCACACTGCACTGGTCTCCATTTTAACCGCCTAAGTGGAGGAGTGTTTTTTTCATATATTTCACCAAATCCGTACATCTGTCTGCATGTGTTTTATATTTACTTTACATATGTTCGAAGCATTTTCAAAGCAGTTTGACTGAGTTTTGGACAGCTAGAAAAAAGAAGGGAATTCAAAAGACTCATGTAGACATTACATCAAATACAGCACCATAAATCATCACACAAAACAATATGAATCACTTCTCTTTTATTTATGTTTTTCAGTTTTGATTATGCTCCGTGCAGTCTGTATTGCCACATATATTATCACAGTCTTTTGTTATTGAATATAAATGAGCGAAGACATGAAACCACATCTCATTGTTGAGGATAACAGTGTCTTTTCCTTAAACTTCTGTCAGATCTTCTTGTGGCTGCTTGCACTGTTGTGGCTCCCTCTGTGGCTTCATGGGCAAAGCAGATGCCAGAAAATTTAATTAACTGAAATCGACATTCCAGAAAGGCCCACTGGGGATCTTACTGCCAAGCAGAGTGGCAGATCTGAGTAGCATCACAGACACAGGGAGTGAGACACATAGAGGGAAGTGGGCACACATTCATTTCAAGTCTTATTGGCCAACTAGCATTTATCAGTGCAACAGATAATTCATCATAATTATGTTGTTTCTGATCAGAAGAATTTGTAATATTAGTTTTTGTTTGGTTTTGTTATAAATTTCATTACCCACCCCACACGCCCCCCCAGAAAAACACTTCTATTATAATAATGTGTGCGTGCACTGGATAAGATCACATGGACAAAATGTTCTCCTGTTTTGTTCTTGTACTGTTGATAGAACAAAAAGGGAAGATGGGAGATATGAACTCAGCATGTGTGCCCCTACTTATGAGGCTGTGTCGAGCCTTAGCTGGAGATGTTTCATTAAAATAAGAGGCGAGCAGCAGGGGAGGACTGATCAGTCAGGTGATAGGGATTTTGTCATCCATGGGTCAGCAACTTTTCTTGGAGCCTGCCAGATGAATTAAACGCTCACTTCTTTCTTTAATTGTATTTATTCTATTACATTTGGCCTCGGATTTTATCTTTTTGCACTACCTTTGTGTTGCTTCTTTGTAGAAACGGAGAGTTGTCTGCCTAGTGCTATGAGCTGCCAGTTCAGTCAGGTTGCAATGAATAAAGATGCTGATGTATTTTTTTTTGTTTTTGTTTTTTTTTTTCCTTTTCACCACCTAGCTTTCACCAGTGAACCCTGTCATAGTAGCCCTGCTCAGTGAAGCACCTTCAGACAATATATATTCCTGGCTTGGTATCAATGGAAGCTCCCTCAAGCCTCAGTGACGCTGCCAGCAGATTAGCTGTCCTCATATCCCTGCATCCCTGTTATTTCTCCGGCTTGTTTTCTTTTAATAAAGCTGGCTGGCCTCCTTAGTCCTGAATCAAGCTGGCAGACAGACAGGCAGACAAGCAGCCAAGGCAGGTGGGCAGGAAAAACAGGTAGGGATGGTGTAGTGAGAGACAAATAAGCGCCAGACAAACGGGGTGAAGAGGAACATGAGAAAGACATGCTGAGTGGGTGCTGGAAAAGGTCGACACAGAGGTCGTAACACCGTAAAGTCGCCCTGTGTCGTGCAGCCACAGTGAACGTGACAACTCCTTGACGTTGTCGCTTTTGATCCTCTCTTCTCTGTGTGAGGAGCTGGAGTCCTGTCACTGAGACTGGCAGGCAGACGCACTATTACCCACACACTAAAAATACTCAAAATAACGGCAACAGTTTTGGTTGGTAAATATTGATCCAATTATCATCCAAGTTGGTGATATAGTCTGCTTTGTTGCAACAGATTAAATTGAACCATATGTTGTTGTGTTGTGATTTTCTGAGGAGGCAGCTGAACGTATTCGTGCCCCGCCAAGCTCCTCCTCTCAATAACAGCAACTCAGTTATCATAGCTGCTGATGGTTTATCCCTAATGGCGACCCATAAATAAAGTAGCAACCAGTGGAGAGAATTGATTTCCAGAAGCAGGGTAGAGATTTATGCTCTGAGTCTGACTCTGCTGCAGTTCAGTATATCATTCTTTCTGATATGTTTTACCCTTCATCTTTTTTTCCCAGTCAGTCACCCTGACTGTAACCCAGAACAGAGTGTGCTTTCTTTTTTGAGATTCTAACAATATGCCAAATCTCTTTCTTTTCCTCTTTGATCTGGTCTTGGTTTATCTTCTCATTTGATTGGTCCATGTGCTCACCTGGCCTGGAGCAGCAGCAGCAGCTTTATTTTTCTGTCAGTCTGTCCGTCTCTCTCTGTCTCATATTCTCTTTCTCTCACACACACAAACACATTTTAGTAATCCTGAGGAAATGGACTCTTAGACCTGTATCTGACTTTCTGGAATTTGCTCCTTTTGCTGATTTTTTGAGTGGGTTAGGCTACAAATGTGAGTAGATTTTACGGCTTCAGTACATTTAGAATAATGAAGATTGTACTGAAGAAAAAATAATGTGTAGTGAACAAAAATGTTTAACATTCTTTTTTATAAATTACTACTAAATGCCACCCAAACACCAAATGTATTTACATTTTCTCTCCTGTGTGTTTTGCTGGCTATATCTCTGTGACCTTAGACAGTGCATTGATCTGACCTTGTCTGATCTGCATGTTTATAATATTCCTATAATCCAACTACACAGCTACATATGGCTGTGCTTGCTGCAGATTTCCAGACTGTGTGGCAGATGTTTTTCACTAGTGTTCATGCCTATACGTCGGTCCACTCTGCTGTGGACACCCAGGTGCTCCGAGCACTAGCAGACATAACAGACCTGAGTTTATTAATGTTGTTCATTTCCTCTCATCTGCTCTCCTTTAGCCTCCTGGCTGCTCAGCTCTCCAGTCCAACATTCCACACACTCCACTGGAATTAAGGGAGAGGCCTGCGGTGAGGCAGGGAGCGAGCTCAGGAATGTCTCTGTTATCACAGGGAGAGGATGGAGGGAGGAAGGGAACAGGAGGTCAAGCCAAAGGGCCCCAGTGTTGTTAGGCCGTCTTCAGTCAGGACTGCTGGAACTGTGAGGGTCTCATCATCAAAGCTTTGATCACTACACAGATATGCACCTATAGGCTCATATTTCCACAGAGGTGCATGCCTATGGCCCAATCGGAATCTAATTTTAGAGCTGCTGCTTTTTAAATCGATATCTCCTCTCCTATCAGTGGCAGTGTCATGTAGATTATCTCACGGCCTTCACAGATGTCACACCAGGTTGGCTCTGCTCTCAGTCCCCAGTGTGCGCTGCCGAGGATCACCCGGCTTTACTCACACAGGCAAATGCACTGACTTGCAAACTGCTTGTGCATGCAGAGGGACACATACTCGGGCAAAAACCTCCCACCAGGTTAACCTTAGCTGGAGTCAGACCGTGTTCAGGCATATGTGTGGTGAGTGGACACAAGAGGCTTTTCTGTTTCATTAGCACAGCTAAGCATATGTATTTTGGAAGATATTTGTTTTGCTTGTTGCTCTGTTATGATTTGAGTTATGTTATGTCTAATTGTCTTTGTTTTCTGGGGGAAGATAAAGTGTGATGTTTATTACATCAGTTAAGAGATATGTGTTGCTTTGTTTGTCTCTCGACTGAGAATTAATCACAAAAGGCCTTGGTTCATTCTTTAAATCATACTCGTCATTAATTCACTGTTCTGCTGTTGAGCAAACATTTTTATGTAGTGAACTGTCGCCAGTATTGTCTGCGTTGTCTTCATTTTACAGTCACTCTGGTTATGTAATTAAATACAATGATGACAGTAAATTAGATATGGAGAACAAGAGTAAAGAAGGTTTAGAGCTTATTAAAGTAAGCAAAATCCAGTGTAATAAAAAACATCCTGTATGACCAGATGAGACGACGGACAAGCAAATCTAAGTTTCTTGTATCTCTACCTCAAAACCATGTGTATTCAGTGTTACAGCATTTTGTTCATCCAGTTCTGCTCATATAAGAATATAATAACTTAAATGCAGCATATACAGTTCTACTCAAAAATATATGAACCTCTATACCTCTGATTACATTAAACATGTAAAGGCAAAATGCATCTAACTGCATGTCAAACATCTGCCACATTAGACCTAGCCACTGCAGACCTTCTTTTTTTGTCATGAAAAAAAAAAAAGAAAAACGAGCATTACTTAGCATGAAGATTATGCATAATGTCCAGTCTTTCTCACGGCAAGTGCGGTCCTATAAAGCTTCTATATAATGCCTGCTGTGCACTATGAGCTTCCCTTGGAGGGACTGCAGTGTGAAATTTGCCATTTAATCTTGTCCAAGCACGATGTCATGTAGCCTATATGGAAATACAAAGAGGATTATTTCCATCCTTTTACTATTCCTGTGTTGAATCATTCTAGAAAAGCTCCGACATGTGATATATCAAGGATTACTTGAAACACCTGAATATTATTTGCACCTCACATGTTACTGATAGTCACATGTCTTATTACATCTAAATATATATTTGAGCGATTTATTTTTCTATGTGAAAGTCCAGTCCAGGGTTAAGTGATGTGATTCAGATTAGGTTCTGGTATAAAATGCTGTTGTCTAGCAGAGTACTAGTGTGTCATTCTATCTGACCTTCCCATGGGACTGCTGCTCTTGCACATTACACAGTGACTAACAGCATGACAACAGAACTAATCACAGCCTTGTAGCTGTGGTCTGCATAATGTTCTCTACGATATACTCTGTAATTAAAGATATGCATGTTTCATTAGTAGAGAACAGAGGTTGGACAGCAAAGAGTCCATGTGCTCTCACCTTTTGTCACCATGTCTTGTGTTCCAGCTAAATGACTTACAAGTATAAGGTTCATGTCTGTAGTTGGATTTTTTAAAGCATTTGAACAGTGCTGATGTAGTGCACTCAATGTCGCAAGCTTTCAAGAGTGAAAAAAATGGGAATTGCCCTTGAAAATGTCAAACTAATCATTACATGACATTACAGCAACCATCTCTTAGTAAGTGCTTATGCATGTACTGAGGTTTTTCCTGTCGATATCTCTGCTATAAATGCAGTCGTATCTAAATAAGCCGGGCTTTTTCCGCTTTATCCGGTGTTGTTGACTTTAGTCTGGCTTAGCTGAATGTAAAACCTATAATATCCATGGTAGGAGAACTTAACTAGCTTGACGGCTTGGTATGAGCAGTAGTGTGTTTTTTTCCCTGGTGATGTCATCTCAGAGGAGTTGCTTCCACATTCTGTTTACTGTACTCATCACATGGTTTGGTGAGTGGCAGTAGTTCACCTGAGGGGCCCCAGGTGATACCAGAACTGAAGGCAAACATAGGCAGATAACATCTTCGTCCAACACTGGTGGTGGTTCAGCAAAAGCAAATAAAGCATGCCCATTCTGAATTTTACTGCAGGTTGTTTTTTTTTTCTTTATTTTTTTCCCACTGTTTTTGCCACAGGAGGCTTACTACCTATAGAACACAAATTTCTGCTGAGCCAGTATGTCCTTGGTGACACTTTGGTTGCTAATTGGGTGCTAATTATAATGTTTTTATTTTAACAAACTTAAAAGTTTATGTACAAATTATAAAATATTTAACAGATGTGAACATAAAAAAAAAAACAAGCATCTTCCCCACTTGTGTTTTAAACATTGCATCCATAATGACAGCCTTTACTCTGATTTCAGAATGGATGATATGGATGACTTATTTTCTTATTTAGTTTTCTGCAAAAATCCGTTTGCTCACTCCTCAGTTCCTCTTTTCTGCTCCTCTACAGTAGCGACAGTGTACAACACAATCTACTGTCAACAAATTTCAACAAATGACCATTTCCAAATACAATATTCTCTCCTTTAATGCACACTTTAGATCAGCATTATACAGATACAGATCTACTTTATTCATCCCCAGGGGGAAATTCAAAATATATGAGAGTAGATGATGTAATAAAAAAAATTTAAAAAAAAAAAAGAAAACATTGTTGTACATTATGAATTAGAGATTTGCACATTTAATCAGATTGCAACTGCATGTCAGGCTGTACAGTTATTATGTAATTATATAGTTATTATGTAAATGTGGGCGTTCAGTGTGCCTATGGTGATCACAATAATAAAAAAAAATAATAATAATAATTCACACATTGTGCACATAGTGTAAATGGTTAAATTGTCCAAAACATCATTTGCTGTCTCCGGTTTGAAGCCAAACCAACCCCTTTAACCTATGGAGGAAAAGTCTGCATGTGCACATTCAGTTGCTACTCACGTACTGTATGAGGTCATTGGAATTGTCTATATACTGTAGAATGGGCCACTGTAAATCCCCGCTCACTGCGCCGGTCAGTCCTGACCCAGCCCAGGCCCCCAGGCCCCATCCCCAGAGTGGTGGCTCAGACTGGCTTTTAGGTCCGCTCCCTTTCTGCTGAGTTCATCAGGCTGGTCCTTTGAGCAGAGAGCCATCCCACTGCCTTGTGGCTCTTTCTTTCTTTTCAGGCGACAAATGTGCTAAAACAGCACTCCATAATCACTTGGTATTAGGGGCTGTTGTGTTGGGCATTAGTGGTTAGAATTGACCAGTGGGACGTTATAAAAATGAGTCTGACAAGAGAACACCAAAGCTGATGAGTCTGGATCCTGGCACTGGACGGCTAGAGGATTAGTCAGCTAACACACTGGCTGGGGCTTCTGCAGGGTCGGGTCCCATCGCATCCCATCACCACTGGGCTTGAAGCTGCCCCTGTGGCTGCTGTGTCTCCATCCACTTCTGTTACTGGCTGGTCCAGGCTCCCATCTTCCACCACTTCTCCTCCCTCTGATCTCCTAAAAGCTAAACCGCTTGGAGGGTCCTACCTTTATGGGAGGAGCTTATCATTCGTTTAGGGCAGAAGGGGTCAAGGGCTATTGGGTCTGACTCAGGGTAGAGATGGTAACACAGCAAAGCTTTGACTAATTATCCATTTTAAATCGCCAGTGTGTACATATATA